>VWZZ01000805.1:225501-262552 GCA_013399095.1 Psophia crepitans | reverse complement strand
ACGCCCTGCTGAGTATTTTTTTCTGCATCCTCTGGCAGCATCCTCTGGCTGCACCAAAGGCACCGAGCCTGAGCCATGGCAGCATGAACACTCACCTCCCGGGGATGCTGGTGCCCTCCCATGGGAGCTCTCTGAGTGTCTGCACGAATTAACAGCAGCTTTTCTTTCTGTCTTTTGACTAAACCTGAACACAGAAACAAGTTGTTCTGGGCTTCAAGGGCTGATTTATCACCTCTGCATATTACACAAACTTTTAGGTGTGTCCTTGTTTGGTATTTTGGTCATGGAGTGAGTATGTGGCGCCCAAGGTTTTTGCAACCAGTTTCCAAGTTTCTTTGTGGATGGCCCAAATCTGTGAGATATTAATTCAGCCTTCACAGCTTAGGGTCCCACTGAACATCTAAAGGTAGGTGCTACACCTGCAATGGAAGAAAATATGGGTCAGTCTGGTTAAATATATGGTCAGCCTGTGCTCTGTCACATGAAGCTGTTCAGACTGCACAGCTTTCTCGCAAACATTAATTTGACCTTAGGAAATAACTTGAGTCATCGAAGCCTCAAGTTGTTCTGGCAAGACCTGGGCTTGCTGCTCGCAGCCGGCACTGACCTCTGCACAGCTCTGCCCCGCAGCCTCCAGATGCTGGGGCTCCAGCGCTGGCATGGGACTGTCCCGACACCAAGTATTGGAGGGCTGCTAAGAACATCACTGGTGACAGCACTTACTTGCCAGCTGGGGCTATACCAGGACAGTCCTTTTTGGCACCCAACATGGGGCTCAAAGGGTTACGTACCCCAAAATAGCTTGCCATGCATTCTGATTCTTTGAGTGCTGTTTCCTAAAGAGGCAGAGCTATGAGACTTCACTGTCTGTTGCCTGTCCGTCATTCTGGGATAGCCCGTACGCCTGGCTGGGTGGTCCCAAGTCAGACAGAGGAGGAGAATTCTTGGCACTGGGCGAGATGGCACAAAGCAGCTAGAAATGGGTTTTACTGCATTTTCCTGGATCTTATGAGACAACATGTTCAGGTTGTTGTATGACAGAAACATTATTTTCTTTTTTGTTAAAAAATAAATAACCTCTGCTTCATGAATGGGTTGGGTGGGAGGCGACTGGCCACTGTTCCCCATTGCCGGGCACCAACTTGCACATCCTCATTGGAGCAGTTTCCATTCTTTTATGTTCAGATAGTTTCCCTCTGCGAGTCCTGTGAACGCTATCTCAGAGCTGTCCTGCTTATGTTGGACCCAGTCTCATTCCACTGGTGACAGGGACCCTGATGTAAAACCTGTCTGTGGCCCCTTCGGCAGGATTTGCCCTGTGTGCCATCTCACTGGGATAAACTGAATTCCCACCTCCCCACTACCTTCTGATGCATGGGGTGGGCACGGCTGCTGTTGCGGCAGGGCCATGGTGACCTTGGTACGGGTTTGCAGCCGGCTATTGGGATTCAGGCAGCAGCAGCCCTCCCCAGCATCCCCCGTGTGCCCAGCCTCAGTGGGGATTTGACAGAGGAGAGCTCTGATTTTCACAAGTAGTGAGAGCTTTTCTGCTCCAAGTGTTTGGGAAAGAGTTGACCCAAGAGGACTCTCATTTTGGTTGTGTACTGCCTTCCTAACTGACCACATCTCCTGCCCAGACAGGGGCTCTCAGGAGTTGCTTTCCCAGTTGCTTTCTTGCTTTTGTGAGCTTTGCTGGTGTACGTGGCTGTTCTGAAGGCAGATGCCGTGTTGGCTGAGTCACATCTTTCTATTTTGAGGTGTGACATGCCTTGAAGACAGCACAGTCCATCAAACATGGTTTGGGCAGGAGCTCTCCAAGGGAGCTGCTGTTGTGAGTGATCTGTGCTGGGATGGGTTTTGCTTGTGAGTCTCTAGTGTGATTCTTCAGTCCAGACTGGTGTGACTAGGGGCTGTTCATGGTCCCACCGAAAGCAGTGGGTTCTGTTGTTGCCCGTACCATGTAATTAAATCTTGTTATTGACCTTGTCCTCCTGGTGCAAGATCATATCCTCGCCCCTTCCTTACTAATCTGCGTCTCCTTGCGCTCTGTGTTAGCCCTGTCAGCAACTGCCACGTTGTTTGTTCCCCATTGCCAGAGCAATGCCAAGAGCACACCAGTAGCCTGGCCATCTGCTGACACTGGTGGAAAGTGCCATGCACAACATGCTGGGGTCGCTGTGGGTCTGATCACCCTCCTCCTGTGACCCCCCCAAGACCATGGGCAATTGCTCTGTGCTCTCCCCGAGCCCCAGTGGCCTCCCTCTGCTGTCGGGCAGATGTGGGCACCTGAGTGCAGCTTCCAGCAGAGCTGGGTGAAAGCTCCTCTGCTACAGAGGGGAACAGCACCGTGTCCCTGTGCAGAGCTGGGCACTGAGACACCATTGCATCACCTGGGGAGAAGAGACCTAAGTTATACACAGCACCAGGTTCACCACTGAGGCTTCTGGATGCCTCAGTGCCACCACACCCGTGGTGTTCCCTTATGCTGTGGTCTCCAGACTGTGCCCGTGGTCAGGCAAGCCACTGACAACACTGCCAGAGCACTGCAAGGAACAGCAATGCGACATCGTGGGACCAGCTCAGCCGTGCTCATGAACTCCTGCCCGAGCACATCTCACTGCAGCGGTGGGAGCTGCTTGCTCCACAGCACGAGGTACTGAACACACCTGGAAACTGCTGTTTAAACCCCAAATTTCTTTGTGAGGAGTAAAGGATTTGCTCTCAACACACAACTGCTTTCTCCCAGCTGGTGACACAGAGCATGTGTGTAGAGTGAAGGTGTTGTACCACTGGGGACTGTGCTGGTGAAAGTGCTGTGCAAGGGAGGTACTGCTCAGGGAACGGGACTGCATGGAGGCAGGGAGCAACTGTGCCATGGCATGGCCCCTTCCACCTCACGAAAGCAGCCAGCTCCCTGCCTGGCCTCTCCCAAGCTGGCCACATTTGGGAGCCTCAGCTCTGCCCACTTTTATTTCCCCCTCCGGTGGACCGCACTTGCCTGGGCTGTTTGTGTGAGCAAACCTGGCAGTGGTTTTCAAAACGCGCTTATTTTTTTCCCTCTGGTTGTTTTTTCCAAAGCCGACTCTGGGAATGGAAAGAGATGCTAAATCTAAAAAACTGATGCTTCCGGAAAACTCATTTCTTTCCTTAGAAAGAATGAAATGTGACGTTGGTGAGGAAGTCTCCAAAGAGTCGTTAGTGTCCAGGAAGCCGCTCAACTTCCACGCCAGCTTTAGCAAAGGGCTTTGGGGCTCATTCAGTCCTGATGGACAGATGAATGTCCGCTGCAGTGTGAGCTGCAAAGGTGTTTCATTAGTGAAATGGCTGTAAGAGCCATTCTCGCCTTCTCCCTCCATGGGCATGAGTCTCCTGGCAGGGATGTGCCTTGCCAGAGCAGCTAGCAGGCAAGCGGCGCAGCGAAGTGTTGCTGGAAAGCAGAGTCTGAGCTTGAGATGCATTTCCTTGGCAGTGAGAGCCTGAGGGAGAGCATCTGGTTTCATATCAGAGCTGTCTGAAACCACAAGCCCTGCCAGCTTTTGAGATGAAACTGAAAAATCAGTCCAGAAGGGGAGCTCCAGGCTGGTCCACTGCATGCGTGGTTCCCCCGCCTCTTCTGCAGGTCTCCTCCGCCCCAGCAACCTGTCCGAACTGGGGCAGAAATGAGGCAGGTGATCTTTATGGGGTTTTTGAGTTTCACAACAAAAGTTTTGCTTAGTTTTCATTTTAACTGAGACACCTTGCTCTGGGGCGGTTGATGCAAGGTAAGATGGAGCCAGACCCTGCTCTGGGTGTTTATCCTTGGCCATGGTTCAGGTCCTCAGGG
Organism: Psophia crepitans; assembly: GCA_013399095.1. Lineage (NCBI taxonomy): Eukaryota > Metazoa > Chordata > Aves > Gruiformes > Psophiidae > Psophia > Psophia crepitans. Next base: position 258,729 of record VWZZ01000805.1, on the reverse strand, counting down.
GAGCCGGGAGCTGCGGTTACCTGGACAGTAAGGAGGGCTGGAGGCTGGAAAGCTGCATTTGTCCCTCTTTCCTTTCCCTCCGAGCTGTGCAGCTGGGCTGGAGGTCAGGATCAGGGCCAAAAATAGCAGCTGCTCTACTGGCAGACGGACACGGTTTAAGAGGAGGGTGCAAACAGGATGTCAAACCTGCCGGTGATGGACTCATCTGGATGATTTTTCTGCAGCATCGGTTTCTCCTGGTGTAAGCGATGATGCTGGGTCCGGAGGAGCAATCGCACAGCATTGCAGGCGCTGTCGACCGCAGTTTTGAAGCGGCCCAGAGGATGCAATGTCAGGTTGTCTTGGGGGAAACAGCCCTTCAGCTCACGCGGTGAAGAAATGTCCCCTTGGCTCACATCTGATACTCGTGCTCCAGCCGCTCTCACCAGAGCTAAAAGGAAGCGCGGGCTGGGCAGCCGCCCCGGGGCTTCGTAACGTTAGACAGAGCCTCTGATGTGCTACTTTCATAACCGATCTCGCTCGGAGGCAACTGCAGGGAGAAGGGGGAGGGCAGCGCAAGGGGGTGGCGAATTCTGGTCTGCTCCACAGGACATCTGTCAGCTCATGACGAAACTCAGCGAGTACATGTGCTCATGTGTCTCCCCTACATCTGAGCACTCGCCGCGTCTCCCTCCAGGACACTCCGGCACTGAAGAGCTCGCTCGCCGCTGCCAATGGTACTTGTATGATCCTTCCTTGCACCGGGAGCAAGCCGGGGTGTCTGCTGCAGGCGTGGGAAGAGTTGGGATCAGGGCAGTAACTGTTGGTGGGGCGGGGGAGATGGGAGAGGAGGGGTGCGACTGGGAAACAGCTTTCCATGCTTCGTTCCTGTGCAATGTGCGGGTTTTTCTTTGCGAGCGTCTGTAGCTGAGCTGATAAACAAGCACAGGAAACCTCAGACGTACCCGTATAGTGAATTGGTAACTAAATACAGGGCTGCAGGAGGCGTGGAAGAGACTGGCTTTGGAGCGGGACTACATATAACTCGGAGACAGCACGCGTGTGCGCACCATGGACTGCGCTTGCCTTGCTGTGTCACTGCTGTCCTCGGGTGCAGGGGAGGTGGGAGAGGGGACATCCCCAGGGCTGGCCGTGGTCAGCAGAGCTCCAGGTTATGACATGCAGGACCCAAGCAGGGTGTGCTGGGCAGCAGAGAATGCCTGGGTGCTTTGGAGAGCTGGGACAGGATGGTGTGACCGGGCTTCCTAAGGGAGCCCACCCGTTTGCTGCTAGCCCAGCTGGCCAAAGGGTTTTCTTCCATGGCATCAGATATTTCTGCATCTCTTGGTCTGCATCTCACGTGTTTCACTTAGTCTAGGGGGTTTAGCTTTTAGTTATTTCTGCCAGCTTTTGATGAGACGGAGCAGCAGGTCTTTTGGAAAGGCTGTGCCTCCCCACGTTCAATGCCTCCAGGGGACAGCCTGAGTCACTTCTCTCCGCCGAGTATGATGGGGTTGAGATGACTCGTGTGGATGGACACATCTCCATCCTTCTGCTATGGGATTTTCGATCTCATCCCGGTGTCCTCACATACTGAGGGCTTAAAAAGGACTGAGCTTCAATTCCTGCCATGGATTGGAGCTAAGAGGGAAATATCCTTTTCTTGGGACAGGGATGTGCTTTCCTGCAGCACTGGCCTGTTCCTCCAGCAAGTGCACCAGACTGGGGAGGCAATCCCATTGCTGTGCCACACACTTGCTGGGAAATCTGCCTGGCTGGTCTTTGTCATTATGGTGAGCAGAATGGAACAGGCTGGGAGAGCTGGACTGCCATGCGGTGGGACATGGCCCACGTGGTCTGCTGGGACTCAGGTCAGGCTGGATTCCTCTGCAACTCGTAGAGGTTCTTGGGTGTTTGCCAGCAGTGCATTGGAAGCACTTCTAAATATCCCCTGTCTCTCTTGGTGGTATGGCTGTGACTTGCCTTGCTCTGACTGTCTCTGCTCAGGCTACAGCCGCTCAGGGGTGTGTGCAGGCTGGTGGCCAGGCGAGCCCTTTGCTGGCATGGGACGGCATAGTGCTGAGCCTGAGCCAGGGCTCTTTGGGACTGCAGGAGACATATCCTGACTGCCATAAGGGTGCTAGCCCATGCTGTAACTAAAACAATCTATCAGGGCTAACAGGGGCAGAGTGAACATGGATCCTTCTTCGTGGAGGACGAGAGTAGCCAATGCAGCCCAGCCTGGTCTCTGTGTGCAGTAGGGACTGACGACCTTCTGTCTGTACAACCTGGTGGTGCCCACCCAGCCATAACTAGGACCCTCCAGTCACATCCGAAAAGCAAACAGGGTAATGTGTGATCTGCTGAAACCTGCCTCATCACAGCGTCTTTGGTGTCTGTCCTGCTAACAACCAGCCCTTGGAGAAAGGAGGGGGCATCAGTGTGGTCTCCCCACCATGACTCCCTGGCTGTAAGCAGTGGGGAGGGGACAGCCGTGGAGGAAGGTGACCTTGTGCAGGCCTGGGCTAGAGCATGATGCAAATGGGGAAACCCTGCTTAGGAGGAAGGTGGTTCAACGGGGTGAGCACTGGGAGAATGGAGAGGTGAGGAGGGAGGCAGACTGGAGGTCCCAGCCCCGACAGCCTCTAAATGGGACTGCATTTCATCTTGTATGAGCTTGGCTCAAATAAAGCCGCTGTTGCAAACTGTTCCCCACCACTGGGTCCCCATTAACTGCTGCCCTGCAGAGGAGGGACACTGAGGATGGGTGACCCGATGCTCGGCCAGGTCCTGCTGATGCTGTCCTCAGCACCCTGGTAGTGTGGAAACGGAAGATGAAGCTACAAAGCTCTTTAATCCATGGTTTTATCTGCCAGTTTCCGGGGTGAACTGTACTTTCAAAGCAAAGTTCTTAATTTTTAAGAATATAGTCAGATGGTTCCCATAACTACCCCAAATTCTTGAGAAAGGTGGCTTTTGAGTCACTAAGGTTTTTTTCACTAAAAACCTCATAGTTATTGAAAACTGAAGGGAGGAATGTGACTTCCCTTCTTGCCCTTCCTTTTAAATTTTTTCCTGCAAATGAAATAAAATACAGCTGATGCCATGGGTATTTTAAGAATTGCAGAGAGGAAGCAGGGATTTGCAGCTCTGCAAAGAAGTGGGATGAATGCAGAGAAGACTCTGGTCTTGCTGAGCTGGCAGACAGCAAAATAACCAGTTACGGGATGAAATGTGTTTCGTGTCTGCTGCAGAGAAGGGAAGAAATCCAAGGGGGGAGGAGGGGGACAGAAGGCAGAGAAGCCCTCACGGGTGTGAATCAGGGAACTGAGCGGCTTCTACCTCTCGCCGGCACTTTTTCAGGGCTCGCTTCCATGCTTTGCACCGTCATATTTCCCCTCGACTTATCTATCGTGTCCCCACAGTGATGTGTGTTGGCTGGGGCCTGTGAGCCCTTCCTGTTTCTGGGTAGAAAGCTTGTGGTCACTGGTGAGCTCAGACACATGCACACAGAGCAGCAGCCAGCCCCGTCCATGTTCGGCAGCCTCGTGCGTGGGCTCCGCTGGAGATGCCGCAGGGATCGCTCCTTCTCCGTCTAGCTCCAACCTGCCGCACCCCAGCCGAGGAGCCGGTGCCCTTCAGCTGCGCCTGATCTGCCGCCTTCTCCTCCCTCCTCCTCCTCCTCACAATGTGCCTGCTGGGATGCTCCTGTGCCCTGAAGGGAGCTCTGATCCTGGGAGCTGGAAGGACGCAAGGGAAGGTGAGTGCAGCCCGGAGCCGAGCAGGTTTGGGACAGGGTCCTTCCTTGTGTGGTCCCTCTGCTGCCGCTCGCAGTGGGGATGGTGCAGGGTCAGGCTGTGAGGGGGGATCCCATCACCTGCCTTCAGGGGAACGGGGTAGGGGATTCCCAGGAGAAAGGTCTGAGTTAGTCCATCAGGACCAGTGCAGAGTCCATCCCCAGAAATGGGGGCAGTATCCCCCTACCTGCACCGGGGATCGGTCATTTCTGGAGAGATGAGGCAGGCAGAGAAGAGGGCTGTCTGTAGTGGGGGGCTCTGATGTCTTGTGCTCCCCTTCCTCCAGGGACTGCGCTGACACTTGCTGTCAGCAGCAACCGCAGTCTGCTGCGCTGGGATCCCGGGATGTGGCACTGGTGACGAATGCCGAGGGTCTGGCCCTAGACTCAGTGAAGTCCCCTTAGCTGAGTGTCCCTGCATGAGACACCAGGCCAGTAGTGCAAACCTAGGAGAGGAGACCTGGCTCGCCCAGATCCTAGGATGAGAAGGGAGGGCTGCAGTGCAGCTCGGACACGTCTCTGTGCTTGCATCCCCACCTGAGCAAGCTGTGGGCATGGGGAGCCCCCCTGACTGGCTCACAGCATGTGGTGGGTCAGGGCTCAATGGGCACAAAGTGCAGAGGTGGCTGCAACCAGGGGTTTTAGCCCCATGGTCTGTGACCAGAAGGAGTGGCAATGTCAAAGGAGCCAGCAGGAAGGGACTTCATCTCTTCCAAGGTCCCAGCATCACAGTGTATCCCATCTGGTCTCCCAGGGGATTCATGGCTGCTGTGTGCTGGGAGCAGCCTGGCATGCAGAGACACCCAGGGCGGGGGCTGGGAACGGATCCTGTCTCAACAGGCCAAGAATCAGCCTGGTACAGTGATAGGGATCCTAATAAACCTCAGGTTTCTGGGTGCCAGTGGGTGACATCTCCCACTGCTCTGACACCAGCACTGGTGTGTGCCTGCAGTTCTGCACACCCTCTGCTAAAACACTTTTGCACCCAAATCAGCAGCTCTCAGTGTGTCATTGGAGCTTCTGGTGGTTGTTTTGTCCAAGCAGTGACTCATGGCTTCTAGGTGGTGTTCAAGGAATCCCTCCTGCAAGGTGATGGGTTTCATCCCTTACAGTCAGCCTCTGCCCACAGCAGCCCAGGGCAGGGGCTGGCAGTCTCCTTCCCAGGGGTGCATAGGTTGGGTCTTTGCTCCCTGTCCACTCAGCCAAAGAGGTGTCAAGGTCAGATCATCTGGCATAAATCAGCCTGCCTTCATTAACGTCACTCAGAAGCTACCCGTGCACCTCGGCTGGGGAGCAGCCTCCATCTCCACAGGCAAGGAACCGCCTGTAAATGCTCTGCGCAAAGGCTGAATTTAGTCCTTGGTTACAGCGCAGGCTCTTGCATCTTCAAAGCCTTCCTCACCGTGCTACTGGGTTTGGATTTGTGTCGAGGTGGTTGCAGGGCCAGCTGCTGCCGGGAAGGTCCTGATGAAGCAGGAGAAAAGAGCAGGCAGCTCAGATGCTGTCCAGCCCTTCCCATCCTCAGCCCTGCATCCCTCCTCCTCCTTTGGTAGCGCTCATACCCTCACCCTTTGGGAGCAAAGCAGGCAGAAAATATCCCCAGTGAAAATGATTGATTTTTTGCGCATTTAGGTCCTTGTGCCGGTTATGGCCAGGCCAAGCGAGAACCAGCAGCTGGTGCCTGGCAGAACCCAGACTGACTCCAGTCTTCCTCACCAGCCTGTTTCCATGTATGTCCTTTCGTGTGTCTTCTCATACGGCATTTACCTGTCCTCCTGAAGGAGGTGTGAATGGGCTCTGAATATGCTGGAGACCAATTTTTGGCATTTTGTGTTGAATTTTCTTGGGAGACCCAAGCAGGCGGGTGGACTATGATTTCAGTCTCAGCCCCTCTTTGCTGACAGCGAGGAAAGCCAGCACTTTTTAAGCAAACAGGTGAACTAGAACTGGAGTTTCTCAGGCAGGAGGAGCTCACATCGCTCTGACCCTGCTGAGTCTTTTTCTAAATCTGGAAACCGAGCGCTGGTGAGCAGGTTCCACGTTTGGTCACCAACTCCCCTCCCACGCATGGGCAGGTAGGATGCGGATGTGGAAAACCACCGACGCAATTAGCAGCAGGCTGTGTTTCGCTTTGGCAAGTGGCCTCTCCGAGGCAGGCGTGCCGTGCCGGAGGAGCCCAGCATGCAGCCCCGGCTCCACCGCTCGGTGCAGGCACTGTGGGTGCCCCCACGGCATCAGGGACCCCAGCACTTTTTCCCAGCAGGAAATATCATTTTGAGAAACATGGTGCCAACCAGCTCACTGCCTGTGTAACGCTGCCGTGTGGTGCTTTGTGCTCTTGTGCATGCGAGGGGTTAGGAGAATCATTCACTTTCCTTCTGTAGCCAGTGATTCAAGAGGGTGATCTGTAACTTCTGAAACTAGGAGGATTAATTGATGTTTTCTGGCATACCAGGAGGCACATCCCATTTCTCCCTGTAGCAGCAAAGCCTGCAGACATGCAGCAGATGCTTGATGCAGGCTGTCGGTGCTGTGGTCAGCTGTGGCCGTACGTGAGAGCATCCTTCCTTTGCTCACTGCCCTGCACCCAAGGTGCTGACCATCTCTGCTGCCTGGCCAGGACTGGCAGCATGGACGTGAAGGGGAAGGCAGGTCTCTGTGAGCCGCATCGTGACTCACCCACAGGCAGAGCTGCTGCCATCAGCGTGGAGTGAGGAGGGGGAAAAGGTTTGCTGACCTTAGTAGACACTCTCTGCCCTGCTTTGCACCCCCAGTGCACCCCACTGGGAAAGGAAAGGGCACGTCCATCGCTGCATGTGCTGCAGAGATGCAACTCCCAGGTGGGTATGAGGCATCCAGCTGAGCCGGGGTGGTGTTGGCATCTCCTCCCTACTCCCACCCCTGGACCAAGCTGCTCACCAGCCATGCAAGCAGAGGCATGGGCTTTCCTGTGGAAAGCTCCTGGTCTGCAGAAGGAGCCCTGTCCTTGTCTCCCTTGTACTCTCCACTTTCAGCCATGGCTGGGAGCTGCCCCCGCAACACTGCAGCACGGCGTGCGGTGGAAATCTGCTTTGGTGGCTGGGCGCCAGGCCTTGTTATCCATCCCTGGGGCCAGAAATAAAGACCACACAGGGCTGGGGTGGGTTTTGAAAACTTTACATGCTGCAGGAAACCTTTAATGAGCTTCTGAAAGCTGCTGAGAGCAGGGCTCTCGGGACTTGAGTGGTGCATGACAGGGGCGTTCCTGCACGTGTCGGTCCATCTCCCCCTGCAGCTGCAGAGCTGTTGGGTTTGGTGATGGATATTTACAGATTTAGGACCTACCTGGGTAGAGTTAGGTGCTAAATCTTCAAATTAAATAGAGCGAATCCTAAATAGAGCAAAAACATGAGCACAAGCATGGGCTGATGGCCTGACTGCGTGGAGGGGCTCGGAGGACTGACGGGGGGCTTCCCGTTGTCAGCCACAAATGTGGGTGTTGCAGGGAAACCAGAGAATTCAGAGCTATGGGCTGGGTTTTTTCAATACCTAAAGGCAAGAAGAGAGGGCAAAACCTGCAGGCTGGAAAAGCATTCATCTAGAAATGCTGAAAGCAGTCTTGCAGCTCACTCAGGCTGTGGATACAGGCAGCACAGTCCTGCGGTTGCTGCTGTGCCCATGGATGGGGAGATGGGAGAGGGCAATGCACTGGGGGGGCTCTGGGCACTGGGAGGGCAGGACCACAACGTGCCAGAGCTGTGGGCTGGGAGAGACCCGGTTGTGGGGTAGATCGCTATGGCTGAGCATCTCGGTGGCAGTATTTTGCTGGTGTCTCTGCTCCCCCGCGGCTGCCCCATGCCGGCTCCCCAGCCTGCTTGTCATCGTGTCTCAGGCAAATCTCCCTTCCTTCCTCCTCGGCTCTTGGGACTTATTTTTTTTTTCCTCTTTCTTTGGAGAGAACAATGCTTGAGGGCAAGGGAAGCCATCCGGCTCCAGATTAGCTTCCCTCTGCAGTGTAACTGCCTCCCAAACTTTCCTCAGGGTTTGTTTCTCTGGGGTGCTGCATCATGGTGGGACTAAATCTGCACAACAACCATAGACACCTCATGGAGATTTGGGTTCTCCCCCCACCCCCCTTCACCTTTTTCTGGCTGGACTTTACATTTCAGACTCAGTTTGACTTAACCTGAACATTCCATCTTAAATCCTGGGGAGGATGAGGTTCCCGATTCTGCCCTGCTTGGTGACGCTGATGCTCATCCCTGGGGACCTCCTTGCTGCGGGATGCTTTGGAGGCCAAGTGTTCAGACGAGTTCAGCTTTGAGCTAAAGCTTCCTCCAGCAAAACACAGCCCCTGAGACACACTGTGCTCACCCTTAGGGTTCTGCCTCCCTGACCAACATCCTCCACTCCAAGGTCCCATGCCCACGGTGTCCCAGTGGCTTTGTGCTCCATGCTGGGCTTCAGGCTGATCCCAATCTCCACCACCAGCCTGAGGTGAGCATGTCCTTAATTTTTTACAGGTGAGACACAGGACCCAAGGCCATGCCCGTGTGGAGTGAGGAGCAGCTGCACACCCACCCCATCACTGCAGACGCCCTCCGGCCACCGTGCCCACCCCGTGCTGTAGCCTCAGCCCAGCCATGGAGAGCACAGGTGGGTGATGCTGAGCCCGCCAGGGTGGTGGGGCAGAGGGGTCCCAACCAAATGAACCCACATCATCCTCTTTCTTGTATCTCGATTACTCTCTGATGAAACACGTGGGTACATAAGGAGGCTTCACTGCCACTGGGCAGACCTTGCTCTTCGTAAGGCGTAGGCAGATCCCACTGGATAGATGGCAATTGAGGCACAAAGCAACTGAGAGGCAGCCAAAAAGATTTGCTGTAGAAGGGCACTTCGAAAGCACCAGGTCTGGCAATCATTCATACTTGAATTTTAAAGCAGTTTTATGTTTTATTGGGTTTTGGGCTGGGTTTTTTTTGCTGTTGTTCAGTTTTTTCCACCATCTGTGTTTTATCTTCACACTGTTTCACAAGGTGATGTTGGTCTCCCGGCACCCTGAGGTCAGGATATCAGCACTGAAACGTTTTATTTCATTTCTAAGCCACTACTGTTTGTTGCTGGTAGGTTAAGGCTGTTTTTAGATCAAAGTGGCTCTTGTTTGTGTTGGAATGAACGCTTTGACGCTCTGCTCCCCATGAAGAAACCTCAGCATATCATGACTGTAGTTGCTTTGATTTAGAAAAAGGGGACAGTATTTATATCTGTGCTCAGGAGAAACTTCCCCTGGTAATTACAAACATACCCAAATGCAAAGAATAGGAAATTTCAAATAGTCCATTATTGTGTAATTCCCTAGGGCAAAATCAATGAACATAATACTGAAATTGAGGAGCTTTACAAAATCGCTGGAGAGGAAACAAAAAGGAGAGAGAATACAATTTTCCAAAGCAAAATTTTGACATTTCCCCAAATGACACTTCCAAAATGAGAAAAAAATCCCTTTTCAAAAGACATTTTTGCACTGTAGTTTCTTCCCAAGTGGATATGACAGCATGAACTGTGCCGGCAGAGGTGGGACTTCCCGTGTACTCACACACCATTTCACCAGCACATGTGAATAGTTGTGAATCCGAGTGTGTGATTGTTTTCTAACCCAGCTTCAATCGAAGCCAGAGCAGTAAGTACTCCTCTGCAGAAGGCGGCTGAGTTGAACGAATCCTCCATACAAGCATCCTGAAGGGGATGTACTTCCCTGGGGCAGTGAATAGGACTATTTTGGCTATCAGGGTGTACTCCAGAATAGGCCATCCCCAATACATTAAATTTTGCATTTCCCAGTTGTGTTTTGCACAAGGTTTGTGTCTGCTGCCCCTGTGCCCTGGTCACCATCTCATTGGATCCATGGCACTGCAGTCTTGGGCTTGGAGAGGGCAAGAGTGGCTTGCCATGCGTCTGGCCATGCTGCCTGCCCTGTGAGCTGGTGACACAGAGGCAGCGAGGATGCTGTGAGGGCCAAAGTGCTCCTGCTCTCCGCTGCGCATTGCCAGTGGGAACTGCACACACACCCCTTAAATGACACAGTAGAAGACAAAAAAAATCATCTCTGGTTTTTGCTTCCAATCCATCCTGAGATAGTGCATGGGGCTGTGTGAATGAGGGGGCAGAAGTTCAAAGCTGCCCCATCTCTTGCATGATCATGTCTTGGTGGTCCTCTGACCATCACTGGAGATGCCCCCATTTGTCTGACCCTCTAGCTGAGCTGTAAAATTCCCCCTGTATGTTCCGATTTCCTTTCCTGTTGCTCCCAACCAGGCAGATCCCAGCCCACCACCCCCAGCCGCTGTTCCTTGTAAAGCCCAAAGCACCGCCTGCTCCACCAGCTGGGCCCAGCCCAGTTGGCTTTATCTCCTTCCAGAACCAAAGAAGGATGTTTGGAGGCTGTGGTCCTTGACCACAGCTCTTAAATAGCGTCACCCTGGCTGCCTCCTCTGCTTCTTTTAGGTAAAGATGAGTGCCCACCACTGTTCTCCTGCCACCTCTCTGATGTTAGGGAAGATGGAGCTGTGGCAGAAGAGGGTGTAATGAGTAAATTGAGGAGCGAAGCTGGGCAGGAAATGTGGTGGTAATGACACCAATCCCAAAAGGCAAGCCCAGAAAGTATGTGTCTCTCCTAGGACCTGGACAAATTGCACCTTGCCTGGGTCCTTGCCACACTAGCAAGACCTGCTCAGCCACTGCTGGCAATGGTCCGGACCCCAGCGGTGAACACAGAGGCAGGAACCTGCCCCAGGAAAGGGCCCTGGGATACGGTTACCACAAACATCTGAATCAGGCCATATTCTGGCTGCTTCCTCCTGCAGAAGAAAAACATCACCTAATAATACCCAACTGTATAGATTTTTTTAGTATTTTTTTTTATTACGAAGGAACGGGAATTGTTTTGCTGATAGGGAAAGAGAAACTCAGTGTAAGAAGGGACAAAGGTCAGGCTGTGGTGGAGTAAAGGGACTTTGCAGCTTTCCTGGCCAATACCCCACGTGCTTTCAGGGCTGACTTTTATTTTACGTCTGCAACGTGTCGGTGAGCGCAGCCAGCCAACTGTCATGCGAGCTCACTCGTGACCACAAGCCCTTGCCCCATGTACAAGTCATACCCCAAACTGGGTCTGAGGTTGTCTGACTTATTTTTAGCCGAGAGCAGGATGCAGTTTGGGTTTGATGTGTACAAGGCACGTGTGGTGGTTACCAGGCAGAAGCACTGACCTCAGGTCCCTGCCTGGGGGAGCAGAAGGTGCTTGGGGCCTACGGGTGGGTGATCACATTTCGGGGAGAAGCTGAGAGGGGCCACGGGTGAGGGGCAGGAGGGGACATGCACAGTCTGGTGGCTTTGCCTGGGTTTCCCACGAGGGGTGAGCCGCTGGTGCGGGCAGCAGACCTTGTGCTCCTTGCGATGGGTGTGAGGCTGAGATGGAATCCATGCAGTGCCAAAATACAGAGGTGCCAAGGTGCTGCTCTTTCGTGGTGTCAAGTTGTGGTTTAATTTTGTTAGTTTCTGTATTTAATATGCATTTTTTTAATTGAAAAAGGAGAGAGAGGGGCTCTGCAAAGCTCATGCATGAGTCGTCCTCTGCAGAGCTTGTCTATCACCACATCCTCACAGGAGAGCTCTACTCTCCAGTATGGCTCCAGGGGCCACTAGTCCATAGGGTGGCATTTGCCCCCAGCTCCAGTGGCCCTGGGCAGAGCTCTGACTTCTTTCCACTGAGGCTCATCCAGGCCTGAACGCTGCTGAGGGGTCCTGAGGACAGCCGTCCTGAGGGATGCAGTGAGGATACAGTCCCCGTACTCACCCAAACCAGTGCCTCCTCCCCTGGGGTTGTCCCTGGGTGCCAGTCTCCCAGGGGTGCTGGCCTGGCTGCTCATGTCCTCTTCATACCCACAGAGGTGGAGTCGGACATCCTGCGCCGCGTTCGCACGCTGCTGCGAGAGCTGGATGGGCACCACCCCGCCTGCCAGTGTGACCGAGGTAAGGTGGACCCCTGGCACGGATCCCGGGGGTCAGCACCTGCTGGACCCCACACTGCTTTGCTGGGGAATTGCTTGGCCCCAAACCCGGCTGTGCTCCCCTCTCTCAGACAACACCAGGATGGTGGGGACACGGGGTGGCCTCACCTCCCTGGCTCTGCTCTGCCTTTTCTAACCAGTTCTCAGCAGTGCTAAGTTTTTGGCAAGCTCCTGGTGTCTGCTGTGCACCAACCTCAGCAGCTTTCATCCCCCCTTTATGTGGCTCTTACATCCTCAGAACCTTTCACTCGCTCGGGGGGGCAGCGCTGCGATGGGACATCAAATGCCAGAGTCTGTGATGCTGTTCCCAGCTCTGACACCGACTCACCGCACAGCCCTGTCCAACACTTCTGAGCTGGAGTCTCCCGTCTCCTCCTGCAGGGGTATCGCTTTGCCACGCACTGCTCCTTGCTAAAGAGCCACTTGAAATCCCTGTGTTATGGTTTTGGAGAATAAAACTCCAGTGGACCCAGCAACTCAACTGCTACAGCTTCGTGAAACAAGAAAAATTGATTTTACTTGGAGCGCACAGAATATTTTACAGTTAATTAAATTTCTTTTTGTCTGGAATGAGCCTGGACATCTGCAGGACTGAGCTGCTTTGTGGCCCTTGCTCTGAGTGTGAGCTGTTGGCAGCCAGCGTTCGGGTGCTGGCACCCAAATTCCTGAGGGCGGGCGGTGAAAGCAGGCAGTCATCAACAGAGCAACAGCAGGAACAGGAAACAAACTTCATGTCCATTACCCTGCCTTGCTTTTCTCCAGCCCCCTAGACCTAGGATCTCTGGGACCTTTTCCAAAGTTTTCCTGGTGTTAGAGGTACAATGCATCAATGCTGCATCTGGAATCAGGGCAGCAGCATGACTTGTTCCTTGCAGAGGGTCACTGATTGAGGCAGAGGGCACAGAAGCCCGGTTTAGCTCTGATAGTGATGTCAGTGTAGCATCCCAGTGGGTGATTTTTGCAGCAGCGGTGCCCGTGTCTGCTGATTCCTCTGCCAAATGCTGTTCCTGACCCACCGCTGCTCTGCTCTGCAGCCTGACCTCTCTTGGCTTTCACTTCTCAGGGATGTTGCGGTGGACACTGCATAAAAAAATCGACCAGAATCCCAGTAACAGCTCCGTCCTGGTCAGGATCCTGGTGAAGGAGCTGGAAAGGGTGAGTGGCGCCTCCGAGATGTCCCCTGAGCATCGGGTGTGTGCCCTGCTGCGGGGCCGGGGAGGGGCAGGGGGATGGGGACTCAACTGGACCCACAGGGCTCTGCCTCCCTCCTGCGACATCCCGGGCTCGAGGTGGTTTTAGGGGCCTTGAGCCCAACTGGGGACTGTGACTGATAGCAAAGAGTGGAAAACTCTGTGGGGCACCAGCAGAGCTGTAGCTTGTGCCCAGCTGATGGTTGCAGGGACCAGGATTTGCCCCAAAAGTGTCAGCGAGAAGGGCAGAGTGGGGGACCTCCCCGGGCTCCTCAGTGCCGCGGCAGCCGAAGCCTTTGCAGCTTGCAAACAGCACAGGGCGAAACGCTTCTGACCACCCGCAAATCTCCCTCATCCCACCCCAGCCAGCTGTGGTCACAGAGAGAGTGGAAATTTGTTCTCCATGTCACTCATTTCCGCCCCAGCGGGTGTCGGCACAGAAACACCTAACCCAGTATCCTGTCCTGAGAGCATCTGACGGAAAATTTGTGATGGATTTTTTTTTTGTTTCATTGACTTATCTTGTCATTTTCTGGTCTTGTGTAAACTTTTAGCACCCTCAGCATCCTGGCACGACCTGCTTTGTGGTTTGATGAGATGTATAGAAGTAGCACCTTTTCTTTTTTATGNTGTCCCCCCCCCCTCCATCTCCTCCTTCCCCCCCCACTGATGAGCCCCCGCTAGTCATCCTTTGGGCAGAAACCTCCCCGTACCATTTCTCTGCGTCTTTGCTGTTTCTCCATTCGCGCTGGAAGGATGGAGCCACCTTGCTCGGCATTACTCGGCTCCGGTGTCTCCCGCCAGCTGCTGCTCAGCTCCCGGCAGGCCGAGCAGCCTCTGCAGAAGCTGTCACCTCCCTCCCTCAGCACTCCTGTATCACACGCTTGAGCCGAGTCAGCCCAGCACAGACCCCCGTGCGCACATCGCAGCGCTGTGGACACCCAGCCGTTACTCCTCATCTTTGTTCCCTGCCTTATGAGCAGCTCTGAGGCAGTTTGCAGGCTCACGCTCTCACGCTGTGGCAGTTCAGCTTCTGGCAGTGCTTTGGAGAGGGATATTATCACGGGGCTTTTGCAAATCCGTACAGACAGGAACACCCGCACCACCCTTGGCCAGGGGTGCCGGGATTCCCCCAGAGGGCCTGAAGTCTGCTCTCCTCTGCAGAGGCCGGGTCAGTCCCTCCCCGTTATACCTATTATCACTCTGCTACTCTTATCTTTCTTTGCCCAGGAGACATGTCAGGCCTCCTGGTCTGTAATTCCCTTCATCTCCCTGAAGCTTTTCTTGGAAATCAGTGTCACTTTCTCTTTTTTTCTTTTTTCCTTTTTCCTTTTTTCCCCCTGGTACTGCAGCAGCTCTGAGCAGTCAGTACCAACCACAGATAATAATTTAGCAATTTCATGCTTGAGTTTTGCCAGGGCTCTGGGCAAGTATCAGTTGGTCTCAGCAATTCAGTATTATTAATTTTATTGATCATTTCTAAAGCTTTGCTGCCATCAGTCCCATTTAATTCAGATCCATCAGCACAGCAGCCCTGAAGAACAGAGCTGGAAATATCTTTGGGGTGGAAACATCTTTCCCAGGTTTATCCAGGGGCATTCCTGTTGCTGGAGCAGTCAGAGCCAGGCTGCAGGGAGAGGCTGGGGCTGCCTCGGCCTGAGTATCCATCTCACTTCACGCGGGCCCAGATGGGGATGCAGGAGAATCTCTCCTCCCTGTCCACTCTGGTCCCACACCCACCAAATGTAAAACAGGCTTTTTCCAGAGGGTTCCCAGTGTTTTTATATTTTCACATGAATTTTCGCAACAGAAAGGAGCTCCTTAATGAGCTCAGTTGGAAACTTTTGCTCACTCTCCCCTACCATGACTGTTGCACATGCACTTCCCAGCTCTCTGTGTGCAAACCACACTCCCTCAGCAGCTCCCACAGCTTTTGTTTCCCTACAGCAATTTCCAGCCCGATGATGAGGTGGTGGCCATGACAGCATGGTCAATGGCCTCCACCCTTCCACAAGGCTTGGCTTGCATGGGATGCCCGCCGTGCAGGACCTGTCTGCCCAGGGACATCCTGCCCACCCTGATGGCCTGTGGAGGCCAAACTCCAAACCCCAAACTCCACCTTGACCTGGGGAGCATCACCCCTGAGCCAGGGTGGATTCCCATGCTTTTCCTGTGCCAGAGTAGCTGGAACCCACCACATCTCAGGGGCTGCACTGGCTCCCCTGGCTCTGGTCTCCAGTGCTGCCCATCACAGCATCCTGCCAGGTGCTGCCTGAGCTGACTGACTCTGCCTTTTGGTCTCACAGGCGGAGCGAGGTGACTTCAGACATTACATCATCCCCTTGCTGCACACGCTGATGTACACCTTGATAAAGGTAACCTACCGGGGGCTTCACTGGGGGCAAGATCCAGGGAAATCAGAAGCCACAGGAGGCACCACGTGAAGTCACTCAGCACCTGTTCCTGTGCTGAAATATCCCAGTACTTCCCAGCAAAGCCCTGGGACTACCATGGGTGGACTCAACTGTGTGGACAAAAGTGTGATGTTTTATGGCTGGGACACCGGCACCAGTGACGTCTGGGAGTGACAGCTCCTTCCAGTTGGCCCCCACTTCTGGAGGTCTTTAGGTGCCTGATGGTGCAAGAAGCCACAACCTGGCAAAAATGTGTGCCCACAGCCCTTAAATGGGGATTGCTGGAGGCTTCCAAACCGTCCTAGGGCCTGGTTCTTCTTCATCTATTGCGTTTAAATCCACATTGAATTTGGGGTAGCTCTGTGCCCTCTCGCCCTGTGGGGAGAGCACCGTTAGGGATCACTGCCTGTGGCATCTGCTCATCTGCCCCTTTCTCACTCCAGGCTCCTTGCATCTCCGACGAGCTCTGCAGCAGAGTGTACGATTTCTGTAAGAAGCTGCTCACCCTCCCCAAGCCTTTCTGCACTATCGGTTTGGACTATGCTGTCAGGCTGAAGATGGAAAGGACAGCACCGGGTACGAGGGCTTCCCCGCTCTGCCCATGCATGGCACGGTGAACAGCTTGGCTTCCTGAGGCAGTGGTCATGGGGGTTTGGGGGGTTTCCATACTCGCCTAATGCAGCGAGCCATGGCAGGGGTTTCTGCATGGGGCTGGCCAAACCCTTGGGGGCCTTAGGGAGCATCTGGATGGGGGGGCTCCCCTCTTCTGATTTCAGTCTGCTGAGCCTTAGTTACTAGCAGAAAACCTTGGGGGCCTCCTGCTGTGGGTGTAGGCACCACCAGAGTCAGGTCCAGCCTATCTGAGGACATGTGTATATACCAGGTACATATACCCTCGTATATACCAGCAATATGTGTACCCTCTGCCTATAAGGGAAACAGGGTGCTTATGGTCCCAGCATGGGCATCTCAGTAAGTTTTGCAGAGGTCTCCTTTTTGCAAAGTGAACTCTCCATCTGAGACTGAGTTGCAGGCTGCCCAGCATGGGCTTTCCCTCCACTACCTGTGCATCAGGTTTTGGACGCTAAAACATCCTTAGTTTCTGCAGAGAACGGTCCCTTTTAGAAAGCAACCCAGAGGACAACTGTTTTCCTTTTTCTCTACGTTGCTTGTTGAAGTTCTTCTTGCTAAAGTTTTCTTTAATAAGAAACTTTATACGCAACCCTGTAAAACAGTGCAGGATGCAGACACCATGCAAGGTGGATGTAAAATATGAGAAACCTGGTGGGAAAGTAGAGAGAAAGTGTCATTTTGGGTAGTCTTGGCCCATCACCATCACCCCGACCACTCTTCCCCAGTACCACTTGGTCTGGAGCTTCAAAGTCCACCTTTATCTCACCTGACTTCTGGTAAAACAGTGTGGAGAGATGGGGATGTCCAGCTAAGATAAGAGCTTCTCTCAGAGCACCACAAGGGTCACAAGATGATTGTGCATGGTATTAGGTGAATGACCGAAGCGGGGTGGATGTGTCTGCCTTGCCCCAGAGCAGGCTTACTTTGTGTACATCCCTTCTGGGTGAGAAATGTCTTGTAGTCTTCATATCCACCCAAACTGTGGCCCCTGATGTGGCCCCAGCGTCGGAGGCCGGGAATTGGGCTCTTCCTCCTGCTTCCGACTCTGCTCCCAAGCTCATAATCCACTAAACAAAGGAAGGGAAATACCGGAAATTGTTCCTCAACAGAAGGGTTTTTCTTTTTATGTAGCATGGCCTATCTTTGTCCTTGACTATTTTTAACTCTGGGCCTGATTCTTGGCTCTTTTACTTCATTTCTGCAGCAACGGGTGTTCGCTGACTGGGCAAACCAGCCGTCAGCCTCCGCAGCCGGGAGCAGCGCTGAGCTGCTCCAGTGAGTTGTGCTGTTATTTCTCACGCGCTGACTCCTGCGTGTTTATCTTCTTGCGTTTGCTAGGTGTGTTGTACCAAAGAATGGTCATTTCCGAACAAAGTCTCAAAAGCGACCCGTTCCCTTATCAGGAAAAGTGAGTAGCTCCCCTTTGAGTGGGTTGTTGCCTTTATGTCTTTTATGGTCTTACAGTGAAATCCATCCTTTTCCTGGGCTCTGAATTAATGTTGGCTAGAACAGACAATTTGGACATAAACCACGCGGCAGCACGTGGTCTTGGGGGAGCTTTGCCTTGGGAGAAGCACATTCCTCCCATGTGTCCTGGTTTATTTGGGTGGTCCTGGGAGGCAGGGAGCCTCCCTCGGCAGAGAGGGGGAATGTCAGCAGCAAGCCTTTTCTCTGGATGTGAGCTGCTTGTGCCAGCCCTCATGTCCTCATCTCATCTCATCCCATCCCATCCCATCCCTCTCTTTTCCCATCCTCCCACCCCCTGCAGGATTTTCATCTTTGCTGATCCAGAGCTGCTCTCCGAAGCCATCTGCAATGCTCTGGTCACCGACACGGAGGCAGCTCAGGTGTCCCAGAGCCCCCGAGCGTGCATGTGCTATGTGATCATCCACACCATGCAGGCGGCCCTGGGCGAGGGCTGCGACATCAGTGGCCTGAAGGCGAGCCTCCAGGTATCTGGCACCACTTCTGCAGCACCAAGCGTGGTTTTCCGATGGTCCTGCTCTTGCTGAGCACCTCAGAGCAGGGAAAGGTTTTTTGGCAAGTGGAGAGCGCCCTGCTCTGGGTCCTCACTGCTGGTCTCCATCCCTAGTAGCCCCAGTGTTACTTGCAAGGCAGGGCTATGAGCAGAGCTGGTGTTAAACTAAAAAAATATCTTCAAATATGAAAGAGTTGCTGCAGCAGGACCTAGAGGTTTTGAATCTTTAGTTTGAGTCTTCAGTTCTGCACAGCAAAGCTGCGCTCTGCACCTGAAGTACAGGCTCCTCTGTGAGCCCCTGTCTTTGCAAAAACATCTCAGAGGAAGTGTTTCAACTGGTTTTCTCCAAAACCTCATTCAAGGAGCTGTGGGGTCACAGTAAGACAAATGTCTAGTTGAGAAAGACTGCAGGGGCTGTCAGCGATTTCCGCTCCAAAGACACTTTTGTGTGTCTGCTGTCCTCATCTCCCGAGGGTCACTTGAGCTGCCAGCTCTGCTGCTGACTCCCTGAGCTCGTAGCAGCCAGGAGCGCAGTGCCCAGCAGCTGCAAACCTGCTGGAAAAAAAAACCTTTAAGCAGACAGTACGGGCAGCATCTCTGTCCTGGGGACAGGAGGACGTTCGTGTTCTCTGCTGCGAAACAATTTTTGCAGGACTCATTTGCCCTCTTTCTGCCCTTTCCCATGGCCCTGCCCATGGAGCATCTCCTCTTCTCACACCTCCGGGTGTTAATAACTGCTCCTCACGACAGGATATGCCCACGAGCGCTGTCGAGCACTGGTTCCGCCAAGTGGTGGCTGCAGTCGAGTGTGCAGGAAACGAGGCGAGCGCAGACCGGGAACAGCACGCAGAGAGGCTGGAAAAGATTCACCGCACCATCCTCAGCTCCTTGCGAGCAGGTGAGCTCCCGGCCAGCCATGCACGGTGGGTTAAGAGAGCTGTGAAGCTGGCAGACCCCGGCCTCACTGCCATGTCCTCAGCATTGCCCTCCCACAGCTGTCCATACCCACCTCCTGTCTGCCACCACTTTAGCAGCATCCGTCACCGGGATCAGGTCCTTGCAGTGACCTGATGTCCAGGATGGCAAACTGCACGTGGCAGTGGAAGGCAGGTTTGCCACCTGAGGAAAGGCGCCATGGCAATCTCTGCTGCTAGTGCTGAGGTCCAGAGACGTCTCTGTCGCTTGCAAAGGGTGCCTCCCCCAACCAGGAAGGTCAGACAGACTCTCTAGTGGTGTATGATATGTCCTGCCATGGCCTAGACTGGGGAGACACTGTGCACCACTCCATGAAACCTCCTTGTGCTGATGTGGTGGAGACTGGTGCTGCCATCTCCTTCCATCGCTGACAATGCACTGTTCCAGCCTGGTGCCATTGGGGCTGCACGGACTATAACAAATGTCCCCATCCATCACAGCTCCTCACATAAATCTGGGGCAGACCAGAGGGGAATGGGGTCTTGTTTCCCTCTTCTGGCTACTTCTAATGGAAGATCCCGTCCCTGGAAAGACCTGGAGACTCTCCCAGTGCAAGATATGGGAAGGAACAGCCAGTAGTGTAGGGAGAGGAGTGGGACCATCTCCTTCTGGTGGCAGTGAGCTATTAAATTGTCTCACTGCTTCTCACAGAGCCACAACGGGTTAAAAATAGCCAGTAATGGTGGGCTCAGAGAACTCCCTTGCATCTCAGCTGAGATCGCCAAGGGAGGTCCTGCCACATGCCTTGGAGGCCCAGTGCTAGAAGAGTGTTTTATTTGTTCTGCAATCCCTCCGCTATCTGCAGCAAAGAAAGGTTCATCACTTGCCCATGCCTCAGTTTCCCCATCTTCATTTCTCCCTTCCACTGATGGTGTAGGTACCCTTTAATGGCCATGAGAGCAGAGGTCTGTGATTACAGCCTCACGTCTGGCCAGAAGGCAACCAGGGTGGGAGAGCCCTTGAAGCTCAGCACGGGCTGTCTCAGCCGTTGTCTGAAGCACAGCACCGGTGGGTGTTCATGCACGTGTGCGGGAAAACTGCCTGCTCCTGTGTGTTACAAGCACCCTTGTTTCCCCCAGGTGATGCCCCCCTGGGAGGGCTGCAGGGTACCCCTCTGCCCAACCCCAACATCAGCTTTCACCTATGGACAGAAGACGACCAGCTCTGTGAGTGCCCCGGGTTGCTGTGGCGAGTTTGGACGGTGCCTGAGGCTGGGAAGCCTGTTCAAAACATGACATTTGGGCCCGATTTGTGGGCAGTGAGTTTCATAACCATCACCCAAGGGCCAAGTTTGTGAAGGCTCCTGCTGACTGCACCAGCCTTCCTTCTTGTGGAGTGTTGGGGTCAGATCACGGGCTTAGAGGGGGAGAGGGGTGAAAGAGACTGGGGGGAAACACAACCCTGAGGGGCAGGTTGCAGCAGGACGTGCCCAAAGTACCTGCTTTTAGTGATGTTGAGCTCTCATCATAGTGGTATGGGAAACGGGACTGGAAGACTGACTCCTCTTGGACCCGCTGCTGGAGGTATTGGCCTTCTGGTTTGCAGCAGAAGACAGGAGCTGGGGCAGGGCTAGGGCTCAGCCTGGGGTTTGGTTCCATTCCCCTCCTTGAGCTCCCTTCTGCCCGCAGGGAAGGAATTGGTGCTGTTCATCCGCCCGCTGTCGCAGAGCTGTGAGCCCGACTGCCTGAGCCAGGACCTGGACAATTTTGAGATCCAGGACATCATTTCAGACTGTGAGTGCTGTGAGGACACTCGCTTCTCCGTGCTCTCCACCGACAGCGGCATCGAGCGAGACCTGCCCACGGCAGCCGAGGAGCCACTTGCCCCTTTCAGCACCGAGACAGACCAATCGCGCCTCCAGAGAAAGGGTGGCATTAAAAAAAAGCCATCGCCACTGGAGAGCATGGCCTTCCTGCAGGCTGGCTGCAACGGTCCCGGGGCAAAGCCCCCAGTGAAGCCACAGAGGAAACCGGGCATCCCCCCGGAGCCCACAGCCCCGCTCCAGAGGCTGCACACTGCTCGCATCGTGCTGCTGGGGGATGACCGGATCCTGGGGCGCCTGGCCCAAGCCTACCACTCTTTGAGGTAACCGGTGACCAGAGCCTCTTTGGCTGTGGGGGCTTGAGGAAAGGGAGGACAGAGTGGGGGCTTGCTCTTCAGTGTGTTGAAGAAGCCAAGATGGGTGGGGATGAGGTTGGGCTCCCGTGTTACCTGAAACAGGATGAGACCCAGGGGTTTTGCACCCAAATGCATCCATCTTCACTGGCTGCACGGCATCATCTAGCCCGGCTGGCCCAAATGATGCAGACGGGGAGTTTTTCCCTTCTGTCCCTGGAATGGGTTAAATGAACAATAAATGAGGCAAGATGCAAAAGGGAAAAGTCCTGAAGAAAAGTTGTTTTCCAGCTGCCCAGGCAGCTCACTTGGACCAGGAGAGCAGTGTAGGGTGGGTCTGGGTCACGGTGCAGGCAGCAGCGTGGGGAGCAGGAGCAGAGCTGGGTGTGGAGGGGACACCTGACCCCAGCCAAGAGCCTGTCTGTGGGACCTCCCCTACCCCCTTGCTCGATTTGTAAACCTGGAGGCATTGCTCTCACCCTGTCACACTGGGCAAAGGAGGTGTGCAAGGAGGGCGTGCGTTCCCACTGCAGAGCAGCTGCGGTCTCCTTGCACTGCCCAGCCTTGGCCAGGAGCCACGTTCTTCCAGCTTTCCCTTGTGACATGGCTATTTATTTTTCCATTTCAAGGAAGAGAGAAACACGGCGAGTTTTCCTGACTCCCAGGCTGAACCTGCAGTTCTACTACATCCCGGTCGTGACAGGGCAGCCGAACACCTTGGCCGTTACAGTGAGTCTGGGCTTGGCAGCTCCTGGTGCTGCTGCTGGCTACCAGCAACTGAGGGTGGTTTTGGAAGCAGAGCGGGGGGGTTACAGGAATTCCCATCCGTTAATGCCTCGTTCTTAGAACAAGGAGGATGGGAGCCAAGGCAGAGCGGCTGGGCTCAATTTGCAGACTGGCTTTGGGAATCTATCAGCCCCAGAGACATTCAGGTTGCTCCAACCACCCTGATGGGCAATAACAACCTAGAAATGGTATTCGGTTTTGCTTCCGTGCCCCAGCGATAGGACGATTGAGGGAGAAAGCTCGATCAGCGAAGGGCTGATGCTCTTCTCATCTCCCAAATGCGTAGGAGAAGTGGTCGCCCCTTATTGAGGGCTTTGCCTTCTTGGTCATGGCCCCAGTTTTAGTTCTGCAAGTCACTACCTGGCAGTTTATCTTGGGCACATCTCTTCCCGTGTGACAGCCTCAAGACAGCGATAAATACATAGCTGTACTTCTCACAATATTTTAAGCTGGCCCAGAGCTGGCTGTGAGTACTGACAGACGTGCTGTTATAGAAATGAATATTTCTTCTTTCCATCCTTCACTTAATTTTTGTTCTTGAGCACCTGCTAAATGAGTGCCACAAGAAATGATTTGCCATCTTCTCTGGACCAAGCAGGGAAGGAGGAGGGGTGGAGGACCTGCTCATGGGGCATTCGTGCCCCAGCTCCCTCTCCCTCCCCTGTGGCTCCCGGTATTTTGAGCCATGATCGTACTTTGAGCTGTGTGTTTCTCCCACAGGACCACACTGCCACTGGCCAAGAGGAACTGTGCGAGGTGGCCGGGTACCTGAGCAGAGCCGACCCGTGGTACGAGAGCAACATCAACACGCTGTGCCACGTGATTCCCAAGCTGGCCACCATGGTACGATTCCCACGTCCCCAGCCTGGTCTGTTTCCCAAACACGTCTGCTGTACCTGAGGACGAGCTCATGCCCTGCAGGGCTCCTCCGTGCCCCAGACAGAGATTTTCTCCCTGCAAGCCTGCCCTGGGCCCAGCAGACGGGAAGGTACATGCGGCTGACACTGCCCCAGCCCACAAGACCCATTTGCTGTGGTGGGTTTTTTTGGCCAAGGGACAGGAAATGGCAGATTTCGAGAAAGAAAATGTAAATGAGGCATTTGCTGAAATACCCCCAGCTCTCATTTCCTGGCATTTTGAGCCACCATCGATAGCCTACAGAAAAGGCTGGTAGGTGGGTGCAAGCCGTCGCTTCTCCCATTCGCTTTGACTAGCGATGGCAGAGCAGCTCAGCGCTGCCCTGGGCGACAGCTCATTCATCGCTCATTATTTATCTGGGAAGGCGTGAGGGTTTGTGGCAGTGTTTTTGAGAAGTGACTGCGGCTGATCCGTAATGTGATTTGCCTCCCCAGCCTTCCTCTCCGAGCAAACATCTTGTGACTGATCTGTTCATCATTGATGTCATCGCTTACTACGTCCGCATGGGCGTTCAGCCTGTCTGCTTCCAGGTGTATGCCGTGAAGGTGGGTGCCCATCTCTTGTGCCTTCACATGGCCCTGCAGGGGCTTGCAGAGCCTTGCTGCTGGCAGAGATGTGCAAAGTCAGTGGGGTCTGGGGGCTTTTGGCAGATCTGAGCCTGCATCTCCGGGCTCCCCAGCCCGGCCCCTCCTTGCCAGGTTCCCAGATCTAGTGACTCCCTGTAGCACAACTCAGCCAGAGTCAATGATCCCGGGAAGGTTATTTCAGGATCACAGGGGACAGCAAAGTGAACTTGGAACTACCTTGTGAGGACATGGGGGTCCTGCTCTGCTGGACTGGGGTTTCCTCAGGAGCTCTGCACCTCCTGCTGCTGTGAGCGAACAGGAGTTTTCTGAGTGCCTTTGCCAAAACCCTCCTGTACCTTGCAGGGGCTTTGCAGGGTTTCCTGAAACACCATTTTGTTTATTTCCTGCCAGCTTTTCTTTGAAATGGTATCAGAGTGAGACCTGGCACTTGATACGAGAGCAAAGAACTACTGTATTCGGTCATGTAACACCCACCCCCCATCTGCTCCTCTGGCAGTTTTCCACCTTCAAAGCTTAGGGTGGCACTGATGCACGTGTCTCCTTTTAATCTACCTGTAGCCAACGTGGTAACCTATTGCAGCAAAGGAGCAGCCATTACATGAGCAAACTGGGGTATGGCTTGCAGAGAGCTGGAAGAGCTTTGGTAATTACTGGTAGAGCATCACCAGGACTTGAGCTAATAACAGGTAGCTTGCGAACACTTGGAGCACCTGGTCCTCAGCTTGTGTGACTGGAGATTTTGGGTTTTTTTGGTGACTTTTTAGTCTACTCATTTCTCCACCAAAACAAAAATCAAAAGCAGGCGAGAGAGTGGGTGACTCAAGCAGGGGAAGAGGAACTGGCTCCAGATGTGGTTTTCAGATAGAGGCACCTAACCTACCCTGCCGTCGTACAGGGTGTGATGTTGCTTCATCTGGAAACACTGAGCCTGTTTTACCTTTTTGGTTAAGACCAAGCGGTTCCTCTTTGGCTGCAGAGAGTTTTCTTGGAAGTGAGGCTCCACACCCACAGGAGTGGGAGGTAGGGCTAGGAGTGGCTAGGAGAGGTTCTCCAGGACCTTATCTTCACAGTTTGCTCAAAACAAGCCCATGAGAAGAAAATAATTAATAGGTCTGATAGTTGATTTAGGTGTATCAGATAGAAACTACATACCTTGAAGCTATGCCAGCATCTGCAGCCAGGCCTGGGAAGCGGCTCCCCTTGACCCGGGTTGCCTCTGGGTGGATGGCTGGGAACAGAGTCGTCTGTGAGTGCGCAGTGACACCCAGTGGCAGGGGACACTGCCCATGGCTGTGTCCTCTGGCCGCCTGGCCAGGCCTGCTGTGCTGCTGGGTTTGGGAAAGCAGAGCAAAAGAAGTTTTCTCCCTCCCACAGGCCCCCTGCCTCCCATGATAAGGTCATAGATTCCCTTTGATGATGTCACACCTGTGTGCTCTGGAGAATCAGCTTTTGATGTCACAAGCCCAGTGTGATGTCACAGGGTGACAGGGG
Source organism: Psophia crepitans (assembly GCA_013399095.1). Lineage (NCBI taxonomy): Eukaryota > Metazoa > Chordata > Aves > Gruiformes > Psophiidae > Psophia > Psophia crepitans. The sequence goes on along the minus strand of VWZZ01000805.1, from coordinate 233,819 downwards.
AGGAGCTGTTCTTAGAGATTTTCCTCTCTTTCAGATTTTCTTCAATGACCCAGCGCAGGAGCCAGCTGAGGACGTGTTCCTCACGGAGCTGTGCACCCAGGTGCAGGAGAGCATCTCCCACAGAGGTGCGTGCAGCCCTCCAAGTTGAGCCCTGCAACAGGGGCTGCCATCCTGAGCAGTGTCCTGCCGGGCACAACTCCCACTCACCCTGTCCCTCAGCCTGCCGCAGTCAAGGCCATGTTGAGGGGCAATATCCCTTGTTCCCTGATGGGCAGGAAGCCTCCTTGAACATCTCGATGTCTCTCTCAGGCGCACGACACCAGGCTAAATGAGAGACCTTGTTGTCACTGGCTCCTGGTCTCAACCAGTTTGTGTAGACTGGCTTTGGTTGGCTCCATGACCCTCTGAAGTTGGAGCAGCACCACGGTTTTCTTGAGGAAACAAGCTGGGCTTTACAGCCATCTCCTTTGCCAGATGTTTTCTGTGTTAGAAATACTGCTTCCCTGAGCTGCCAGCGAAGGGACAGGGGTGCTTGAAGGCTGGACCGTTACAGCCCTTCCATCAGTGCACCCCAGTGCCCAGTCCAACGGCTGTCTGCCATTGCTGTTGGGCACAGACACTGGACCCCTGAAGTGCACGAAATCCCAGCTCCCGTAGGCAAGGAGAGAGGGGCAGTGTGCCAGCTCACCCCTGCTCTGTGGCAGAGGGGGCAGCTCATCCCATGAGAGGACCTCTCTCTGCTCTCCACAGACAGGTGGGATGAGTGAAACCTCAGTCCTATCTGATTCCCTCCTTGCAGAGTTAAGCATGACCAAGAAGAAAATGACCCTGGATGGCCCTGGCATAGATCTCACAGTAACATACAGAAAGGTAAGTGAGGCTCTGAGCAGCCCAAAACGTCTCAGGGACCCCCAGCACAGCATGGATATCCCAAAAGGAGTGCTCTGGCCTTCCTTCTTTCCTCCACTCCAGGAGAAGACAGAGAGGTCGTGGTGAATTTTGAAAGCCTGTTAGCTAACCTTGAGTTTGTGAAAAAAACGCCCCCAAACATTTCCATGTCTAACCCCTCTGCCCGGGTGAATAACAGAGCCTTTCCTGCAGGTTGTGGTGAGCGACCGGGCAAAGGAGCTGGCAATGTCGCTGCGCTCCACAGGTGTGGTGATGAAAGCCATCCCAGCTGATGAGACCGAAGGTGGGTTCCTCCTGCTTGAGGCCTTGCAAAGAGAGTTTGCTGAGTTTTCTGGTGCTCAGTAGAGTAAATCTGACCATAGTGCTTAGTGCTACGTGCCTGCGCTGTGGGGGTTGAATCGGTGACGTGCATATATTGGTGTCACCACAGTTTGTGGTTGCGTGTTTTCTCACAGCCTGGACCTCCCTGTAACACAGGGTTCGGCATAACCATAACCTAGGCTTGGCAGCATCTTCCTCTTGCTGCAGCCTTCCTCCTTCACCTTGCCCTTAGCATAGTCTCTGAGGTTTTCACCCTGAGTATGATCTCGCGCAAACCCTCAGCCCATGGGGCTTGCTAGAGTCCTTCTTTTTTGCTGTCCCATGTATCCCACAGACCCCTGGGAATTCACCCAGGTGTGGGATCTGGCACCAACCCCCCTCAACGCTGATCTGAGATGTGCCACAGGCCAAGGCTAACGTGCTGCTTTTGTTGCAGACATGATGTGTCTGAATGTGAACATCACTGAAATCATTAGGATCAACAACTTGTCGGGACGATCATTCTCAGTAAGTAGATGTGGATGCTGCTGGCCCTGGAGGGTTCAGCCAATGCACGGAAATCCTTACGACAACAGTGAAGGGGGAAACACTCTGTGGGGGAGGAGAAGGGGCCACCCTGCTCAGAGAGTGATTTGCAATTACTTTCCATGGAAAAGTAGATTTCTGAGCCAAAAGCCCAAATGCCATCCCTGCTGCTCAATGCCACGTTGAATCCTGTCTCAGGAGACCCTGAAGGACTGAGCTGCTGCGGAGGTGATTTCTGTGACCCCAGAGATGAAGTGGAGAAATAAGGCTTAGCCCTAGTCATCGTGGCTCCACTTGGTACAAGAGAGGATCTGTAGTTTTGTGATCTACTCCATTAGCTCCACATCTCCAGCTGCACTGTCCTCCCCAGACCCCACATGCTAAATCCCTCAGAGCTCATGAGAATAGAGGCCATTGGAGAAATATTTTAACACAGTATAAACAAATAGCAGGGACCTCAATGAATCTAATTACCAACACGGACAGATGGATATGGAAGAGATGGGACTGAAAACTTGGGCTCTTGTCCTTTTTGTTTTACATGAGAATTCAAGTAGACCCCAGAGGATACGCTGCCCCATGGGAATGTGTCACTGCACTTTGGGTGGCATTAAGTAGTATTGTGCCTTGGTAATTTGGGCCCTGGAGCATCCAGACTCTCAGCTGGTATTTTTAGCTAGCCAGCACCCTTTTGTTTATTTTCACTTGGCTTTTGGAAACAGCAAGGTACTGCAGCCCATGCTGCCCACCAAGATACACCACAGCCCTGGAGAACAGACCGTGCCCCACATCAGACATCCCAAGTCTTGCAATCTGCACAAGCATTGGCAGTTTAGAAAATTCATCCTTGCAAAATTTGACCAGGTTGTGATTACAGGAAAAGGACAAGAGAGACACTTCCCTCCTTAAGCAGGTCACCTTGTGTCACATCTGGGGTTAAAAAAAAAAAAAAGTCTTCATTTGTCCCTTTCATACCCAGTATTCACACACCACCCATCACTGTGCAGCCAAGGGAAAGGTGGTGAGACACTCACGGGGCTCTTCCTCCTCTCTCAATCCAGGCTGTGGCAAACAGGTTGAAAACACGCAATATCAAAATCAGGAGCACAGAGCAGAAGCCCTTCATGGTGTGTCTGGACAAGGACAGAAGAAGAGCCTACAGGAATGTGATCAGGTGAGAATGCCAGGTGTGCCAGGCTCTGTGGATCTTGTGTCCCTCCCTGGAAGGACTCCCAAGGTGGCAGAGCTGTTTCCCAGGGTGTCCTAGTCCCCATCCTCATACATGACAAAAGACCCACAGGCAAATACATTGCTTCTCCAGGGAAAGCAGGGCAGAGTGGTGTTCTCTACGTGTTTTCAGGTGATGGTGTGAGAAACAAAAGTAAGGTGCTGTCATTAAGACAGTAGAAGGATAGGTACTGCCAGGGACCACCTGAGATCTTAGATCTCCTAAATTATATTGTGGAGCTGATGCTCTCTCCACTGACTGCATTCCTCACCGGGGTATCCCAAGCATATGGAGGTAGGGGGAGAGAATTCAGCCTGTGAAAACAGCAGGGATCGATGTGCCTATAGCAGTTGCAGTGATGTATGATGTGTCGGAAGCAAAGAGGCAGTTCAAGGTCCACGGGCCATGTGGAACATAGGTAAAATGTGAATTTCTGAGAATTGAACTGAGCCTGGCTAAAGAGAGTGGTTTTATGGTCACACACTCATACATATCAGCTCATCTTTCCAGCCAAAACCAGTTGAAAAAGCCTAAAAGCAGCTGCACGTCAGTGTGACAGCCCTTCCCCAGCAGTCAGTGGAGAGACCTGGTGTTGTCTGAGAGGAGACTCTGTGCCTCAAGGGCAGATTGGCACATGCAGTAAATGTGTTCTTGTGCTCTTGCAGTGTGGAGGTGTCTCCTTGCCTAGAGCCCAGCTACTGCTTGCAAAAGACAAGGACAATGAAATTCAACCTGCATGAAACAGAAGATGTGGGGCTTGTGAAATACATGCCCAAGTCTCTGCTGCTGCCTATCAACACATTTGCAGGCGTCATCCAATGAAGAAAATGAGAAAAAACTGGTGCGAGAGATGTGACGTTGGGTCATCACAGAGGAGACGGATGAAGAAAACACACTAAAAGCCACCAACAGTGATTTTACAACAGCAGTGGTGCAAAAAGCTGCAACAGCAGAGGTAGGTAGGGTCAGGGAGCTGGACAACAGCGATGGCCATAGCGAACATCCCCTGCCAAGGGGCAGAGTGGTGCTGAAGAACTGAGTTTTAACCTTTTGCACAAGTCAGGGAAAACCTTCGAGCTTCTGCATTTCAGGAAGGCTGAGGAAAATACCGCTGAGGTGACGGTGCTTGCTGTGCTTGTGGATCCCAGAGCAGTTGCTATCAGTTATATTTATTATGACGAAGTCTCACAGCCCGGCAGGGAATCAGGGCCTGTTGTGCGGGGTTCTGTACAGCAAACTCTTCGTTCTGGCACAGGCTGAGGTGTTTGGGCAAACCAGCAATTATTGCCCTGGCTGATTTAGGAAACCTCATTGTAAGCATACGTGTTTAATGCAGCTTCTATGGAAGTCGGTGCAAAACCTGCTGTTGTTTCGACGGGACCACCCAGAGTAAGGACAAATGGTGTGGAACAGGGGCAGGGGAAATCCAGTGCAATATTTGGCAGTGGTGATCAGGGCAAGAACAGCTCTGGCTGCCTGGGCAGTGCCGTGGGATGTGCTCGGCTGTGAGTGGTGCAGATCTGCTCAAAGAAGGTTTCTTCTAAGATGGAGGCTGCACAACAGCTTTTTGACATCTGAGCTGTACCTTTGAGTCCACTTGGGATTTCAGTGTGGCTTCGCTACGCGACCTCTCTGCATCTGGTCTGGAGCCTCACGAGGACTGCTTGCATTCCTCCGGTTGTACATCCCGGGAACAACCACCTACAACCCCAGCTGCAACAGACGTCCTCCATGAGGTCAGCCAGCAATGCCTCTGCATCCCAGTCTGCCTTGCAGCCCTGTTTTTTTCTGTGGTGTGTGGGTAAGAGATGCAGAAGATGGAAGGGCAGGATGCCTGTAAGACTTTGTTCCTTTCCTCTGCTGCTAGCATGGTGTAGAAACCCTCTTTGCAGATGTGCCAGGCTGAGCAGCGACAGCACAGCTCCTGCTTCCATCCAGGCTCAGACTGACGTGGTGTTAGGGATGATGGTGTAGGAGGACCCTGTCTCCATTCCACTTTGTGGCTGGCTGAAATAATGGAAGAAACATGGTGGGTATTTACTGACTTTCTGAATGTGATCTGTGGTTTCTGGGGTGTCTCTGGGGAGTCTTCCCTAAATTCACGCTGGACGGGATTTGGGGGCATTCCTTCTATGACGCTAGCATTTTCTAATTCTCTCGTCTGCTGGGTAACTCGTTACCCGTGTTGCCTTCACTCAGAGGTGTTTGCTTGGATCAGTAGCCCCATGAAAGTGTCCTTTAGCTTTGTATCTGTGCATAGCAGCTATTCCCATCATCTCTGGTTGTCACCGATGGGGAGTCCCTGGAGCCGGCTCTGTGCTACAGGGTGATGCCGACCCATCTGCAGTGGCACTGGCCAGCCCTTTAGCCCCAATGGCTGGGGACAAACGCACCCCTCTGTCCTGTCCATGCCAGGTCTGCCCGGCCCTGCGGAGCTGCACCTCTGGAAGGTCACTTCTGTTTAACCACCCACACCTGGAACAAGCAGCCCACCTCCAAGTATCCCAGTTTGGGGCACTGGAGAGGAGTTCCCCTTCTGCAGAACTGCTCTGAGCTTTTGGGTGTTCTCGGCTGGTCAGGCCCCACAGAAGCCTTTGCATTTCTTGCCATGTCCGCAAGGCTGTAGGGGTTCAACCCTGCTCTCTCTGCCAGCAGAGTGCAGGGCTGCTGTACTCCTGCTCTTGTCCCACGTAGTACCTGGCATAGCAGGCTTCCTGTTCCACAGCTAAAAGCTTGTTCACTCTCACTTTGAACACACCGTGTGAACCAAAACAGCCACTGAAACACACTACTGGGGGCACGGCAGCTCTGGAGCTGTCGGTGGGTGATGGGTTATTTAGCAGTGTAAAAAGCCTCCAGGTCTCGAAGAAATATTTAATCCCAAAACAGCACCAACAGTTGAAAGATCATGTTGGGCAACAGCAACACAACGGTTTCCTAAGGAAGGTACCTTGAAAAGCTGGCAGACACGGCCCCTCACTCCCAGCTGAGCCAGGCACAGGTCCCGAGCCTCAACACCCCCCCACGGGAGTCACAAAGCTGCAGAATCTCAGCAATACCCTTCAGTTCTTCAGTACTGTTTTTCACCTCAGAAGTCAAAAATTGGTGATGGCCCCCAATGCAGACTTAGGCAGGAAATATTTTGGCCCTGAAGGAAGCTGAAGGTGGACAGGAGGCTCAGAAACAAGTCAGGGAATGCCTGCTTGCACCAGCTGTTTTCCTCCGTGAGCTGCTGCTCATGGGGCTTAAAGGGGTGACCAGCAGCTCTTCACACCTCTTCCTCCTTGGGGCTTCACTGGGGGCTTGATGTACGTACAAAGCCAAGAGACTGCGCGCTGGGTTGGAGCATGGTCTGCGGTGTCCAGAGTTTACTCTGTACAGTTGTAAATGATGTGGATGGATTATAAGTTATTTGTATAGGTGTCAGAGATGATCTGTATCAGAAGGTGCAATCCTTTTAATACCAATTAAAAAAAAAAAAAAAGAAAAAACCAGCAGAAAGTGTCAGTTTGATTGGGGTTTATGGCTGTGTGTGGCTGGGGTAGGTGGGGAATAAGCTGGTAGGAATAGAAAGACATCAGTGTCATTTGCCCCTCTATGGCTGATGTCTTCTCCTCCCCACCTTGGGGCTATATGCTGTGTTTCACAGAGAGGCTTCACGGCCAAAGAGCTCTTCTGTGAAGGGATGGGCAGAAATGGCTGAGCTGCAGAAATTTGGAAGCAGTAGTCTATAACCCCCATGCTGCCTGCCCCTCGATTCCCCTCCATGCTGGCACGCTCTGTCCCCACAGCCTGTTCCCCTCAACGCCTGTCCCTTCAAAGCCCCCCATTCCCTCAGCGGGGCCAGCCCTCGGCTCAGCGCTCGTAGGCTTGGGCTGGGAAAGGGGTGAAACAGTTCATGAACTCGTGTTGATGAATTAGCACAGCTGTGAGAGAGAGACTTTCACAGGTTGCTTTTATTTCCCCCCGGGAATTGCGGGCAGCTAACGCACATCACAGAGCAACCCTAGTACAGGGGCGGTGTTCGGGTCTGCCCTGTACCCAGGAACTCCTGGCTCCAGAGCGGTTTTTCTTCTGCACAGGGTCTGGGTGAAATGCCTGGAGAACATGGCAGGGGGACCTCAAGGGAATACGGGTGGGCACGATCAGCTGCAGACTGGGAGAGCAGAGAAAGCTGAGTGCAGGGAGAGAGAGCCGGTTAGCTGTCAGCAGGCAGGGGAGGGATGCTGCAGGTGGGCAGGGGATCCAGGCCTGCCCTGGCAGCGACGGGGAGGGATGGAGGGAGCCCCGACCCCTGGGCAAAGCCCCTCGAGCAGGACCCAGCACCAGACCGATGCCTCGTTCGGCTGCAGTGACCCGTTCGGTTGCCCAGGCCGGGTCAGCGCGTCCCCTGGCGCGGGGCTGAGCAGCAGGTTGTCACACAGGGCAGGGCAGCACCCCGTGCCAGGGGCTGCCTCGCACGGAACACGTTGTCTGCAGCTGGTGAGATTTCACACGGAAACGGGAAAGCGTTTCCTCTGCTTTGTGACCAACATGGAAGGGTTTGGTTCTCAAAATACACCCTGACTCGGAATTGAAGAGTTTAGTGCTTTTTTCCCCCCCACATATGGGCAAACACTGCAACAAACAATGTCTCCTTTTGAGATCTGAACCAAGTTGCTACCACTTCAGGGAAAAAACCCAAACCCCACGTCCCTTATTTTGTGTGAGAGCAGCAGTGGAGCCGCTCTGCTCCTTCTGGCAGCGGCTGGGGTGCTCCAGCACCAACAGCTTGGCGGGGCAAGGCACGAGGGGAAAGACCTCAGAGCATGGGCATCCCGCTGGCATCCATGTCCTGTCCCGTGGTCTGCAAATCTCATTCTCTTCAGGATAAGGATGAAAATAAATAACTGTAAGGATTGAAAACAAACATTAATCTGGAGAGGAAGTACTAACTATGAGCTCATATATTCAGGCTGGGTGTCACAGTCAGGTCTCGCAGCCTGCTGGCCATGGAGCAAAGGCTGGCTCCCTGCCCAAGACCCTCCGAGCATCGTGCAGCGGGTGGGGCTCCTCGGCCCCGTCACGGCCCGCAGGACCCCCCCTTCTCCCCCGGGGAGGCCGGGGCTGAGGAGAGCGGGGCGCGGGACCGGGGCTGAGGAGAGCGGGGCTGAGTTGAGCGGGGCGCGGGAACGGAGCTGAGGTGAGCGGGGCTGAGGAGAGCGGGGCTGAGGCGGCCGTAACCGTTCCCCTCCCGGCCGGAAGGCGGCGCTGTCCTCCCCACCGCCCGCTGTCTTCTGCCAACGGGGCGGGCCCGGGGCGCGGCCCCGCGGGCGGCGGCAGGTGCGGGCCGGGT
>VWZZ01000805.1:155393-215231 GCA_013399095.1 Psophia crepitans | reverse complement strand
GGAGGACGGACGGAGGGGAGGGGGGGGATGGAGGGGAGGAAGGAGCGGGAGATGGAGGGAGGGAAGGGCTGGATGGGAGAGTGTGGGGGAGAGCAGTGAGTGGCAGGAGGGAAGGGCTGGTGGAGGAGAGGCAGGACGCGGAGAAGGGTCTGGATGTGAGGGGAGGCAGGATGGAGGGAAGGAGGGGTGGCTGGAGGGGAGGCAGGATGGAGGGAAGGAGGGGTGGCTGGAGGGAACGAACCGGTGGAAGGAGGGATGCAGCCCGCCAGCCGGCTGATGCTGCCCGGAGACACGGAGCCGCTGTGCTGTCATGCCTGGCTATGGGCAGGGCTGGGAGCGGGAAACTGGGGTGCCCACCCTGTCCTTCACTGCCTTTTCCTCTCTCTGACCAGTTCCTCCAGTAGGAAACGGACTGGACAGGGAGGGGGACACCGACCAGGGGGATTGTCCTGGGCAGAGTCCCTGACCTTGGGGTGGGAGGAAGCGGCCCAATGCTGGCTCCTGCAGCCCCTCTGCCATGACATCCCTCCAACCTCTCTCCTTCCCCATCCCCTTCTGCTCCCCCTTAGCCCCCTGCACCTGGTGGGACAGGGATAGGCAGCCAGAAAGGGAGGGAGCAAACTCTGGCGTCCTGCTTGATACTGCTCTGTGGGGTGCTGCCCATGAAGCTGCTCAGCTCTCCGGTGAGCTGCTCAGTTTTATTCTTTTTCCTTTGTGCCTTCCAGCACAGCACAGTATCCTCCCCTCACCCTGCCTGGGAAGGGTGTCTAGGTCGAGATCCTGCCCTTGGTGGGGTCTGAGCACTTGCATCACCTGGATCCTCTGCTCCCAGGGGCCCCAAGGAAGGGCTCAGGGTGCTGCATATGACCTGGCCATCCCCCCTTGGGTGCGTGTGATCAGGGCTGTGGTGGCTCCGATGTTTGCGGGTAAAATGCAGATCTGTAAACTCTCAGCTGACCCTCAGGATGGGCCAGAAAGTGGGAATGGTCGGTACCTGTTTTTTGAATGCTACTCCACTGTTCACTGCCATGCCAGGAAATCTCAGGCCAGCCCTGTGAAGTGCTGAGCACACATGGCCTCTTGCCATGCTTGTGCTCAGGAGGTGACCCAGAGTGCACACAGCAACCGGGTGTCGCGGGGAGGCTACACCCCTAGTGATACCCCCTGTAAATCACCCCTGGGTACCTCACCCATGAACTCTCGTGGTTTTTATGGCTGTCTAACACAGCCCTGGTGTTCTGGTGGTGCCAGGGGCTACACGCACAGCCAGAGGTCTGCCCTGGCTGCCATGGGCCAAGGCTGCCCGTTTCTCCCTGGTTTATTAGAGGGGGGCACTGGCAGGGAAGTGGTGCTGAGGTTTGCAGGCTGCTGGTAGATGTGATCTCTCCCATCTAAGGAGGATCCTGTCCTCTGGGACCAGCATGCTCAGCCATGCATTGGCAGTCCTGGAGGCTCAAGTCCCTCCTGCCAGGCAGTATGGGTGACGGGGTCCGCACCGCCTCTGACAAGGGTGCCCCAGAGCTGGGCAGCAGGTTACCATCACTCTCATTATTGAGCTTGTGGAGCAAGGGCTGACTTTGATGGGCTGAATGCCCCCAGCCTGAGCTGCTTTCAATGACAGAGAGAAGCACATGGCTGAGTTAAAGGCCTCTTGGGATGAAGCCCAAGTAAAGAGCTCTGAACCCCTTCCCAGGGGGCTGTCAATCAGTCACCCAACTTTAATCATGAAGTAAATCGCTTGAAACTTAACCCTGCACTGGTTGCTGCTGTGACTCATCTCAGGCTTGCTGCTGGCTGTCTAAATGTTTTCGCCAAAGCCATATGGAGTGGAAGTGTCTGGCTATTATACTCCTCATTAATGATACTTGCTTCCCCTGGGCCATGTGTGGTGACTAAAGCATCTCCAAGCTCAAATTGAAGCTTTCCCCCCTTCTTTGGTTTGCTGGGTTGAAATGGTGCCAGTCAGGGGTCCCTTTGCTCGGGCAGCGTGGGGTTGATTTCTGTGTCTGGCTCTGCTGTTGTGTGTGCAGCAGTGGGAGCGAAGGGGCCCTGGGCAGCGTGGCTTCACGTGAGCATCATCCCTCTCCATCCCCAAAGGGAGGCTCAGGACTGTGAGCTTGGTCACGGCTTTAGTGATGTTTACCTCCCTGCCTTAGGCCCTCGCTGGTGCCAGGCACTTAGGGAGGGTGTAAGGAACCCATTCTCAGCTGTGGCAAAACCATCTCCAGGGAAATCTTTTGCCCAGCTGTCTGCTTGCAGGACGTGCTGGGTTTCAATCCCTTGTGAGCTTTGAGTGTCTGCACTTGCCTTTTTTTGACTGTTTTATGGTGTCATTGCTGTCGTACCTGTTCGTAGGTACACGGTGCCCTTTGTTTTCACCACCATCTCAGGAAAGCTGTGACCTGGCCCAGGTCTGTAGCTGCTGGGGTCTGGGAACTTGACATCACCCTGTATCTGGCTGGAGAAAGCATCTTCTGAGCCAGCAGGGAAGATCCATGCACATCCCAGTCGGTTGTCACAGGTTGATCTCATTATGTGGAATCACAGAGGAATTTGGATCAGGAGGGGGGCCTCTGGAGATAGAGTCCAACCCCCTGCTCAAAGCAAACTTAGTAGTTAAATCAGGTTGCTCACAGTCTGGTCCAGGAGGTATCTTGGACCCAAGATGGAGATCCCACAACCTCTCTGATCCCTGTTCCGTGTCTGAACAACCCTGCAACCCGTTTCTCCCAGCTTCTCCTCATCCATCCTCAGCACGGCCCTCACTCAGATTTTCAGGTCTTGGCATGATGTCCTGTGGTCCTGGGCAGATGCTGGCAGATGGAAGGAGTCTCCAGCAAGTTCATCTTGCCATCCTAGCAGCTGCGTATTAGTTACCTGTATGGATTCACTGGTTTCTTGTGAGGTTCAGTGGATGGTTTTGGTGCAGAGGTGTAGCTCTGTGTCCCCGTGTCCAGGTGCTCCCTCCTGGGGTTTGCAGGCTTAATTTTTCAGGAACACTCACCTGGGACTGCCTTTCCTCTGCTTCTGCCCTGAATTAGTGAGCTCCAGGCACATGACTGTCCTCTTAGAGCTTCTTGTCCAGGACTTACTGTTTTGGAGAGCCATTCCCTGGCATGCCTGAGGACACATCTTGCGTGAGGGATGCAAGGTGCCATGACCCTGATCACACCACCCTGAAGGCACAGCGAAGGTCTGAGGAGCTTACGGCTGGAGTCCTGCAACCATTGCTCTGCTGCATGATGTAGACCTGTCCACTGTCCCAAATTCACAGGATGCTCCTGACCTGCAGTGGGAGGCTGCTGGGAACTGTCCTACAGAAAGGTGACCAGGGAGGGCGGCTCCTTCTGTGCAGGGTGATCCATTCCCATCTCTGATGGGAACTCACCCACTGTTGAGCCAGGAGCTTTCTTAGTCTTGTGGGCAGCTGCCTGTGGGCTGAAAACAATTCCCAGCCTCCTGCTGCAGACGAGGGAGAGCAGCACAGCACTGCCATCTCCCCCCTCCGTGTACGCAGGTGAGGATTCACCTCTCCCATCTGGGATGGCTCCGGCTAATGAGGGTCTGGGATGAGAAGGGAGAAGAAGCGATGCTGACCTGTTCGAAGCCTTTGTGCTCACCCGCTGGGAAACAGCTGGCTGATGACCTCAGCCAAATGCTTCTGCCACCAGTGATATCCTGGGTCATTCACTCCCCCACCCAAGCCAGGAGTGACAGTCCCCCTCCCCCAGACCCACTCCAGTGCTCCTGGGAGGGATTAGATTTGTCCTCGGCTAATGAAAGCTGCAGGAATCTTGTACCTTTGTTTATTGGAGCATCTGTAAAATAATCAGCCTGGTCATTTTAGCCTGGTCACAGACACAACACTTAGAGCAGTGTAGCTTATTCCTGATCAGTGTAGAGCTACACTGAAGTACAGCCGAACCCCAGGGAGTGGCTGCCTACAAGCACATGCCGGCTGTACTGGCTGTACCTTCATGTGGGTTGTTACCTGGCGCCTGCCTGCCCCCGGCATGTGGCCCCAGCTCTCGGCAGCACTGGGTGCGGGTGCAGCAAAATAGCCGGGGCAAGACGAGCAGCAGGATGCTTGGGATGAGGGACCTCAGCATCCTGGTGCCCTAGCAACCGCAGTGCGGTCCCCTAGCAACTGCATCCTGGTCTTGTAGCAACCACAGTCTGGTCCCCTAGCAACCCCCTCCAGGCCCATAGAAACAAGGCTAAGGAGGGGTTCTGTGCAGATTTGCAGCAGAGGCATTGAGCAAGAGCCGATGGAGGGCAGTGCATCCAACCCCACACCTCGTCCATATATTTGTCATTCTGTCCTGAGCAGGTGTTGGCTCCTGAGAGGATCCTGATGGCCTAGAACGGGGAACAGTCACGGGTTCGACATGCTGCTGTTGGCTCAACATGGCCTTTGCATCTAAGGGGAAGAGGGAGATAAACTCCAAGTAGTCCTCATGAGTTTCTAAGCCAGAAACAGTGGAAAACTCTTCTCCAAACCAGTCACTCTAAACTCTCGCCCAAACTACTCATATTTCCACTAATAAACCTTCTCTGCCAGCAGCCTTGGAAACATTCTGGGAATGATTTCTCAAGCAGTTTTATGTTTTGCGTAGAGGACCAGCGAGCGTTCTCCTTTGTGCCTCAGTGCTGCTCTCTTCCTGCCCCGTAACGCTCAGCACTGGCCGGGGTCCCGTTTGGGATCCCCAGGCCACACACTCCAGCTCTGACATCTCCAGTTCCCAGCCCTCGGCTGCCTGGAAAATCCTGCTCCCAGAGTCAGCGCTTTCCCCTTGCCCTGCGTGGGGAAGGTACCAGGGCTGCAGGAAGGCAGAGGGGCGATGTGCCCTGTGAAGATTCAAAGGGAGCAGAATTTGCCCTTGATGTTTGTGATTTTTAATGTTTTTTCATAGCCTGGCTTTGCTGTAGCTGCTAACCCCCTCTCCCCAACCCGTGCTGTGTGTACATCACAGGGGAGCCGGATTAGCCCACGTGTGATAAATGCGCTGCTGCGGGTCACTGATAACAAGCTCAGTGATGTGTCTCTGAGAGCCAGACCAGGCCAGCGGGCGGGAGCTGGCTGGGGAGGAAAATCTCAGCTTTCCCCATAAAAGAGGCTGGGAGCCGTTGTGGGATGTGCAGGCTGACAGGCACTGTGTCAGTCAGCACAGCATCCTCTTGTGAATCAGTGTGACAGTCTGTGTCCAACAGGACATCAGAGGGATGTGTAAATCAGTGGTGCAGAGCAATGGCTCGAGGTTGCTGGGCTCTTGTCCTGGCCATCCCTGGGCTTGCCACTGCATTCTTCTAANTGACAGTCTGTGTCCAACAGGACATCAGAGGGATGTGTAAATCAGTGGTGCAGAGCAATGGCTCGAGGTTGCTGGGCTCTTGTCCTGGCCATCCCTGGGCTTGCCACTGCATTCTTCTAAAATATAAATTACTGCCCCTTTTTCCTGCACTTTGCTGTGAGGCTCTTGCCTCTTGCCCTGAGCAAATGACATCCCCTTTCCCTGCCTCGGTTTCCCCAAGTGGGTTACAGAGGTGATGCTCAGCATTCTGGAGGATGAGGAAGCCAAACTGGACTGCTGGGTACCTTGGGGACTTTTTTCCCCAGTGAGATGGGAAGGATTGAGGGATCTTCATCCAGCCCATGATGGAAAGGGACCAGTGATGGGAGCTTCAGCTCTTGACACCTTAGGAGGCCCCTCTGTGCTATATGGGCCCGGCATTTGATTCTGGCACATACTGGAGGAGAGGCTCAGGTCTCTGGGTGTCTGTCCATGTACTGGAGATGCCTGAGGTTTATGTGATTCTGAAAAAAAGAAAGATATTTCTGTCCTTCCCTCCCGGGAAGGAGTTTTTAGCTCCCTTGGCCTCCTGCTGTTCAGCAGCGTGGGAAGACCCCCAGAAATCTGGGGCTTTCTCAGCAGTGCAGGGCCCACCACAACATTGGTGTGAGCAGGATGTGCTGCAAAGCCATCACAGGCGGGCGAAATGATGCTTATCTCTAAGCCTCAGAGAGCTGCGAGCTCAGATGATAGGGCCTGCTGGCCTCCAAGGTCTTCTTTCATGCCGACACTTCATGCATATTGCATGTGTGTTTGGAGCCGCGCTCAGCGAGCTGAGCCAGCTTTGATGCTAAGGCAGCAATGAGCAGACCTGTTCCAGTGCCCAGCCTCACACAGAGAATGAATAGGGGCAAAACACAGTCACCAGCAGCAAAATGCCCTTGCGTATGTCGGTGACTTTCCATGGGCTGTCTCCTCTCGCAGCACCCAGCAGGGTAGCAAGAAGCCTGAAAACGAGTTTAAAACTGCATGTGCTTAGTGTTTGTGCTGGTCTGGTGTTTGCGGGGAGGGTCCCTGTGACAGCCCTGTGGTCCCTCTTCTCCTCTGCCGACTAACGTGGCTCCCATTTCATTTGCAGAGGACGAGATCGTTTCCATGGCCGACTCGACCACCACCATCGACGACATTGAAGGGGAGCTCTTCAAAATCGAGAGGATCAGGGAGATCCTGGTGAGGAGGGAGTCAGAGCTGCGGTACATGTGAGTATCTGCCTCCTCCCACGCTGTCCCACCTTCCCAGGGTCACCCCTGCATTTTCTGCCTGCCCGATCAAACACGGATCTTATCTCGGGATGAGCAGAGCTGAGGCCACTTCCCCCCTCGTTTCCACCTGGACACGCAGCCTCTCCCACTGCTCTGGCCTTGCTCTCGGAAGGGGCTTGAACGGGTCCCTGTTACAAAGCTGCCACTGATGCTGTCATGTTCTGAGCTCTGCAAACAGAGTTTATGGCATGGGTTTAACTACACTAAAATGTTTCCATATCCGATCGCAAGCCCCCCAATCTTCCCAGTGGGTCCATACTCTTCGTCAGTGCATGGCTCTTGGGGTTTGGGAAGGGATCTGAGGCTTGGTGGCTCGTTGCTGCTCTCTGGAGATAGCGCTTTGCTGTTTTCTGAGTAAAAATCCAGAGGCCTTTCACATTTTAGGCCATCAAATACTGTGTTGCAGTGGTACTAGCCAGCACTCAGGGTGATAAAGAACATTTTCCTTGGGTATATCTTTGAGGAAAAGGACGGACCAGCATTCATTATCTAGGTTGATTAAGTTTTTTAATACCAGTAAATTGCTGTAGTCAGCCCAGTCCTGAAATCCCATGCTGTCAGGTCAACACAAAGCTTGGGATCTTGTAGTGGTAATGGCGAAAATCATATTTACTGGGCTGCAGCACTTGGTAACGCTGCTTTTTCAGTGTGTCTGGGTCCCCACTAGTACTTGTGCTACAGGGATCACAAAAGCATGGAAATGCCCGTGTAAATCCGCTGTCTGGGGAAGCTGTGGGCTGGGCTATTGTTCAGAGGCTGATTTGGCGTGATGACCTCTTTGAGGCACAGTTCCCCCAAATATATTGTTGACAAGGATTTTTGGAAATCATAACAAAGTGTAGTTCTTAAATGCTTTCCATGGCAACCAGTACCTAAATCTCACAGGTGCTGTCAGAACTCGCATCTCTCGCTTTTTCTTGTCCCTTTACTTGTTTTCTTCCTTGCCTTGCTCTTGGAAAACAAACGGAATCACCTACAGAAACCACATACCAGGGTGGGCATGGCTGCAAAACCTGATCAGCTTGAAGTCTGGAAACACCAGGATTACCTGTCTGCGTGGTTTGGAGGTGCTGTGGGGAACTGGAGCATCAGCTCTGCGGAGCGCAGCAGCGGGGAGGAGTGCGGCTCCGCAGGGCAGAGAAAGCTGAGGGCTTCCCTGAGCATCGCTGCTGGAGAGGAAGGATCCCAGACCCGGGTTCTGCAGGACAGCGTTAAAAAGGGTGGGGACCTGGGGCTGCAAGGGATTTTATTTTTTTCCCTATTGGATGGACTGTGGGGCTCAGTGAGATGGACATCTCCATTGGTGTGCTGCCAAACAGAGGAGTGACCCGCCTGGTCAGTTGATAGTGATCACTGTTTTCTTCTTGTTGGAAATGTCAGACTAAAATGTTCCAACATTTCTGAGATATCTGTGCTCTGGAAAACAATGAAGGTCCCCATATTTCTCCTTTTATAGGGGAAAAAGAAAGATCTGAAATTTCTGTGAGAGATTTGGCTCTGCACCTCACCTGTTCAGTGCTCTGATCTGCTCCCCGGGGCCAGACAGGGCCCCGTGGCTGTGGCTGATGCTGCAAGAAGTTTTATCACCAGTGACAGATGAAATCTCAGCTCCAGCAGCTGCCTCCTGGGTGCTTGTCTTTGCACTCCCTCCCAAATTTTATTGAAATGAGAAATTTTTTACTGCCCATTTATTATTCTCATTATCAGTTTTTACAGAATTAAATTCCAATTTGACTTTAGTAATAGGTCTGCTATCATTTGACTGTTTGTTTTAATTTTAGTAGGTGTATCACTAGCAATCAGCCTGTTGCTCATGTGTCCTGCGCAAACTTCCCTCCTGGTGCTCAGGGCTTAGCCACCACAGCACAATAAGCCAGCAATTAAAGGACAAAAGGACCTTCCTGTTCTCCGTGTGCAGCTCCCAGACATTGGCATCGATGGACCTGCTCCGTGCGGCATGCAAACAAATGAAGACACTGTCAGATGGAGCAAAACTCTGACAGCACCAAAAGGAAGTCTCCTCCTCTGCCTGAGATGATCTCCTCCTACAGCAGTATCTCACAGGGTCCCTCTTTGTCAGTCTGTTTATTTTTCCTTCCGTTATTAATAATTCTGGTGTCCTCGGCTCAGCTGACAAAGCTGCATCTTCAAGTAGCTCCAGCAAATATGACTCATCCAAGAAGGGGTAGATGGCATGACTCAGTGGAAGGACCAGCAGATTATTGAAGATGCAGACAGGGCATCAAAGGGAACCAAAGGTGCATCTGTTGAAGGTGACAACAGCTCATAGTCAATCACGTATCTGTAAGCATAGGTCATGTATTAGGGTTTCTCATCACTCATGGCTATGGAGCTTGCCAGAAATCTCGACTGTGCTCTTCCAGGTTGGACCATTTCCCATGCACCCTGCAAAGTGTCCAAGGAGTCCTTTTGCATTGAAGGCTTGGACAACCTTGGGAATCTCAGGCTAAGATGCTGGGGTGCTTGGTAAGGCTTAGGAGGATGTATGGTGCTTCTGTCTAGGTGAAAAATGGGTTGACTGGTTCCTCACAGTCAACATTTGCATACGCTGCTCCTGTTCGAGGCTCAGTCCAGGCAGGTTGACCACTGTGCCTTGTGGTGTTGGTGCTTACCAGCTCCTTCATGAAACTGCTCAGTGGACATGATGTTTAATGGGGGCAAATGCTTCCCATCCCCTCCCATGTAGGCAGGGCACTGTGCCCAGGGCAGCGCAGGGTCAAATCCTTTACGGACACATTTGATCTCCAGCTGAGAAGTTTGTACCACCAGGTATTTTCCCTGCAGGGACTGTTCATGGTTCAGCACTCATGTCTTTGTCTAAAACATCCAGGGCAGCAGTCACAAATCTCAAAGGTCTAAGGAGCCCTTAGATACAACCGTTTCTGAGATATCAGTGCATTAGCTGCCCTGTCATAAGGAAATGATCCTGGTCAGAGTGTCCACATCTACCTCAGGGTGATGATGGGAGCCCCCTTTTCTGCTGGTGGAGCTACTCAGCACCATTTGAATGTGCTGCCCTAGCCCCTCTGCCATGGAGCTTCTGGTGCTATTGCTGACTCCAGGCTTCTGGAAGACGTGTATCAAGAGCGTGAGGACTGATGTGTCAATGAAGGGGTTGCTTGGTGGATGCACCAATTGAGCAATTTCTGGTCCTGGGGGTGTGGGAGCCTGTTACACGTGGAAAATATGGGGCTGGATTTTGGATGGAGACACTTTCTTTTAGCTTCAGGCCTGGTAACAGAGGTTTGGAGATGCTAAATGGTCTGGCCAGGGTGACTCACCCATGCCAAGGTAAGCCTG
Organism: Psophia crepitans; assembly: GCA_013399095.1. NCBI lineage: Eukaryota > Metazoa > Chordata > Aves > Gruiformes > Psophiidae > Psophia > Psophia crepitans. The sequence goes on along the minus strand of VWZZ01000805.1, from coordinate 205,297 downwards.
AAGAAGAGAAGCATCCTAAATCCCAGCTCAACAGTCCAACCCTGATCAGGAGATTCAGTGCCTTGCCTCAGGGTGGCACCTCAGAGAGTGCTGCCAATATGTATCTTCTGTGAGGGCTTGTAAAAGCTCTTCTCAATGACCAACAGCCAAAATCCCTGATCAGAGACTTAAGTCCCAGCTACCTTCATGCCAAGGAAATGATGCTTCACTGGCTGCTGGGTGGTTGGACTGTGCTGAGGGTCGGGATGCCATATCAGAGCAGCAGGCTCTTCCTGATCTTCCTGATGAGTGATAATGCATAAGAAGCCCACGGAGGGCTCAGAGCAGAAGGAAAAGTGTCAGATGGGTTGGTCTCATCATGCTTTGGTTGGCGATGTGAGGTTTGCCCTAGGCTCATGCAACCTTGGAGACTGCTGGAAGGGCAGACGGAGCTGAGCAGCCCTAGCGTCACTGCTCGCTGTGTATATGAGTTGCTGGCAGAAAGCAGGAGGACTTTGAGGCAAAGACCCTAAAGGGCAAAGAAGGAAGGTCTCTAAAGCCAGAAGCTGCTGGCATGAGAGAGGTTGGGAGGTAGGGAGCATGGCCAGTAGACCAGAGACAGCACTGGGTGTTGCTGGAGTTGTGACTTGTCTCTTGTGGTGTCACCTACCCCAGCGAGATCCTCAAGGTTGACTTGGTTTGTGGTGGAGAGAGGTAAGTACTTATGGAGCCATAAGTACTGTCTGCTCTTGGGGTTTCCCTCACCGTGGATGAGTGTGTAAAGCTCTTCAAACTGAAGCACTGATGTTCATCATGGCCAGATACCATCATTCCTTGATCTTGTCCAAGCATGGCTTTAGCAAGGACATAGGCATGTGATTTAAAAAAAATCAATCAATAAATAAATTGGGTTAAGTCTTGTCTTTCAGTCCTAGTGAGCAGCGAGCAGCGCTTGAGCTGATACACCCATGGAGGCTGAGTATCTGTGGTGCTTCCGAGACATCATTAAACTGCCACCAGGACAGACAGGGCCATGCATCCCCTGTCTGCTCCATCAGTGGCTGCCGCTGACATTTGAGTTGAGCCCATCTCGGTATCTTGCTGCTGTCTTGTGGTTTGAGCCAGAGATGATTTCATTGCCTGCAGCTTCAGCAGGCTCCTTTCATCCTCTTGAAATGACCTTGTTTCTCAGCAGACATCTGCAAAGTTTGCACATTCCCCTCCTCTGTTGTTTCATTTTTCTACCTTTTTTCAATCCTGCAGAAAGGCAGTGTAAAAACCTCAGATCTTTTTATGTGGCACCAGCTTCCATTTGTTTTTTGGATTTTGCTCTTTGGGGATTGTTTTTTAGGAGAAGGAGAAACACAGCTGCTATTGCATGGTGGATGTGCCGGGTTTTAATAAGGCTTCGTTGTCATTAGAGTGATGAAACTTTTTCTTTGCCAACAACCAGTGACACAACCCATGTAGCTCCAATAAAACCCCTGAGATGAAGGGGGCCACATTTCCCATGGGAAGGGCAGGTAAATCTGTGCTCCCTGCTGTGGACAGTGAGCTTTGGCCTTCCAATGTTGGTTGGGTGTTGCTCTGAAGGTTTTGAACCTTTTCTCTCCCACTCTTTCCTTCAATGGTTTCGTTTGTGTCTCTGCAGGATGGATGACATTCAGCTTTGTAAAGAAATCAGCCGACTGAAAAAGGAGCTTCAAAAACTCATAGCTCTTCCAGGTAAGGCCTTGTAAAGCTTCAGAGAGCTGCACCCTGCTGCTGCAATCAGCAGAAAGGTTTCCATGAAATACAACAACCTCTTGAATGGCTCCTACCCCAGGATGCTCTCAGAGACAGTGCTGTTGCAGGCAGTGAGTGAGCATCAAGAAATGTGGCTCCCTGAGCCTGACCTGAGATCTTTCTTGGGAGCTTTGCTGCATGCAGTACTGCCCGGGAGTCCTTGTCCAAGCCTGGGCTGAAGGGCAGAGGAAACAGAAAAGAAGAAAAAATGAGAGTCATTTGAGGCAGAGCATTGGTCTGGTATAGGAGAAGGACAGGAGCTGAGCAAGGTGGCAATGAATGCCGACACACTGAGGAGGATGCCCGAAGGAGTTGAGAGAACAAGCGGGACACTGTCAGAACACACCATGGAGGGGCCCTTTGGACATGGGAGGAGGGGAGATGGCTTCAAAGGCCGTGTGAAAAGCAATGGATTCTTGCTGTGGCCATGTCAGGACTGTGTGTTGGTGATGGGGCAGGTGGCAGCAGCTGCCAGGGGAGAGGATTCCTGGCTGCATCAGGGTAGGATGGGTGCTAGGGGGATGTCATGCCAGAGGGGCTTGGTGATGCCCCTGATTCAGGTGAATTCATCATTTCGGATGTTGAAAAGAGGCAAACAGTCCAGGGCAACACACGTGAAACTTCAGCTGGGAGGAAACACTGCTTTTGTCACCACCCCTTACCATGGCCAGTGACCCTCCAGAGTCACAGCCAGAGCCACTCTTGTTCCTTCACAGCCCAGGAAAGGCCAAACCTTGGTTCTCAAAAGGATCCCCCTCAGCCAAAGAATTCAAATGAAAGCGCACACCAGAGAGCTCAGGGTTTAAAAGACTGAGCAAGAATGGCTGTGTCCATCACTGTTCATGAGACTGTGCCTACTCCAAGGACATCCCCGTTCAGCCCCCAGCAAGGACTTTACATGTGATTTTGGAACTGGCTGGGAGACATATCCTGCTTATTTGTACCCATCCAAGCATTAAGATCTGGACCACTAGAAGTAGCTCTCTGAAGATGTTGCACTCACTGAGACCTGTGGGTGCATGGAGGGGGGATGCAGACAAGGCCCCAGCTGTGCACATCTGTTTGCCAGAGTGACAGCTCGCCTCACTGGTTCTGTACCCAAGGTTCTCATAGCCAAGGGTGGCAAGAAACCTTGACCCTTTCTAATGCCATAATGTCTCTATGCTGTGTGTGCTGTGAATCTTCAGCATGCAGTTAGAGCCCAACTGCTGCTTAGTATGCAGGTCTTGATCCATTTAATACAACCTGGCTGCATCCAGAGCTGCAGGAGAGGGGAGGGTTCTGCTACAAAAACAGGAGCTGCTTGCAAAACATAGACCTGAATCTCATGTGGGCTTTTAATTCAAACACCTTCTAGTTTGTAAAACAAGACTTGACCTAAATGAGGGCTCAGGACCAGAGATCTGGCCTTGGCCTTTTCTGAAAGTGGAGAAATTTCCTTTATCTGCTTTAGTCTTTCATATCTTGCCTTTTCAGCATTCCTAGATTCAGCTGAGAGCAGAAATGCTGCTTGCATCAGAGATGCTCTTTTTGTCTTCTTTATAACTTGGCCTAAATCAAACTGTGCTGGAAGAATCCTGCACATCGCTGGCCTTGTGAGACTATTGCAGCAGATCATCTGTAAAAAGGAGCGTTGAACTTTGGTTCAAATAAAGATTCAAACACTGGTGCTTACTCAGAGCTCAGCCAGACCTGTGGCTTGAAATCTCCCCACATGAAGGTGCCTTTAATAATTGAGAGAGGTGTTGTAGTCATGATGGACTCTGACATCAGGAAGTCGGGAAAAAGGATGCAGTGTTTATACCGTGGGTATGTTAACTCTGACATGCTCTAACTCAGGAGTGCGGATTGTTAATTAACTCCAAATAGCTGGTGTGTTTGTGCAAGGCCTGATGTTTCTGATTTGTGTGGCATCCAGATGACACTGTCTAGTGCTCCTGTTCCCACCACACAGGCAGGAGCTGCTGCGCTGAGATGGTGCCCATGGCCAGGCAGCTTTGCATTAACTCTTCACGGCAGAAGAGCAGCGGCTGTGGCTCAGACCTCAGCCCAGATCAGCTTTCTCTGCCAGGAAGCTCGAGCTCACTCCCTGCACAAGACCACAATTGCAGGAGAAATCTTTGTTTGCCAGGGATGTTTCTAACAACATGACGATGATGAGATGCTCCTCCTACTCAGGCCCCTGCAGCAGTGCCTCCAATCAATATATGGCAGACTTTAAACTACAAATCAATACATAGTTTAGGTAACTGCTGAGACCCAGCCTACAGGGTTTGTTCCATACTGTGAATTTCGCTGCCTTTTTATTTAGCTGAAGGAAGAGTGGAGATTGATCCATCCTGTGCTGGACTGATTTTGGAGCTGGCTGCTGAATTCAGAAATGGTATTAAATAACTGCAGCACAGACAGTCGTAGTTTCCACCTAAGATAACTCTCCATTTATATTTAACACTCCTTAGCCCCATCTCTATCATCTTCACGTATCCCACTTACCATTATGTACCAATTTATATAGGACGTGACTCCACAGTGGTGTGAGAGTTTTCAGGTCTTCACTAACTCACTGCCCAAAGATACGTGGCACAAGGGGGCCCCAGGGTGCTCAAGGTAGGTCAGTCTGGGGCTTCAAGTGCCAACCAAGGTTAATGCATTCAAAATAGCCTGGCAGACACTTGTGGTCATCCTTGTCGCTGCGGTGGGAATGGGGCTGACAGTGTTTTGGAAGGTCAGATGTAGAGGATGAGATCACTGGGATGGTGTTCAGCAAAAGAATAAGGGTACAAAACCAGTGGATAGTATTGGTTTCCATGTATGTATGGGATAAAAAGTGGTGTGAGGTGTTCCCAAGGCATCTGGGCATTGTTGATAGTTCCCTATGCACCTGAATCCCTGGCTGGTTTCTCGGTCACATGGAGGACCTGGCTCAGAGGTCTCTGGACTCCTACCCAGGTCAGGGCCAAGCTGAGACTAGTTGGGTGTGCTGGCATGGGAAATTTGGGTTAAGCACATCCTAACCAAAGGATAATATCCAAGTCTGACATTTCTGAGCTTCTTGAGACCCAGTACCCAGCCTCTTCAGCAGCACAGGGTGAAGACTCCAAGGTCTCTTCCACCAGAGACCACCTTGTTGAGGGGACCTTCCTCTGTTCTGCAAAGCTCACGGTTGCATCTTGCAGTGCTGAGCCCCAGGAAAAATTTGGGGAGAAGATAAACATTCAAAATTTGATGACACCAGACCTGTCTCCTCCCAGCCAGAGTAGTTTGGGATGAGGTTGTTGCTTATTTAGCAGGCTGGATCTGGATGCAGGTGCTCACTTTGGATACCCCCACTCTTACGTCTGCTCTGGGATCGTGCAGAAGCAGAGCAAGCTTGGCGTCAGTGTGGGAGGGATGGCCCCTGTTGGTGTGTTAAATGTGTTCCCTGTCCTGCAGAGAACGAGAAGTCCAATGAGGAGAAGCAGAGGGAAGAGGAACTGGTACAGCAGATACACAAGCTGGTGGAAACACGTGATTTCCTCGTGGATGATGTGGAGTTTGAGAGGCTCAGGTATCTGGGTGTAATTTATTCCTTGCACTGAGGACAGTGCAGTCTGTCCTCTGATCTGTGTCATGCCTTGCCAGATGGTCCTGGATGCCTTGCTACTCCTTTCCTGAGTGCTAACCCATCTCTTTGACACAGGGAAAGGGAAGAAGACAAGGAAATGGCAGAGTTCCTGCAAAGTAAGCTCTCCAAAAGCTACCTCCAGAAAGCAAGTAGGTGGTTGATGAATTTTATTCCTTGCATTGAACCTCCCTGGCAGTTTCTGCCCTTTCCTAAGCGCTCTGTCTCCAAGATTTCATTGCTCTGCATGGTACAGTCTTACCTGGAGGCCATCTGATGCTGGAGGAGTGTGTGGGGAAATAGCAGCTGGGCATTTGCTGGTGCTTGAGATCACATTGTGAAAACATCCTGAATGGGTACAGATGGTTTGCTTCCATTTCCCTTCTGGCATTTCCCAGCTGCCATGTCCTGTGAGAACGGGGGTGGGTAGGTGCCCTTTATGGCTGATGTAATTCATCTGACCCTTTCCAACCAGCTCCTTCCATTTCATCACACCATTAGCAAAAGTCACAAGTTGTGGTATCCACCCACTCCTCCTCTCTTGATGGCCTGTGATGGCTGGCCACCCTCTTCCCTACGATGCCATCGTTGCTGGAGGAACACCTCCCCAGTGCAGTGGGAGGCACCTCCAGCCCAGGGTCCCCGTGCCTGTGTCCTGCGTGTGGACACCCATGAAGCACATGTGGTGATGTGCCTCCTGCATGCAGGAGCTCATGCCCATCTGTGGGTCTGAGGAGGGTCAGCATCACAGCCCTGAAAGGAGCTCTGAGGAAATGGGCCTGTGCCCTTGCCAGCAGGCTGACACCGATGCCTTTTTCCATAGCTCCTGTCAAAGAGAAGAAAATGACTTCCAGAGGGCAGCAAACCTCTGCACCGTACATGACCAAAACGGGCCTTACCCTGCTTAAGGAGTGCTGTGGCTTCACCTGCTCCATCATGTAGACCAGCCCCCAGCTCCTCTGCACAGGCTATGACCATGGTAGTGTACACATCCCAAGAAGCTGGGCTGGGCAGGTTGGGCTTCCGTGGGGTGCTGAAACTGCCAAGTGCCCATGCAGGGTGGGTGAGCATCAACATCTGGGGTGTGCAGAGCTCCTGGTGCTGCAGGCTTGCGACATGAGGGACCACCAGGCTGCAGCTCTGCTCTGGGGGGTGCTGCTATCGGGGAAAAGTGCCAGAGCCCTACTGAGTCCTGAGAGAGGGCCTGGAAGGTAATCAGCAGTGGTTGTGGTGGGAGGAAGATGAGGGGATGGAGGACGTTGGGTGGAGGGGGAAGAGAGATGGAGGGCAGGGAGCCAGGCACACTACAGGTAGGGTACCCCAGGTACCACAGCATCTCCCTGTGAGCACTTACAGGAGGGAGTTGTGGGTCAAATACCACCATTGCCTTTGTCTTCTTGTAATAGCTTCTCTGAAAACCTAAGGAGCCATCAGGCCTGTCTGTCCTTGAGTGTCCTCATGTGCTTTCTCATGTGGCTGATCCACCCTGCTCCTCTTCAAGCAGGTTGCAGTTAAATCACTGGCATCTGCTCAGCCACAGACACCCAACTGTAAAGTGATGCACCCATTATTTTTAAAACAGAGTTTACTAAGGGCCAGGCTATGTCAGTTGTGCAGGACTATCCTCTGGCTGCTGAGGGGCAACCAGACAGTCACTGTCCATTTGCCAGTGGTTCAGGACACAAACTCATTCTAAACATTGTCAGTTTGTATAAGTCTCAGGGAGTGGCAGACCTTGAAGTGCTTCTTGCCAGTGTAGCCTGGTATGGACTTCCCCACCTTATCCCAGGAGGAGGCTGAAGCAACCAGGGTCACAGAGGTGGGTGGTTGGATCCCCGCTGGACCAGCTCTGCCCAGCGCAAGCTACCTCTCTACTCTTATGCCTATTCATGATGCTGCTCAACAGCACGTGCTGCCTAAATTGGTGTCTGTGGGGTGCAGACAAGTAAAGCAAAGCCTAAACAGCTTGGTGTGGGATGGAGCAAAGGTTGACCTGGTGATAGGTGGGGAGCGGAGCTCACTCCTGCCAGAGTATGGTGAAGACGCAGGTGAAGCAAGGCACATCTGAGATGCAGGTATGTCTACAAGGTTGTGCTTTAATACAGTTGAAGTTAAATTCTGGGCTCCAGCACCACAAATCTGAGTGCAGACCTTACAGCTCACCACAGGGCGGTAGATGATGAGCATGGCTGAAGCTGCATGCTAGGTCCCCACATGGCAGCATGTGTGACAACACTGTATAAGAGGAAGATGATGGTAATGGAGATCCAGTGGGTTGTAGTCTCCATGGGAGGATACATGTTATCCTTAATATTGCTGGAGACTTCCATTGTGGCAGTGTTAGTCTCATAGGCATTAGGTGCTCTCTAAAGCAGGATTGGCTCTCTAGACATTGGATGAGGGAGGCACCAAGGGGATCCCATGGTTGCAGCCCATGGTTTCCTATCTCTTACCTTTCCTCCCCAGGTCTCCAGCCAAAGTCCACTATCTGCTCTCCTCCGAGAGGTTCAACTTCCTGTCATTGTTCATGCTTCCCACTGCAGCACCACCACTGAAGAGACTTCCCAAGCAGGCTGGTGCAAGCTTGAATGACAGCATGTGTTCTTGGTGCCACGTCAACGGTTGTCTCTGCCATGACATCAACAAATATTGAATTCCACCCGACCTCAGCTTGGAAGAGGTGTGTGCAGCAGCGGCAAGCGAGTCTATGACAAAGAGGACTGGTGCAGTCCTTCACCTGGACATAGTAATAAAACAAGCACTGGGAGCTAATGTTTAGAGAACATTGTGCTCCACCATCCAAGACGTGCTGTGGCCACAGATTATGTCTCATTCTTATCCTTGTTCTACCTTGTGATTCTTTATGGGATGATTCCTGAAGACTCTTGGTGGGGAATGTCTCTGGTCTGGGTTTCATTGTGTTCGCATCGGGTTTATTGTAAGTTGCTCTGTGGCTCTGAGAAGAGCTGAGCAAAGCGTGAAGGGCAGTCCCCAAAGCCAGCTGAATGAAGGGCTAATTTCTGTGAAGTTATCACTTGAGGACAGACCTGGTGTGTTGAACTATGGCAGATGAGTTGCTTTCTCCACCTCACTATTACTGGGTTCAGTTTTCAGGTCCAAGAAAAAGGAGGAAATTAGGGCAGAAGAGAAAAGGAGAAACAGGGCAACATGCAGAGGGAAGTGTCAACCAAGTGGGAGACTGGAAGAGTGGCTGGGTAAGATGGAGACAGCAGGTGGGAGACACTCTCACTGCCAAGAGGGCAGCCAGTGCCCCAGCCAGTGCCTCTAAGCTTGGCACCATGCATTGGACATTAAGTCCTGTGCAAAAGACTCATGGCACCCTGAGGTCACCCTGTGTTTCAGTTCCTGTTGTCCCTTCTGAGCATCCACCCATGTTGGGAGCATTAGCTAGAGCTGCTAATGCCCATTGCGGCAGGACTCTTTCTCACCAAGTGCAAAGACCTCTGACATCTCCCACCCTCCCTGCAAGTCTGCCCTGTAAGAATGGTATGGCTTTGTTGAGTGTCCTGGGGTGACCTCCCATGTGAGTGGTTGCCCAAGAGCTCTGGTTGCCCTCTGGCCAAAATGCTGATTTCTCAGTCCTGATGCATTTTGCTATAGGGTCTTGAGATGGTGTTCAGGCCTGCGACACTATATGTGACACGATATGCACATGCCAGTGTGATGGTCACAACCCATCTAGCTCGTTCCATTGCACCTGATAACACATTCATCCTTATAAAACACAATGCAGGTGGGATCCTTCCTAGTGCAATGCCATAAGCAGGTCCAAGGTCCTCCTGCATTTCTTTATCAGCGCTATCAGAAAACCCAGGGTGTTTTCTAATAAAACCCAGGAACCTGTTTTCTAATCTTTGCAAGGGGGTTTTCACTTGTCCTTCCTGAGCAATGTCCTCATATGGTTCTTACCAGCAGCCAGAAAAGTCTACAAACTAAAGCAGTCCTTCCGCATGCTCACAGATCAGAGTGCAAGGCCCGAATGTGCTGACACGGCACCTGGTCATCTCTAGCAAACTTGACCCCAGTTTGGTTCATCACCTTTCAGTGGACTTCAGTGGTGTCAGTCTGAAGCCTGCTTACTTTGGGCTGCTTACTGTCAATGTCCTACAGCATGCTATAACCACCACCTGCCAGTTCCTGGTGCTCTCCTTGCTTGAGGGAGCATCCTGTAAATCACAGAGGCATCTTAAGGCATAGAGAGCTCCTCTCTGCTTTGCCAAGCCCATGTAATGGAGTGAGGTGCAGTACACATCTGTGGCTGTTGCCCTCGCAGGGTGACAGACCATCATTGGTAGCATCCATCCTGGAGCTGATGGTTCAGATTGGGCCACTCTCCCTCCCTGCTCTTCCAGAAACTGTTCGGTGCCTGCTTTGCTTGGTGACTCTGCAGTCATGCATGTGGTACAATACGGGTGTTTGCTTTGATCCACACAGACCAAAGGCTCAAGACCTAGAAGATCCCCCCCTCACTATCCTTGCCTTCCCCAGGGTCTTCTTGGGAAGGGTAACTGAGCCAGTTTGTTGGACTGAGAGGGAACCAAAGACAAGGAAGGGCCCTTGATTCAAAACTTACTCCCCAAATTCATTCCCACCTCTACCCCACAAAGCTCCAAGACCCAGACTTCAGGTGTTGAGCAGTGCTTGGCCAGGCAGGGAGGATGATGGGTTGAGATGTGCAAGGTCCTGGCCTGTTTTGTTCTGTGTTTGCTGACTGCGTTTGTGTGGCTGGTCATGGAGAAGGAGACAGGCTGCTGTCCTGGTCATACAATACTATTGGCCTGTATTTGGACTGATGGCAAAGGTGTGCAGCACACGGGAACGACACTGTTTCATGTGCATTGATTTCAACACAAACAAATAAATGTCTGTTGGAAACTTGGTCTGTAGATATTTTTGCCTGCCTGGGACCTTTGCAGAGAGATGTCTCAGGCTGTGTCACAGCAGGGTGGCTGAAGTGCAACAGAAACAAGCGCCTGAAAAATCAGGCTGGATTTTGGAGTTCTCTGGTATTGGAGGAGTACAGAGCTGCTCCTGCTGCTGCAGTAAGAAATCCAACGCTGCTCTTCTGGCTCTCGACCTAGCATTTCATATTTGGGCCTGGCTGAAAAACCTTTGGAATGGCAAGAAACTGCCTCCCTGGGTTAATATCCTTTAGTGCTCAGAGCCCTGAATTGTTCTGATATATTTGTTCACTGATAACAGCCTTCTGTCCTTGCCAAGCCTCAGTGGCACCGTTTATAGAGGGGTTGTGGTATGTCAAATGTCCTTTATATGTGGCACTGATTAATGGAACACTGAGGGGATCTGGCTGCACCATCTCTTCTCTTGGCTGCCCCGACTCTCCCTTTCCTGTATCCCAACCCCCAGGTGCCATCAGGAGGAGGAGCAGGACTGGAAGGACTGCAAACGGTGGGGTTTCCTTGTTTTTGGTGTTTCCTGTCCCTGGGGTAGGTGATTAAAGAACTTATGAGAAGCACCTCATGGTGGACATGCTGGGGAAGACAAGGAGGTGGGAGATGGGCTGAATAGGAGCAGAGAGGCAGGACAGAGCCTGTGCTTCTCTAGGTCTCATCAGTTGTGTAGGACCAGGGAAGCTTGCAGTCACTCATAGATGCAACTGCTGACAGGGGACCAGGCAGCTCTGGCACCCCCATCCTCTCTTGGATCAGGTGGCTGGAAACTGCATGTTCAAAAACAGTGCTCTAATTTGGGTTTAATGACTTCCATGTCTTTGCCATCTGGCACCCGATGGTACTTGGCGTGCCGGGTCCTGGATGAGTGCTAATCGTGGGGTTAAGAAGCCAGCATGTCTTCTGAAGTCACTGCTGAAGACAGCGGCTGGTGCTCACACAGGGATGTCCTCCTTGCAGAGTGCCTAAGAAGGGAGGTACCAGGTCTGCAGGTGAGAGTAGCCTAAGGGATCCAGAGCTGACAGTGGCCTTTCCAAGCAGCCATGCTTCACGCTGGAGCACGTCCCTGCCGCTGGGATTGCATGGTGGCCACTCTGCATCTGGCCACTCTGGGGCACAAACCCCTCCAGTAGAAATCCCACCATCGGTGCTGGGGCAGAGTTGCCCTGCAGGGCAAAGAGCAGAGCAGTGAGTACAGCATTCCTTACCCATGCCCACACTGATGGAATAGCAAGCTGCTCTGGAGGAAATGTTGTCATAGTCCAGATTAAATGAATAACAACATTTCAATGTGTTGGGGATTTTCCATAAACAAGAGGCAAAACAGACTGCAGATTTAGCCAATACATTAATCATCTCTCCTCTGTGCCAAGAGAAAGAAATCTTACCAAAAAACCCCATCCAAAACTAAAAAAAACAAAATGCAAACAAACTCAAACCCTGCAATTCCCCAAGGAGAAGGCAGGCTATTAACAGGAAAAACTTGTTTATTATACACAGCATCACAGAACTGAAACCCTGATAACTGATTAGGTAATTTTAGTCTTTGCTTCCATATCCCACCGTATCATGAGTCACACTGGTTTTGCTTCACCCAAGGAAGAAGACGTGACTGATAGAAACTGCATCTTTGTGATGCTCAGCACACTGAGCTCAGGCAGTGGGTCCTGGCATCTTCCCTCCTGGTGCTGAGGTGCCTGAGACAACAGGATGACTTCAGCAGGCAGGAGGAAGGGAGCATGGTGGGTGGTCCAGGAAAACCCTGCCAACCGTGCTGGTCCTCCCCCTGGAGCAGGACTTCAGGACCGGCACAGCTCCAGCTTGGTACTTTCTGGCATCTCATAAGTGGTGAGAGCAGAACTTGTCTTTCTGCTATGCTGGGGGTGCCGTGGCTGGCTTTGCAATAAATGAGGTGAGAGGGTTTTCTTTCTAGCTCCCCAGGGAAAGAGTAGAGGAAGGATGAAATGAGTTCCATAAGCTGGTGAAGCCAGTGTCTGTCCCTCACACCTCTACAATCCCTGGTTCCCCTTGCAGGCCCGACCAAGGATCCCTTCACGCCGCAGTGACAGTGTCAGTGCACACTTGGGATACCACCGTGTCCCACTTGCTCCCTGGGCACTGTCTCTTGCCAAGGCTTCTTGAAGAAGCATCTGTAGGAGCTCCTAGTCATGTGAGGAGAGGTGAGGCACTCAGGTTATTTAGACATCTTGTAGCCATCCAGGGCACAACCTGTGCTCCGTAAGCTGGCCAGAGCTTCTCCAGCAGGCTCATCTGTACAAGGACACTAAATCATTTGGGCTGGAAAGTCAAAAAGTGCCACTGTGGTGTCACATCTCTCTGAGTGTGCTGCTGGCTATGAAGACCACTAGGAATCAAATCTCCTCTGAAGTAGTCAGGGAAACACCTTCTTGTAATTCTTTCCCACCTGGGACAAAGCCAGAGACAGCATCTCTTCTGCGTCACCCCACTCTGTCCTTCCGGCGGCCTGGCTGAGCCTAATCCAGGCTGGTGTCAGACACAAGTTTGTCCCACCACCCTGCTCATTACAAAGACATCTGGCAGGTCTCTGGGCATAACTCCTTTTCTCTGCTGTGCTGACAGATGATTGGGCTTGTGGTTTCTTTCTCCACTGGCTTTGTCTATCACTGCGGTGGACAGCCTGACACTGTCTCCTTTCAAGAGCTTGCTCAGCTGGTCAGAAGTTCACAGTGCTGCATCTGAGGAGCAATACCATCTCTCCAGCTCTGTGGAGGAGGAAGCATTAATTGCAGTGCCTCCCGGCAATTTAGGACTTGAGTATGGCTTACTTATGCCCAGGTAAGGACTTTGCACTGGGGGAAATCTCCTGTCTTTGCTCCGCTGGTGTGGCATGAATGGCACATAAGAAAAGGCAAAACCTGCCCTGAGGTTTAAATTGCTGGTTTCTGACTTTCTAAAACCAGATATTTCACTGTGTAGGGGCATGGATGGGACCACAGGACCAAGCAGTTACAGCAAATGATGCTGCAGAGCATGTGCTGTGTCTGCCCTCATGCTGAGGGCTGCTGGGGCTGAGCAGGAGCAGACAGGATGTCAGGACTGGTCAGGAGCACAAGTCTTCAGCTCAGCCTTCAAGTAGAGCTGTAAGGGACATGCTGAGTGTGATGGTCCAATTGACAGATGGACGCTGCCAGGCTCAGTCTGCTGAATGAAAGGAAGAAAATGAAACAGAACAGAAAGTGCCTGGTTGGACCAGTGTCTTATTGTCTTTCTGTCCCCATACTGAAGGTTCCTCAGAAGAGCTCAGCTCAGGCATCCAGGTAAGGGACACGTGTCTGAACAGGCCAGCACTCAGTATCTGAAGGACTTCAGGAAACCTGGCCCATGAGTCTGTCCTCTCTGCAAGCCCAGCCTGGAGACAGTTGTGCCTTCAGACCATCACTTGCAGAGTGGCAGGCTCAGAGCTGCACCCCCCACCTTCCTCAGCAGCTGGGCAGAGCTGCTCATCTCCCATCAGCTCCCATTAGCTCCCATCAGTTGCCACCAGTGAGATGCATCAAAGTGGGTGAGGGGGTGGCTGTGGGTGGAGGGAGAGGGGACAGCTGAGTCACCTCTCAGGATGGGTATAAATGTTCCTGGTCCCTTTGGATATGTCACTGCTGAGACAAGATGCAAGGGCACAAACGCACAACATCGTCTCTGCTCAGATGAGTCATGAGTTGACTTTTCCAGTGCAGGCAGCAGCTCTTGGTATTGTCACCAGTGCCTCTACAAGATATTTACCAACCTCTGGGACCCCTGAGGCCCTCAGCAAGGTTTACTCTCTCCTGCTTGTTTTTCTCTCTCCCTTCTGTTGCTGTGAATTTGATCTAACAGAAAAGCAACGAAGGCCAGCATCTGAGGAAGCACAAGCTGGGGAGATGCTGCTGACTGGGACAAAGGGTCTCAGATCCAGCTCTGGCACAGAGAGCTGCTGTCTCTGAGGAGATGACATGCTCCCCATGAGGCCCAGCCCCTGGCTGAGCACTGGATCACTCCGTGCAAACAAAAAGGAATACATTTTGTTCCCATTGAGAAATCAACTTTCACTGGCGTCAAGTGCTCTGCACCACCAGCCTGTCAAGGCCACCTCTGCGATCCCAGCCATGGTGGCAAGCATAGTCAGGCTGAAGGTTCTCTGCTTGCTTGGGAAAGAGGCCCAGGCATGGCAGGGGACAGGGTTTGCCCCCATTACAGGATTTGCAGAAGCATTTCTCATGCAAGGAGCCACTGCAGGCCCACAGGCCCCATGTGGAGTCTTTACCAAAGCCAAGGGAAAGCCCCCATTTACCCTTACCCCATTTCTTCCTCATGCCTCTTATCTCCCTGAGAATCCCCTTGCAACCCTCAGCTCTGCCCCAAGCCATGGTCCACTCTGTTGATAAGGCAACTAAATGTCTCCTCCATCTGGATGGCCAACGGGTAAGAAACCAGCCTCTTCCCACTTCTGTCATTCACCCCCTGGGTGACTCTGGGCTCCTCTACACTGCTTCTGCTCCCAGACTGGGTGTCCCTTCCTTACACCCTGCAATCCTTGGAGCAAAGACTCTGTACATACACACAAGGCAGAGCAGACCCCAGACCACAGTACTGGTTTCATGGTGACTTCAACAGGACATTAATCTGGGCTCCTGCCACAGAAGGTAATACGGTTTCTGGCAAATCTCAGCACCGTGAGGTGCTACTCACCAGCAGGCAGATCTCAGCCTGCTGCAAGGAGGTGTTAATGCCACCACAGGCTCTGTGACTCCTTCCTCACCTGCCAGGGGTCTGGCTGCCTATGCCCAAGGCCAGCCCTGATCTGGGACAGCCTGGTAACCTGGGACTGGACAGCTGGAAAAACAGGTAAGGTGTGAGAAGGAGCTGTGTGGAGCCTTTGCTGGAGTTTTCCCCACTTTGCTTGGGAGCTGCATTTATGCTTAGGTCCTTGCCCTTGGTCCTTTCCTTGCAGGTGCCCAGCCTTGTACCTAGATGATCCTCAGCTTGCCTTGCTGACTTGACTTTCTGGTTTGACCTTGGACCTACCTCATCACTACAGACCAGCGTGGGAATCACTGGACACAGCCGTGAGCCTCTCTGCTCTTGCTCGCATACCAGGGGTTGTGTTCTGTTGGTGAGGATATCCTCCTGCCTGCTTTGCTGTCACCTTGGCTCCTTCCCTCGAGGAGCAGCCCACTCTTGCCTCTCCCTGACAGTTATTATCCCTGCTTTACAGAATGAACATAATATAATCATTAAAGTGTGGGCACATGGTGGCTGCATAAAGTTGCAATAGCTTTTACTTTTCCTTGCCAGCTGAAATGCAAACTGCCACTCACGTCCCACCACTCTTGGGATCTATTCAGAAGAACACAGGGCACGTTGTGGCCCACACTGCATTTACATGTCAAGGTTTCAGAAGGAAATGAGCTCTTCTTCCAAATATAGCAGATGAGAAGCAATTACTGCCCTTGCCTCTGTAACGGAGACTTTCACTAGTGTGTTTCCTTCTGCACTGGCATCACAGTGAGGACACTGCACAGGGCCATTTTTTGCTGATGTATGGTAACTTGCTAAGTTTCAATGGCCCAACATGGGTTTGAGGTCAAGAGACTTGAGGGAAATCTGATTTCCAGGATGAGTTCTTGCTGAGACGTGACCTAAGGCACTGTGTTTCTAATTGAGTTTATTCCTAGGAATTCAAGCTTGCAGAGAAAGCAACAGCAAAGACACAGCGGGAGCATCCTCGGTTCAGACTCTGCACTGAGAGTTCCCGCACTGAACTCACCTTTCCTCTGCTTTCCAAACAAGCAGCCAGCGCTAGCTCTGGGGCGCATCTGTTTTCCTTGCTGCTCATGAAAGCACAGATTTGGGGAAGGAAAGGCGTTAATCTGTGCCTTCCTCAGTCTTGAAACCAGGGGTCAGGTGCCTGAGCAACCCCCAGGCATTATAAACATGGACCAATGAGACTCAGACTTCTGTGGAGGATGCATTAGCTGAATCCACCTCACTGACTTCAGGACAGGAGTAACTACTGGAGAAAAGGGAGCAAAAGCGTGTGATCAATGCTTCTCCTGACTCAAAATCTGTAAGCTTATATCATTGGGTCCTTGGTTCTATTTAAAGGTCCTCCCCAAAAGACTCTGAGCGTGGCCTGATCTCCACAGAGCCATTTTAGTCCTCTTGTTTTTTATTTATCATGTTAGCACGCACAAAGAACAGCTAGATGCTTGGTGCAATACCTTTGGCTGGTTCATCCTTCACCTATATCCATTCTCCACACTTCCCCTAACAGCTTGGGGCGGGGGAAGGTCAGTTTTAGTACATAGCACATTGCTGGGCAGCGAAATCCACATCTGTGGATGTGCTGGGTGTGGTGGTGGAAAATCTCTGAAGCTCTCCCAAAGCACAGTCCCCCACCCCACTGTGATGTCCCTCTCGAATATCTCAGAACATCAGTTGAGTGGTATGTCCAAAAGTGAACACTAGTACTAATCCCTTTTTGAGACTATATTCGTGTCCCAGCCTGCTCTCTCTCTCTTGCATGCTTTGCTGGGACACTCTCCTGCAACTAAATCCCATCTGCCAGAGAAGGCGCCCCACAGCCTCTGGGGTGAAGCTGTGCAGCGGAGCTGCTCTGATGTCTCCAAGCCTCCCAGGAAATGAAGAAACACCTTAAAAAATTTGTTTAGTTTTAATAGTATGATAAGGAGTCAGCAGCTGGGCAGGACTTAGAAAGGTATGAAACTTCACTGACAATCTGCAGCGGAGTCTACAGCATCTGTAGGGCCCTCTGTCCTCCTCTTGCCATTTCCATCCTGCTGAGACTTTGCTGGCAGAACAAGTCATGTCAGCATGTTCCTTATAGTTTCATAGGTACAGCGGCTCACTGGCCATTCTGCATGCTCTTCCGTTTCACCTCCATATAGATGTCTGCAAGATCTTGGACAAACTGCTGAATCTAAAGCAGGGAAGAGAGATGGCAGAGCTTAGAGCAGGGGTGGGCACAGGAGGCAGAGGGCAGCTTGTTGACCCTTTTGGAGGGCAAATTTCACCAACCAAACTGAGCAGGAGAACAAGGCATTTGCCTTGGTGGATCTGCACCACCAGAATGGGCATTTGTGAATGAGTTCAGGGTGGGGCAGGGAGGTGAAGGGGGGGTGAATGAAGCCAGACTTTGGTGATGGATTGATCTGCATTGCCTGCCCCAGTCTGTGTGGCTCCCACTCCTTCTGCCTGCACAGGGACCTGCACTCTGCTCTGCCTCCTCGGATGAGACAGATCTGCCTGGTGTCCTCTGCCCATTCCCCATGCTCAAGAGAGAGCCCAGGTGAAAATGAAGGTGTCTGCTGGGCACCTTGAATTCTCTGGGCTTTCCCCTCCCTTTGGGTAGCTGAGGGCCATTACTGCTCCTCTTTCGGGGCAGAGAGAAGGGATCTGGCTTGTCTCTACCATGTTCAGCTGTCTGTGGCTATCATCTGCCGGCACGTTCAGGTTTGATTTCAGCTGCACGTTCACACACTGGAAGAGGTTGAGGATGGCCATCTTGACAGTCTCCAGCTTCAGGGCTTTCTTGGCAGTCATGTTCTGAATGTCAGCCCAACGAGTCTCCTGAGAGGAGACATGCAGCATGAGGATATGCCCCAGCAAAGATGCTGATTCAGCACTGGAGACCCTGGGCCCCTCAGAATGATGCAAAGGGAGAGGGCATTTCTGCACACCAAGCACTGGTTACACATTGATGTGCCTCATTACAGCCCACTTTACTACCAATCTGGTCACTTTTGGACTGGTAAGGAGTGAGGAGAAGGGGTGAGGCCTGATACCCTTGCTCAAACAATGAAAACAAATAATAAAAATCAGCAAAACCACCTTCACTCAGAGGCCTGAGCTATGAATAGTGGAGACCACAAGACTTGACACACTGAAGGCCTATTTCGTGGATGATGCTGCAAGGAATGGTGAATGAAAATGAGTATGACCAGGCTGGACAAAGCCAATGAGCATGTGGTGGAATATGCTTGGGTTTTGTGCCAAGGCACACCTCCCCAGAGCCTGGTTAGCTGATCTCTTTTGACTATGAGTTCAACCAAGAAGTGAAAGAACATGATGGCTTTGTGAGTGCCCTGTTTTAACCCCTGACATAACCTGCTCCAGACCTGGTCTATCATTCTTTGTTCTACGATCCCTTGGAGGGATGAAATTAGGCTTCTCCTCCAATCACAAAGGCTGCTACTGTATTGTTCCATGACCACACGGCTTAGGAATGAGCCGTCAGCTGGTCTTGACACAGCCAGGCCTTGGAGATCTTCCCCTGCCCGCCCACATTTCCTCACCCAGGGGACGATGTCACTTTGAGCCTGGTCATAACGTAGTTGGAGTTGCACCAGCTCATTTTGGTACTGCAGGATCTCAGCTTCTTTCTCTGCCATGTACTGGTCCAGGAGCACCTTGGCTTGCTCAGACATTTCCATGTGTCCCTGTTGTGACTGCAGCAGGTCCTTGTGCACCCTCACCAGCGTCTCGTACCGCCAAATGACTTCCTGTATCTCCTCAAACTGCAGCACAGAACTTCTGGTGTTAGTAATACCCCTGCCCTTCCCTCATCACAATTTCAAATCTTGTGCTGTTTGGCACTCTGCCCTCAGCAGGGACAACACCTCCCCCAGCTGAAAGATCTTCCCTTCTTGACAAGACTATCCCCCCAGCTGTTTTGTGAGCATCGCAATATTCCTGCATGATGACGTCCCACTGTGACAGTCCCAGAGCTGTCGCTGCCATAAGCAAGGGAGATATCACACTCCTTCCCCAGGTGAGCAGTGCTCTGATAAAACACAAAGTACAACTGCAACTGCCAGCGCCGAGTCACCTAGACATGGGAGAGTGGCAGCTGGGAATGCAGGAGTATGAGCAACGCATGGAGTGATGCCCAGGCATTCTTGAGAGAAGACACAGCTGTTTTGGCAACTTCCTGGGTTCCCATTTCTGGGCAGCTTTTCAATTCTCCCAAACCATCAATTTGACATGAAACAGTGACACAAAGGGGTCCCTGTTCCCCTCAGCCCTGTGCTTTTCTCCCTTCTAACAGTTTTTTCTTTGGTTTTCTCAAGCCTTCACTTTCTTTTCTGGTTCTCCTCCCCTAATTCTAGTCCCCTTGGTTCACCTTGGTTGCAGGAAACCTCTTCTTATCCCATCTGAGGACTCTGGGTTTGACCAAGTGTTATGACTTCCCCGGATTTGCCTTATATTCTCTAGGTTTAACACCCATGTAAGGCCTTCCTTGAGGCCATAATCTGTCTCTCTCATGTCCAAACTCACCTGTGAGATCTTCACCACGTCCTCCAGGTATTTGGTGAAGATGGAGTATTTCTGCACTTTTTGGCAGAGTTTCTGGTGCTTATTTTTCAGGGCTTCCAGTTTCCTCCTAGCTCTCACAAGCTCACTCTCCTTTTGTATCTTCATCTCTCTCTCTTTGCTGGCTTTCTTCAGAGCTTGGATTCGCATCTGATCATGTTCCTGGTGATGTTTTCCCCACCAACACATGCACGCATGCACACACAGGGAAAGGAAGGTAAGGGAAGATGAAGCTGGAACACTCAACAGCACTGGAAGGAGATACCTTCACAGAGGAGAGACCAGAACTGGAGCACTCCTGGGAGCACTTTCACTCCCTGTTTAACAGGGCCATCCCTCTTGCATTGACTCTTTGATCTTGGAGATAGGCACCTGGGATGGCACTCTGATTTTCAGACCTACTGGTATCTGTCCCTGGAAGACACCTGGGTGTCAGCAGTGGGATAGCCTGAGACCCTTCTTGGAGGATGTTTGGGGCCCTCAGGAGATCACAGTGGTACAGGACAAGGTCTCTCACCCAAGCCCTAGCAGGGCTTTCCACATCTGTGGTACAAACCCCTGTGTCCTGCCAGTCCTGTTCCTCACACCTCCAGGCTCAAAGGAGGCTTTGTCAGATGTGGTGGCCCAAGAATGTCTCCCTGAGGGAAGGGAAGGTGTGGTGGTATGGCTCAAGGTCATGTCAGCTGAGCTGATCAGGGGCAGGTGTACCTTTAAAATCCTCCCAGATTTTTCCATGTGGACTTTCAGCTGAGCTTCCTTGGCATGGACGTCCCTCCACCGGCAGGTTATGACTTTCATCTTCTCCTTGAAGGCCTGGCAGCACCAGAGAAAGCGTGACATGGCTGTCTGCACCTAGAGCCAGTCACCATCCTGCTACTGCCCTCCGAAAAACCACAAGCCCTCCAAACCATGCTTCAGCACCCTCCCATCTTTCTCACCTCTTCTTTCACCTCTAGAGCCTTTTGCAGGAGTTGGGCTTGTTTCTTCTTCTCCTGGAGGCAAATAAATGAAGACAGGGAGTCCTCTGCCAGTCTGAGTTTCCTGCCACAGAAGTTTTCATCGAGGTTCCACACTGGGTCTAGTACTTTGGTAGGGTGTTGGGTGCGGTGACAGGGCAGAGCAACCCAACAACGTCTCAGATCCCATCTAGCAACATAGCATCCCCACCCTGGGGATCCCGCTGACAGAGCAACAGGGTGTTACAGGGAGGAACAGGGCTGGGGAAGGGAGGTACAAGAGGAAACTGAAGCGGTGGAGATAAGGGATGGGAGTTTGCCACGGTGGGGGAAGGAGAGATGGAGGAGACAGAAGAGGATGGAGGCAGGTGAAAGAACCCCCTTACTTGAGCAGCTGCGCGAGGTTCTGCCTGTACTGCATGTGGAAATAGGCGAACAGCTCCTTGTCACTCATGGTGGCCATTGCTCAGGGTCCAGAGAGCCCAGGCCCTCCCGGCACTGCTCCTCTACCAAGTCAGCCCAGGAGCTGCCCTGCAAGCCTGAGGGCTTGGCAGTGTGTGGGAGAGGCAGCCGGGCAGGGGATGAGCCCCTGGGTGCCTCTTGCCTCCGCTTTCCCAGGACCTTCCTTGCCCCAGTCGTGCCTGGGGCGTGTGGCCAGTGGCTGTTTGTGGCCAGCCGGCACGGAACGGTTGCTGGGGGCAGCTGGAAGATGCTCAAGCGGTTACTTGGCAACCAAAGTGGGGTGATGCTGCCACACCAGCCAGGGGAACTGACCATTGTGTCCAGGACCAGGACTCTTCAGCATTAAAGGAAAGCTTCACGAATGCAGATTTCTTTTGCTTCCACTCACTTTCTCTGGTTCTTCCTCTGCTGAAAATCAGCCCCTGTGTCCTGCGACCTCTCCTGTCTTGGGCAGGTATTTCCGCACCCCCAACATCCTCATCCCGCTGTCTCAGAGCTTAAGGCAGGAGGTTGCTCCTTCTCTCCCAAAACACCAGATGGAAAGACAGTTAAACTGAGGCACATCCTTGGGGATGCTTGATCACTGTACTGCCCACGGTTCCCCCTCCGTGTGGGACTGAAGTCTACCATTTGCTGAAAGTTAACTAATTTTTTTTTTAAAGTTTATTTCTTCCCCAGAACGAGGCACTTGAACAAGGCCCATTGCCCAAAATAAAGTGGGGGTATTCATGGGCCAGGTGGGGAGAACCTACAGATGATACTGGCCTTGGGGTATGCTCCTGCCACAGGGCACTGCACCCCCTGATGCTTGCTTCTGTCGGTCTCTGGCTTCCTCACTGCCTTAACATATAAGAGCATTTCTGTGAGCTACTGAAGCTGAAACACCCCTGGTTTGGTGGAAAAGGGTATGACACTCTGGGGGGAGAAGTCTTCATGTCTGTTACAACCCTGACTTGCATCAGGGAAATTGTTTTCAGAACAACATCACTCTTTGCTCATTATAAACCAGTCGGAGCTGGGGAAAGTCTGCCAGATCCGTCTGGCACTTTGAACAGTAAGAAGATGTGTGGCCCAGATAGGGACCATTTGTTATATGAGAGATTCTTCATTTAGAGGCAAATGACAAAAGAGAAAGCGATGAATACGCCTGGCTTTTATTACTGAGGTTCAAATTGGTCCTGTCAGTGACAGGTGACTTCCCCTCCATCCATTCCGAGGTCGTTATGAGGCTGTTCCCATCCCAATAGGTCAGGCAGATTAATCCTGGTCTTCTGGAACAGTTTCTGGACCTTGGCAGGGAGAAACCTGGCCCAGGAGTGGGACAAGTCTTGCCTGGGAGTGAGGCTTGTGCTGCCAGCGAGGTGAGGGAGCTCTTCCAGCAGGTAGCGATCCTCTCTGGAAAAGTCCTGCCCGCCATTGCATCCCCTGGGCTGGAGCAGCTGCTGGTCCCCAGCAGAGCATGGGAACCCACTGGATGGGCAGCCAGAAAGGTCTCAGTGTGTCTGAATTTCAAGCACTTTCTGCAGAGCCAGGAGCTGGGGCAGGGTCTGTCTGGGAAGTGACAGGGACCTGCTCTTTCTCACAGGCAGACCTGCAGACTCGTGTGTGTCCTTGTCCTCCAGTGGCTGAACTGTGCTGTCTGAAATTAAAAAAAAAACCCTGCAGTTTTGGGGAGAGCAATCTGAGGCAGGTGCTGGGCACCAGGATCAGCTCTTCAAGCAATTAAAGTTCATTATCATTATGAATAATTGGAGGCAGCCATTTCCAAGGGGAAGTACTGGCTGACTTCCCAGTCTGAGAATTCCCCATTATATGACATTTTGTCACACAAATGACAGATGGTCTCCAGGGAGCAAGTGATGTCATCAGTCACCATCCCACTTGTCAGGCATGTGTAACACCGTGGGGCCACCCCTGTCCCTTGGCTTCATGGTATTTCATTGTTCCTTCTGCAGCAAGGACAGAAAGCACAGCCCATAATAAAATCCTTGGGGTTTTATCTTGCCCTGTAGAGGGCTGTGGGATTCTCGCTTTCCATGGTGAATGCTCTGAGCAAAGCTACTGCTGCCTGCAGGCTTATGAATGAAGGAGAAGTCACCACCGGATTTTACTCTTACTGATAATAGAAGTTGTGGCTGAGTCCAAGGAGGGTTAGTTAGGGCTCGGGGGATCTCCCAACACTCTTCTGTCCAGGGAAAGCCTGTTCCTGTGCACCCTTTTGGTCACGTGTTGGCAGCTGGGAGCGGCAGTGCCCGCTGGCTTCGCACAGCAGAGCCAAGCTCGAATCCCTTGTGTTACTCTCAGTATTTCTTGTGCATCCCACAGACCAGCCATCCCTGATGTTATCTCATGGATTCCCTCTGCTCCTGCCGCTGCCACCCCTGTCTTGGCAGATAGCAGAGCTGCTGGGATTGGAGATCTTTGTGTGCCCCATCTGTACAGCACGCTGTACATGCGCTGCAGCAAACAGGTCTGATGCCATAGTCTGAGGCCAGCAGCCCCCAAAACTTCATTCAGGGGGATCATCTTCTGTGTGAGACAGTGAGCTGGCTAAGGACAGGACTGTTAAGTCCAGAGGATGTGGTGTGAGATGGCCTGTCATTACCAGGTTACCAGTGATGTCTGCTAGGGTGCTGGGAAGGTGCTCTGGAGAGCAGCTTCCATGGACTCACTTTGATGGGTTTCCCATGGGGCTGAGTGTCTCCTGGAGCAACCATAGGAGAAGCCGGGACAGAGTGGCTGGGTCTGTCTGGGTACGTTACTGGGGATTCCCCTATCTGCCGTTGTCTTCTGAGTCTCTCCATGTTTGCACTGATGAAGCTTGTATGTGCTCATGGCTTTCTGTGGTGGTTCCCAGCATGGCTGGACCAGGGTATCACTCAGTGGTCCCCCTGCCAGTGTTTCTCTGGGCTCTTTCATGTTTGCAAGGATGATACCTTTCACGTATTACCCAACAGTCATCTCCAAAGCATCCAGGCTCTGGTGGAACCCTCTGTGCTTGCATTGCCCAGCCACAGCACTGCCCAGAACAGCTGTCTGCTGTAGAGGACACTGGGGTCCGGTGCCTGTTTCAGACAGAATAATGATACAGCGTCTGCATCAGTAAGGAATCAAAAGGGGGACTAGTGCCAGGCAACCACCATCCTGGAGAGATAGGGACAACCTAAGCTAGGAATGGTGGTCTCAGGCCTCGCGGTTGGGAGGGGAGGAGGAGGAGAAAGCAGTGTTTGGAGGAGGAAGGTTCAGGACGGAGGGGGAGGATACGCTGTGATGGCTGGAGAGGGAAAGACATAGGTGACCAAGTGGGTCTGAAATCACACTTTGTCTGTGTTTTCCCCTGCCGGTGGAAAGGCTGCTGGCTGGCCTGACACAGACACCTGGATTTTAAGTACCCAGTGCCATGTGAGTACCCGCCTTGCAGCACTGCGGTGCTCTGGGCATCTGTACCCAACTCCTCCTCTGTCTTGTAGCACCCTCATCCCCACAGGATGGGTGAACCCAGCCCATGAACCACCCAAACCCATGTGCTCTCCTGGCCGTTGCCTGCTACAAAACCTACAGACCCCATCGGCAGACCTGCTTCCTGCGGTCCAGTGGATGGGAAACCCTGAGCTGGGATTAGTCCTGTCCCCACACGGAGGGAAGCCGAGCAGGATGAGATCAGACCCTGCATTTCACAGCTGTGGTGAAAGTGCTTGCAGGCAGCTTTTTTTTTTTTTTTCCATTTTAAGGTTCCTAATCACCATTTGCTGCTTTTGTTCTCACACCCAGGTTTTATCTTTGACAAATGCTTTCCTCCTCAATACACTATGCATTAAAAAAGAGTTTCTTCCTATTATGCTCTCCATAGCAACTGCATCAGCTTGCCATGAATAAATTACCTCTGACTTGACATCCCTTATTAGAATATAGAAAATGCCATTTCTGAGTCATAGCTACCCAGGAGAAACCTTTTCTGCTCATCCCTTAGGTACAGCCCCCACCTTTTTACTCTTTGAAAGAAGTGGCAGTATTTATTCATTTATTTTCTTTTAAATCTCCTCTGCTCTTGAAGCCCCTAGAGTTGAAGGCTGATGGAACACTGACATAGACTTTCCCTTCTGGCCTCCAGAAGCCCCCAGCGCAGTACAAACGCCCTTGGTGATAGCTAATTCCTCTAAATCAAACTGGGCTCTGTGTTGGCATGATTTTGAATGGCCAAATCTCTTCCCAGCATCTTTCCCCAGTTCTTAGGTGCCCAAAGGGCAGGTCTATAGTGAGACAAGGAGTTTCTATCCAGGGAGAGCATGAAGCTGTATCTTGGTGGGCACAGACAGCATGGGGACATTCACACACAGCATCTTCACTGCCTGGGGAGCAGTTCCCACATGGAACTGGGACCGTCTGGAGCCCAGGGAAGGTGCCTGCCCTGCTCCAGGAGTCTGTCCAGCCTGGGATACCTCCCAGTTTTCCAAAGGCACTTGAGTTTTCTCTGGGACAGTGTGTCTGCGGCCCAGGAGAGGGAGCACTTATTAAACAAGTGTGCAGTCCCAGTCCTGCCCTGTTCCCTTGCTCTCGGATAAATCCAGGCTGTCTTTCTGGTGCTGGGCAAAGGTCTGGCCCTCTGAACAGCATACCCTTGCCAACCCAGCCTGACTGCCATGTGAATGCAGCTGATGTTGACGGCAATGCAGGATAAATGTGCTGATCCGTAAGGGGGAAGGGGTGGGGGAGCCTGAGTCACTGCCCTGTACCTCTCCCCCCACACCACTGCACTCCCTGCTACCTTCTCTCTGAGTCATCCGGCACAGCAGTATTTTGGTTTAACCCCTAGAAAACCAAGACTGTTGGAGATGCCCATCTCCTCCAAGAACCTCAATGTCTCTTGAGCAGGCTGGGCTCTGATGTGCAGAGCAGATGGTTTCCCTCCCCTGGGGTTCCCTGACATGGATTTGCCCCAATATCCGTACCTGCTCCCCAATCCGAAGGGCACCTCAGGGTGCACCTCCCACATTGCGGCTTGGGGGAGGAGGAGGCTCACGCTTGGGGGCTGATTGGGGGTTAGGATTGGTTTCCTAACACCGGACTCTCCCCCTGTTTGCAAACTAGCACATCCTTAAATTCGCTTAGTCATTTCCAGGCACCTGAAAGACAGCACAGGCTAATGGGAAAACAGAGGGCAGCTCGCTCTGCCACTGGACAGCGTGTGGCCACGGGAAATCCTTGCCTGCCTCTGTCTCTGCCATTTGGGTCGAGGTGAACCTTTTTGCCATGAGGCCTCAGCTTCTAGCATTAGCCCTGGCCCCAGACCTGCCCTTGGGGCTCCTGCAGCCCAGTCACTGCCCAATGCTTGCTCAAAGTGCAGGTGACACGCTGAGGACAAGAGTGAGTTGGGCCACCGACCTTGCCAGCATCATGGTGTAATTTCAGGAGATTTCCCTGTTACATGAAAGTTTCACTGTCAGCCCCTGTGTGTTCATACAGGGGCTTCAAAATCCTGAGCTCTTGGAGGCATGGGACTATGCGAGGTTCTTCAATCTCCATTAAACAGAAGTTTCCAGTTAAAAGACAGCCCGTGAAAACTCACAGCCCCAAAGGTGAGTGGATAAGTAGTCAGGATGAAGTATTTTGTGTTTGACTTTTTGCCTAGATTTTTCATTCTGTGAGACCTGAATCACACAAGCTTAGGGGTTAGCCATTCCCAAACGCTACGGTTACACCATCAGTTTTGCGGTGTCTCCTGAAATCCCACTTCACCCTGTGGCTTTGAGCAGAGCTGCCTGCTCTTCCCGTCTGTGTCAGTGGAAGAGGCTGGTTTCAGCTTCCCTGGCTGCTACGGTGGGTTTCTGCGTGCAGAAGTTCCACTTGTCCAGTTCCTTTCTTGCAATAAGTTATTGCTGTTCTCACTTCGGTGGGTTACAGAAAGGAAATAGGCTGGTGAACCCCCTAATGTAATGGGTGTGTAGGCCTCTTTGGAAAGGGTTGTTTCACACCTCCCTGCCATGCCTGGTGCTTCAGCTCCTTGTTCCCATGCTGGTGTGGTTCAGCCCGTTTAGAAGAGGGATGCGTGCACATGGCAGTGAAGCAAGGAGATGGTGAGTATTTGCTGCCAGCTCTCAGTGCAAGAGAACAGCAGCCTGGATATTTGGGTGAATAAGAGAAAAAGGGAACACTCTTCCTGACTGGAGAAGATCAATTCAACGCAGGTATCCAGGGATGTTTCCATTTTAAGACCTCATTTGTTGAGCAAATCTTTATAGCAAGTAAGAGAGATCAAAAAGGACAGTTTGCTCTTTTATGCACAGAGTGGTCCGTGAATCAAAAAATAACGATGATGCAGCAGAAATAAGCAGCAAACTGTGACTCAGTGTCCAGACATCCCCGTGGCAGCAGCAATCACTGGACCATGTTAAAACTGGCTCATTCATGTGCTGCGCGATGGGGAGGATGCAATAGCTGGAGGAGGAGGTGTAGTTCCGCTTCCAGCCTTCAGATGTTGCCTGTTCTCCAGTTTTGAGTGTAGTCCCCAGGCCCACACATCTGGACACAAAAGCAAATCAGCAGCAGACATTTATTTTTCTGAGGAATAGTTTGCTGCTCCTTTTTTACAGCCTAAACTGTTAAAAAAATGCATTCCCACCACACAATAGTGAAGGCTCAGAGGTCTGCCCCAAGACAGGTACAACTATCCCTTCCCAAGGGTTTCAGGGCAGCAAACTGCCCTTACCCTCTTCCAGTTCAAGTTAGGATCTCGACTGTGTCTGCAAAGAGCACATTTAAGGATCATTATCCAACTTCATGGTAGATGTCTTCAATGGAGACATCTCCATGGGTCAGGCCATTCCAAACTCCCATTGTAGCTGGTGAGAGGGAGAAGCACTCCCAGGGCATAACACATCTCATCCCTTAAGGCTGAATGAACTTCTGGAAGCTCCTGCTTCTCTCCATGGACTATCCAGGGTGCTTGTCTTGACCAGGTCACATAGATGTATCCAGTTTGGCCACCTTGAGCATCCTTGCCAGGCCCTGCAGCTCCTCACTTGGCCTGGGACCTGCCTAATCACTGGATTGAGCCCAGTCCCCCAAACTCTCCCTGGGATTGACCTATAAACAAAAGGTCGAAGTGTGAGGAGAGGAAGTCTGCCTGACTGGAGCTATGGGCTGCAGCAGGGTAAGGATACCCTGGCCATGTGGAGAGACTTCATGCATAGCCTTGCTGGAGGCATGTGCCCAGACATCAGTCCTTGCCAGAAGTAGATGCTGAGACTCACGCTTTGGCTACGAGCTGTGCTAAGTTTGAGAGAGTAGATTGTCATGCTCCAGTTGGAGTTCCCCAGCCTTAAGAAAATGGTCCTTTCCAAGAAGCCATCTGAAACCTTGTGTGCATAGTGCAGGCTCCTGGGATTGACCAGCCCTTCAGTTTGGGCACTGTGATTTAACCCAGCCTACTATCTCTGAGCAGCCCTCAGCAAACTCCTGCAAGCTGATCCAAAGCTGGCCTGTCTCCAGTTTAGTAGCCTCTCCAGGAATGATAGAGACTTGGTCCTTCGTGGGAATGTTCACATTGTAGGGCTGGGGACATGGCACCAGCCGGCAGTCAGAGTTCATCCATCAATTACAACACCGCAGTATTTGCTACTCACAGACATCTAGGAGCTCTCTCTTGGCTGGGTTTTATCAATAGCTCTGTCATGGCTCTGGATCTTCATCTGCCAGGGACACCCAGGGGTGCCATAAGCCCAAACCCATCTTAGTTCATCTTTTGTGGTGCAAATGATCTCAAACCCAAAAGAAGCAAATGAACAGTTGTTTCCTAGGGAAGCTCTGACAAGCACAACATCTTGTTGTGGCAACATCAGGAGGGCATTGGAGGCAAGAAGCTGAAAAGAAAGTGCTCCTTTTTCATCCTGGATTTGCTTTGGTGGGGTGAGCCAAGTCCTGGGATGTGGCGCCAGGCTGCAGCTGTTCTCGTTCTGCCCAGCCTGGAGACAGAGATGGTGACCAGATCCCCAAGGTGCATCTGGGCAGTCACAGCTCCAGAGAGACCTGCCATAAATAAATCCCCACAGCTCCTGCACTCAGCTAGTTTCCAGCACACTTGAGTTTCTTGGAGATAATGAGCTTCCTGCACTCACATCAGTTGAAGCTGCCTCATCTGCCATGGCTGCTGGAAAGGTCTTACCCTCCCTTTCTTCCCCATCAAAGGTTTGATTTTAGCTTCATAAGAGCTCAAATACACAGCAAGATAATTACAAAGCTGGAGGTCTTCAGATTTCTTGGGCTGGATTCAGCTCTGGTAACCAGAAGGAGCTCAAAACTCTTTTCCATGCATTCAGTCATGGGTTAGTTCTTGCTCTTGGGCTTTGAAAACCCTCCTGGTGGCACCAGACTCCACATGTGACTGCACTGAACCCATCAGAGGATACCTGAGCAGAGGTGGCACCATGGTGGTGAGGACTAGGCAGATGACAGAGGTGTTGGGAAGGAGAAGCAGGATCGTGATGTGGTCAGAGCCCAGGGACCATCACGGAGGGATGCCTGGATGTCTCTGCTGTGACCATGGCTCCTGAAGAAGACCAGATCTTAGAAATGTGAAGTCCCTGTGGGGAGGCTCAAATCAGCAAGACCAAAGAGCATGGATGAAGTCCAAGGCTCATCAGTCAGTGGCCATCCCATCCTGCAGCCGGGGCAGAGCCTCCCAACCCTCAGTGCTGCAGCAAGGATCAGGCTCAGAAGCGATATCAGTTCTGGTCTTTGGCTCGAATCATATCGCCACAGCACAGACGTGCTGGGCAGGATATTTCCACAAGCTGAGAGGCTCTGTTGCTGCTCCCAGTTGCTAAAGAGGGAGTGTTTTTGCCTGCAGCTGGGACTTTTCCAGGTGCTGACATCGTGATCAGCCAGCAAGGCCATTTCCAAGGTGCTGCCTCACCCTTAGCTGCAGCCCAACATCAGTCTGGTTCCATCCCACCATGCAGGGGGATGCTGCTGTGATGAGATGGGACCTGGTTGCAAACTGGGATCACCTCTGGGACGAGGATGCTCAGGCGTTTGTTACCCTCTGGGATATCAAGCGTTGCACTACAAAGCCTTGCAACAGTGCAGAAGCCTTCTCAAGGCTTTTCCTTCTGCTTTGCAGTGATGTACCAGATCCTTCCTCACTTCCAGGCATGAACAAATCCTGCTGAAATCAGTGCCGAGCAAAGAACAGGAACGTTTCAGGAATAGACCTGCCCAGGTCTAGATTTGCCCAGTTTTGCTTTTGAGCACTGCAGACTCCTCTTTAGCCTGTGACCCCCCAGCACCCCCTACGCACACACTCACAGCCCGGATGCACTCTGGCTGTGCTGCTGTCCCCACACTATATTCATGCAATGCCTCCTCCAGACACGCATTTCACCCCCTGAGTGCTTGCAACCCTGTAAAACCCAAATCCACTGATGCTACTTGTGCGTTAGAGCCACTCCACCCAAATCAGGAGTGAAAATACAACCCAGAAATCCAGGAGAGAGCCCCAAAAACCTCCACCGAACCATTCCTGCAGCCTGACAGTCACTGGGAGGGGGGCTGGATTTCAATGAACGTGTTAAGCTGCCATAATCCATCCATGCCTCCTGGAGATGCAGCCTGGTCCCTCATCCCCAGCTGCTCATTCCCAGCCCTTCACACCCCACGTGCTGGCACAAGTGTCAGGGTAACCCTGCCCTGGATCAGTTCAGGGAACCAACTGCCTGGAAAACAACGTGGCCAACATCAAAGACCCATTCAAGAGCCCATGGAGCACTTGTGTGGATGAAAACTTGTGCCCAGGAAAGGGAGAGTGTCTGAGAAGTGGGGCAGTGTGTGGGGAAGGGGAGGGCATGGCTTGTCTCCTGGTGGCAAAGCTTTACACTGATCCCCCCAGCCTGAACAAGATCTCGCCCAAGGAGGGCTGATGTTGGGGCTGCAGTCCTCTTTGGAGATGCAGGGCAGCCCAGAGCATTGATACACCTCAGAGCATGGCTTCTTTCTTTCCATCAGTCCTGAGAAAAGAGGGCATGAGGCTTATTTGGTGTGAATTGGTCATATTAGTGTTTACAAATCATTTTAATAATTCACCCTGATTTGGTCTGATATCACTTTGATGATAGACTCATAATCTTTCCCCTTTTTCTGGCCAGGTCTGTTCCTCTCTGCCCCATCGAGTCTTCTCTCAAACTTCCCCACGAGCTCTTCTAGAATCCCACCCCGAATACACCCCATGCATCTACATGCTCCTTTATCCCACCTCTCCTGTTCTGGCCCGTTTTCTCACCTCCCCTTTCATTAACTATCTGGTCATGTCTCCATTTTTATGAAGGTTAAAGCTAAAAAAAAAGAAACAACCAAACACCTCTGCATTCTCTGCATCCTCCTCTGTTAGTTCTTTCCTGCTGAGCAGTGTGCTGAAGCTCTTCTTCATCTTCCTGCCTGCAGAAGCTCTTCACACAGCACACAGCAGCCTCTGATTTCCCATCAACATTCTGCTCACTCGTGTTATCCCTCTGGGTTCAGCCTTGCTCATGTGCTCCTCTTCTCTTCAATGCTACCGTGTTCAAGGGCTTGTGCAGCCCTCCCAGTCCTCTCACGGCACGTCTAGTGTTTCTGTGCTGCTGTCCCATGGAGCTGAGACAGAGTCCTGCTCAGGACCTCACAGCTTTCCTGCCTTCCTTGCTCTCAAAGATCCCCAGATGGGTCCTGGTGGGCTGGTGCCTGCTTTTTTCATTGAATGTCCATATCCCGTGGCTTTTGTCCTTGTGTTTTGAATCCATGTGTTCCAGCTGCACTTCCCCTGCAATTTGCATTTGTACTTTTTCCCTGGCCAACCCTTACTTGAAGCTGAAAATGAGTGAAGAGCTCTGATTTAAATGTGGCATCTTTTTCCTTTCCGCCAGAACAAGCCTCGTCCACACTGCTGGATATAGAATGTCCAGTACAGAGGACGCCGGAAAGCCGTGTGCCTCCAGCTCCTCACCACACATCCAGAAAAATGAGGAGGTGATGCCATCCCCAGGCTCTGGGAAAAATAGCAGAGGATTTGAACAGCAAGAAGGAGATGGGCAGCCACGGTCCACACCCAGGGATGGTGGGCACCTTGGGGTGAGGAACCAGCACTGGTTTTCATGGCTGTCTTCTCCATCGTACAGCCCTGAGTCTCAGCATTCCCCAGCATCTTGCACGCTCTCAACAGAGCTGCCAAGTGCCCTTTAGGAAGCACTGGCAGAGCAGTGCTGGTCTGTCAGGACACGCAGCTCCTGGCTTGTGCCCTCCCAGCAGACACTGCTGTATCGAGCCCCCAAAACCCTCCATAGCTTTGTGAGACTGTGCAGAGCCTCTGAGGACAGGTTGTGAGTTCAAGCTGCCAGGCTGCAGGCTGAGACATGACCTGGAGGACTTTGACCTGTCATGAAGATGGAGAGGGAAGGTGGGCTGATGCACTGTGGTCTGTGGAGACCAGGGGAAACATGGCTGCACAGGCTGAGCCAGAGGATGGGTTTTGCACACAGATCTGGGGTCTCAGAGCCCATCAGGGAATAATGTGTCTCATATTAGACAGTTTGGATATTTTTAACTGGTGTGAACAGGGGTCTGAGCCTGATGGATGGAGCTCAGCTGAGGGGGTCTCTGGGCACGAATGTCTCCACCTTCCTTTGATGGAACTGAGGAAATTGTGTGCAGAGCAGAGTTTGATGCAGGGCTGCAGGCCTCCCCTACCCTCCTGTCCCC
Organism: Psophia crepitans; assembly: GCA_013399095.1. Lineage (NCBI taxonomy): Eukaryota > Metazoa > Chordata > Aves > Gruiformes > Psophiidae > Psophia > Psophia crepitans. The sequence goes on along the minus strand of VWZZ01000805.1, from coordinate 172,508 downwards.
TTCCTTCCCCTCCTTCACTTCTGCTATCCCCAGACCTTGTGGTCCTCACCCAAGGCCCTTGGCAGTGAGGTGGACAGGGTGTCCTGGGGATTTGGGAAATCCCCTGGGATTTGGGCTGGCTGAGGCCAGCTCATCTAAACAGGACTGTGCTTCACAGATAATGGAGGTCTCTTTCCTCTCCTGGGGTTTAGGCATCCTTTATCGCGCCTTTTATCTTGAGGTCCTGAATCCATAGTGACAGGTGATTTCTCCAGTTATGGGTAGGTACAGCCAATAACTCCCACCCACTTCTCACAGAATCATAGAATCATAGAATGGTTTGGGTTGGAAGGGACCACAAAGATCATCTAGTTCCAACCCCCCCGCCATGGGCAGGGAGACCGTACCCTAGACCAAACTGCCCAAAGCCCCATCCATCCTGGCCTCGAACACTTCCAGGGATGGGGCCTCCACAAGTTCTCTGGGCAACTTGTTCTGCTGCCTCACCGCCCTCACAGTAAAGAATATCCTTTCATCAGCTGTTAAAGACCTCACTGGAGCATTTAAAGGGGGAAGGACCTCCAAGGCGAGGGTGGTGTGGGGTTTTTCCTCCTGCTTAAAGACATGTGGATCAGTCTTTTTCACAGAGTGAGTGTGCAGCTGGAAGTCTATTAAGTCATTTTTATGGGAGCTCACACTGAGTGCTCAGATTAATTAGCTGGCAGTATTGGTAATGATCTCTGCTGCACTGAGTTGTGCTGAGAAATGCACAGCTCTGAGAGCTTCAGGGAAGCGGGGCTGATTGCATGGTTCTTCTCCAGACAGGCTGTCTCCCATTGCAGACATAGCTACTCCCTCCACCTGGAGAGCTGCAGATGTATCGACCCTCCCATGCTCTGCCAGGACCCTCCTGTTTGTCTCTCCTCCATCCCAGCCATCTCTTAAGATCCTGCAGTAAGTGGTCCCAGTCCACAAATAGTCTGGATGGACCTTCTCTGCTCACAGGGCATGCAGTGCCACCAGTAAGACCAGGGATTTCCAGGATGGTCCAAACTGGACGAGGATTTGGCTGAGGGCAGAATAGAAGTTGGGAGTGACCATCGTCCCTTGGTTTGCCTATGTCCGTGTGGGACTGTGGACTCATGACACGGGGATGTCACCCTGGAGACCCTGTGGGTCACAAAGAGCAATGACTCTTCAAAAAGGGGACAGTGTCACCAAACAGTTGGCAGCCACCAAGCACTTCACACGTCTCATTTGCTCCCTGTTCCCAGTCCAGGTCTCCATGGCTGGAACCAAGGACACCAACAATCTTCTGGGGTAAAACCTTGGCTGTTTAGTAGCATTGCTGGTCTCAGGTTCACAGGCTGCTCATTTCTTACCTTTGAATTCACACTTCCCCTCCAGTTAGCAGAGCACCGCTTCTCCCCAAGGGCCACCTTCTCATCATAAAGGTACTCAAAAAAAAAGACAAGTTTAATTTCAGCCAACTGTTTTGTGCCGCTGCCTTGGGAAAGAAAAGGTGACAGAAATGCTGAGAAAGCCCCAGAAGCAATGTGGCATGTCTGATGCTGGCTGGTGCACAGCCTCCCTGTGGCTCCCAAGCCTTGGGACCTCCAAAACGAGCAGTCATCATGGCCCTGGGGTGTGTGCAAAGGTATCCAAACCTGAACCATGGGGCAGGAGGGCAGGGAAAGAGCGATGCTCAGTAAGGATGCTAAGCATCCCCTGGGCAGAGAAAGAAACTGCTGCAAGTCTTTGGCATGTGCCCTGGCAACTGACAAACCCTCTGCCCGTCATCTTGGGATGCTGGATGACTTTGAAGAACTTGTTTGGGATCTGTAGTGTGTTTCAGATTCTTCTCAGCTCCATCAGGGATTGAGGTCCCATGGGGCTAGAGCTGCAAGGATGCAGGGCCTTCACTGGCAACTGCCTCTGCATTTCTAATCACTACACAGATAAATAAGCCAGGGGCCATGCTCGAAGCCCCTGGTCAGGGGCTCCCCACGTCTCCTTGGCTCATTCCCTTCTCAAAAGCTCTCCACTGGGAGGTTGGACGTGTCTGCGAGATGCGAGCACTTGAAATCCTGCCCAAAACCAAAATTTTTCCCATATTAGGGAGTCAAAAGAGGTGAAATAGCCAGTGCTGTCCTGGGGTCAGCCAGCTCTGTGTGCTAGTCCTGAGATGGACAGAAAAGACAAGGTTGGGAGAGAAACCCAGCCTGGACAGCGTGCTAGAGGCCACATGGATGCAGAGGGGCTGGAGGAGAATGGGAGGGGAAACCAGAGCCTGCTCCACATCCAGTATCCTGACCTTTTCATCACAGCTGCTTGGTGCAGGAGCTGCTCTGGTCTGCACTGGCCTGGGGACAGAGGGGTTTGGGGTGTCTGTAACTCCCATCCCATGAAAAGTGAGGGGTGAGGTGATTACTTGACTGCTGCTTGTACTGGGGAAGGAAAATAGGTCAGGGTGCACCAGGGGTAGGTGAAGGTAGCAATGGGGGATGGATGTGCTTCAGCTCCCCCCAGGGCTGCTGCCACTATCCTGGGGGAGAGGGTTCTGTCCCCATGTCACCAGGTAGACAGCAGGAAGGGGTGTGCCGGCAACTCCCCAAAGTCTAGTTATGGCCTCTCTGGGATGGCTTCTGAAGGCTGCAAGGACTGTGGGGCTATATGTGGCTCTGGGTCACTGTATGCACGTGCTTTTCTGTGGCTGCCCACGGTGCCACCCTCCCACTGCGAGGGGCCCTGGGGAAGCCCTCCAGGCACTTGTGGAGGTGTCTGAGATGCGCAGAGAAGTAAGGAGTGCAAGGAGGTACCACCCCCCAGCTTCTAGAGAGTTCAGCATGTCCCCTGAATCACAACAAGGAAATTCAAACTATGCGCAGGGCACAAGAGTTCAGAACAAGCCCAAGTCCCCAGCCAGCCATAAAAGTCTGGCCAAGATGAGGCAACACAAAAACTAAACATTCAGGCAAGCAATGGATCTCAAGGAGCTCTTGGAGACAGTCTGCTTGCTTCTGCTTCCCTGATGAGCGCAGTCTGGGCACATCCCATGATGTGTCTTTATAAGGTCCTGCATGGGAACTTCAGCTCCTGGGGTGGTGCAGGCAGCCCACAGCATCATCTGGTGAAGGCTAGACTAAAACCAAAGGATTGTTAGGGGCCTGACTCTGATCTGCAGCACTTGGGAAGAGCCAGATGCTGAGACTCAGCCAGCATTTTCCCCTCCAACCTTTGCCGAGGTTGGTATACCATATTGCCCGTACGTCCCTTCGGCTTTCAATCCACAGTGTTGCTGGAGGGGCTATAGGGAATCTACTGCCAGGGTACAGTGATAGAGGTTGCCCAGGAAAAGTGTCCAGGAGAACACAAGCAGGGAAGCTGGCTGACGTTGGCTGCAGGGCAGAGAACGGGCAGCACGAGGTGCCCTTGTGCTCCTCGCCGTCCTGCTGCCTGCTGAGGGGTTTTCTCCCCATCCTGCCTCTCCCTGCTGCCTCTCTGTCCACACCTCTCTGCCTCTCTTGCTGTTGAGATCCCTTCTAGCTGCTTGGGGTTGCCCCAGGCTTGGGGAATCTCCCTTCCCCTTGCAGTTGTGTGCAACCCACGGCAGCAGGTGCATTGGGTGGAGCAGCGCTGGCAGAGCCCCCATGCTGTATTGGACCCTTCCGCAGGGCCTGTGATCCTGATCCCCGTGGGAACTCCCTGCCACCCACCAATTCCCTTTCTTATTTACATACAGCTGCTGCTCACAAATGAGTTTCCTGGGATGGAAACCTCCGGCAGCTTTTTGGAGTGGAAAAACATGTGAAAACCTGCCATGATGGGCTGCCTGCGAGGCAAACGCCTGTTCCTCCAAGGCTTATTTGCTCCCTGACTCACCACCCAGATCATCTGCAGCAGGCAAGAAGGGCTCTGCCTTGGCCGCAGAAGCTCGGGGCTGGGTGGTCGCTGACTCCCCCCCACTCCCCGTGCAGCAAAGTTGTTCCCAGGGCCACAGGCACCAGGGTCCGGGACATGTCTGAAGACAGAACTCAGCCTGAACATCACGATGGCCCAGCTCAGAGGCCATGCCTCTGAAGAGGCACAGCTCTGCACATCTGCCGCTCAACTCTACCCACTGGGTCCCCTGCACCTTCCCGTTCGTGGCTGTGTCCCCTCTGCGGGATGAAGGCTTTCGTGAGGAGCAAGAGGCAGTGCAAAGACCTTGGCCGGTCCCTATTCCCCAGCTGAGAAGCAGGGACAGGCACTGGGGCTCAGAACTCAGAGCAAGATCTCCAAAGCCTGCTGAATCCTTCAAGCAAGCCTGCAAATCTGGCCGAGAAAGGACTTGCCTAGGAACGAAGGGCAGATGAGTGTGGTTCATGCCTCACCCTGCCTTTAAGTGGAGAAACGAGGTCTGCCTGGTGCTGCTGCCTGTGGTTTCCTGGCAGCCGGTTCACGCGCCGGGCTGCCTGCCTGCCTGTGGGCAGCATGGCCGGGCTCACGGGTCACCTCGGTGTGCAGCTCTGCAGAGCAACCTTCAGCCACCCCGGGAGGCTGTGCACATACCAGGGTGGGACCTCTCACACACAGAGGCTGCAGGAAGGCAGGCCAACCCTTCCCTGAGCACACGGGCTGCCAGGGCCCATCTGGGAGGTCAGAAGCAGAAGGAGCCCAGGAATTCAGGAGAAGAATGTGTTTGTTGTTTGTTTTTTTCAGTAATACATTCTGGGTTGTGGCTAAATCCTGTTTGCAGAGTGCTGAGTCTATTGCAAGAGCTGGGAGCAGCCTGCGCACGGAGGCTGGCAGGGGAAAACCCACAGCAAGTTCCTGTCTCTCCTGGGCAGGCAGGTCTGTGCCCCTTCTGCTCATTGGGGCTGGCTCCCCCAGCTCAGAAGGGAATTGCTCAGGGACAGGTCGTCGTGGGGCTGGGGAGGGACCCAGGAGCCCCAGGGCATGGGATACCAGCAGGTCCCCTTGCAAATTGACCCACAGCAGGAGCAGAGCCCGTTCCTAGCTGAGACATCTCCCAGCATCGCCCCTGGGATGGAGTGAAGCTCCTGAGATCACACTTCCAACAATTTCACACTGATTTTGGGAGCCAAACTGAAGAACCCTTCCCCAATTTTCAGAGGGTGTCAAGGCACAACACCTGCAAAACTAGCTCTGCTGGGGCTGGCATCCAGCACCGAGAGCCCCACTGCTCCAAGGTGAGTAGGAGCGAGAGGAGCCAGAAGGCTAATATGTTTTTAAGTGGAGATGTCACTTACAAGCCTGAATCAAGGCTCTCATTTCCCCAGGGACCTCAGTAGTGACATTATGCTGCATGTTTTTTGGAAGCAGCCCAAGCAGCCAGTGCAAGGCCCATGTGGGAAGGCGGCCAGGCTGCTGGGATGGTCCCGGCCACGTGCCACAAGGTCCCAGGGAGGAGAGCTCTGCCACATCCACTGCCTTGTCCTGCAGCCAGGGTCACATGGCACCACTGTCCCATTGCTGGTGTCCTGGTGGGATGGCTGAAGCCACCCACTGAGAAGCACCTCTGCAGGGCATGGAGGAGTCCCCATGCAGCCATGTCTTAATCGCAACACATCTCAGGAGCTGTGTGACATGACTGAGTCGTGAGGAGATGACCCAGGTTCAGCATGGAGCTGCTAAGGTCCTCTCTGCACAACAACCATAAGTCCAAGGAGGGCTGCAAGGAGCTCTGAGAGGTGGAAAAGGCAGGGGCTTCCCTAGGAAGGGGAATTGTGCATTTCTCCAAAGGGGTCTCCAGGGTCACTCCCTATTGCACCATAGCTGCTTTCACCAAGCCACCCTGAATATGGACACTCACTAGGCCAGGAGAGCTGTCATGGTTTTACCCCAGCCGTTGGCTGGGCACCACGCAGACGCTCGCTCAGTCCCCTCATTGGAAAGGGGGAGAGAATCAGAAAAGTGAAAGTGAGAAAACTCGTGGGTTCAGGTACAAGAGTTTAATAAGTGAAGCAAAAGCCACATGCACAAGCGAAGCAAAACAAGGAATTAATTCACCACTGCCCATGGCAGGCAGGGTTCAGCCATCCCCAGGACAGCAGGGCTCCATCACACGTAATGGTGACTTGGGAAGACAAACGCCATCACTCCAAATGCCGCTGCCCCCCCTTCCTCTTCCTCCCAAGCCCCTTATAAACCGAGCATGACGCCATATGGTATGGAATGTCCCTTTGGTCATTGGGGTCAGCTGCCCTGTCTGTCCCCTCCCAACTCCCCGCGCACCCCCAGCCATCCCGCTGGCGGGGCGGTGCGAGAAGCAGCAAAGTCCTGGGCTCTGTGTGAGCATCGCTCAGCAACAGCAAAAACATCTCTGCACTATCAGCGCTGCTTCCAGCACAAACCCAACACACAGCCCCGTACTGGGTACTGTGAAGAAAATTAACTGTCTCTCAGCTGAAACCAGGACAACAGCTAACTGCTGGGACACTCAGCTGCCTACAGTCCCTGGTCTGTTTTAGAGAGGGATGGATATTCACACCCGCTGTGCTTCTCAGGTTGGGATAGGCAGGCACGATCAGGGCACTCTGGCTGCCACAGCCCCAGCGAGCTGAGGAACAGCGTGGCCGCTGTCCTACCTGTCTGCCTCAAACCCCCCCCACCACAGATGGCTGGTTTGCTTTTGCAGCTGGCTTTTCCTGAGGGACACCCACCGCGAGGTGCTGGATGCCAGCTCAGGATGCAGCACAGGGGGCAGGGCAGCCCTGAGGCTCCCACACCGCAGGTCCCTGCACCCCCCTCTGTCCCATCGTGCAGAAAAGCTGCTGGGGAAAATACTTGGGGAGCAGCCGCTTCTTAGAAACTCTGCTCAGGGCCTTGTTCCCCTCTTCCCTTGAGCTGCCAGACCTCTTGCAATAAATCAGAGGATGTTCCCAGCACAGCACTCCTGCTGCCAGACCACAGTGCTCTGCTCGCGCTTTTGTCTCTCCTTCCCAATTGCTTCCCTCCAGTTTGCTTCAGTGTGGCCTTTGCTCTGGAGTTAACCCCCCTTTTTCTTGGGGATGCGTCAGCAGTGCTCTCCAGAGCCCTGGCCCCCACGTCTCTGCGTGTGGGTTTGCACGGCTGATGGTGGAAAATGCAAGCGGGGGCCAAAGCTGTGCCCACTGGCACAGAGACCTGGCTCCGAGTAGGCATTTCCAGGAACAGTGGCTAGATTGTCCAGTTTTGGTTTCAATCCCCATGACTTTTTCACCTCATCTGGTTTTGAGGCATTCAGGGCATCCTGCACATCCAGCCCAGTGTGCCCTGCCTGGGGCAGAGTGCTGGGGCTCTGCTCCCACTGCCAGGCAGTGTTCCTCCAGGCAGGATGCCTGACAGGCAGGGAGGGCTGCAGGTCATAGAGGCTGTCCCATAGCTTGGTAGGAAAATGGATGATGTGGGGTACAATCCCTGCACCCCTCCATCTTCCCCCACACAGCATCCAAGCAGAGTTTGCAGCTCCACAGCTCCAGATGCACAGCACAAATCCACAGCTGTCCTGGAGCCAGTGGTCCCCTCCTCGATGGGAAGGACCCCGAGGGCTCTGTGTCACCCCAGGATGCCAATGGACAGAGCAGTCTGTGCAGCAGCACCCCTGCCCTGCATCCCTGGCCAAGGTCTTGGATGCCCTGCAGAGACAGAGGCCACAAAGACAGCTTCTCTGGGCTCAACCACAGCTTGAAGCTGTCCACCAAGTACCCAACATGCCTCCTCTGGGACTGCTGGAGGGGATTCACCCTACTCTGAATCCTGTGTCCTCCTGGGGTCTAGAGAAACCAGGCATGGGGAAGTGGAGGTGACATCTGGGTCCAGTGGTGACAAGCTAGCCTTCCCTGTGGCCCCCAGACCAGCCTGGTCTGCTGGTTAGCTTCTCCTGACTGGGGATGGTCAGGGCTGAGAGCATTTCTGCTCCATGCAGACCGATTCACTTCTTCAGTCTGTGGGGAGGGAATTTACCTCCATGTTTCCATTCTTGTATGGAGAGAGTTCATCTGAAATAGTGCAGGTAGAAAACCTCACCGAGGGTGGCATCCTTATCCAGAACCTGCTCCAGCACTGCACTGCATGAGACATCAGAGGAAATATTTGCTCCTGGCGCATTGCGTTAGGGAAGGTGTACAGGTCAGCCCAGGTGAGGACTTGGACATGCCCAGACACTCCCCACTCCAGAGTTTTGTCCAAAGAGTCAGGAACAGGATCCGTGTAGCTCAGGGGGCACACGAGGAAAACCTGGATCTAAAAGCCCCCCATCAGCTCAGAGCCTATCATGCCCCTCCAAAGGCTGAGCTCTGTTAGCACTCAAGCAGTGCAGATAGGAAAAGATGGTCGGCCCCAGCAGTTTCTCTGGAGGACAGCAGCTTTGTAAAGCAAGGGCTGGCTGTGAGGGCTCCACCAGCTGCGCTCTGCTCTGACCAGGAGCTGTTCCCAATATCTGCCTGGGTTTGTGATGAGAGGAGACAAAGAAACCACGACAGAATCAAAACAATCTGCTGTCCAAGGTTCCTCCAACGTGAGGGATGGGAGAAGGATGTCTCTTGGCACTGCATTTAATTTTCATCCCTTGGGAAGGGCTTTGACACAGCGTGATAGGAACCAGAGCAGTGCGGAGTCCTGTATGAATGAGTGGGAGCAGGCTCGTTGTTTGCTCTGCCCGAACTCTACAAATAGGCACTGCTCTCAGCAAAGGGGAGGATTTGGCTCCCCCATCCCGTGGACCATTTATATCGCAACTGGGGAGGTGACTTGCACGTGCCCTGGGCTTGCATGCCTTCTCCTCTTGCAATAGCTCAATTCAACCTGGGCAGTCTGACCCAGATCACACTGCACCAGCTGGAGTGTCCATGAGTGGATCTGGTATCCCCTTCCCTTCCCCTGGCTCATCAGCATTTCTGAGGTAGCTGACAAAAAAGGACCCCCTCACCCTGCCCGGCGCCTCTCCCTTGCTGCAGCTCTGCAATTTGAATGAAGCCCAGGTGGCAACAATCCAAGAAACTCAGACACCTCCAAGGAGACACAACACAAGGGGCCCCGTGCAATGAGTCGGTGGACACGATGGTGGGCCCCTACAGCAGAGAAGGGAAAATCCACTGCAGGCTCCAAAACAACCTCAGATTCTTGGAAAACTGGCAAGATGGGAAAGGAAAAGGAGATGCAGGCAAATAGGGAATGCTGAATTTTTTGCTATTAAATTGCAAAGCAAAGCAAAACAGTCAGTGTTTCCATTCCACTCAGTGTCCTGCTCATTTGCCCTGGATTTTCATTGCAATCTGGAATGAAAATAAGACTTTGCTGCAAGACTTCTCACACTTTTTCATTTAGAGAGAAGAGTTGAGACTTGTTGATGCTGAACTGGTTAAAAGCAAACCACCCCTGACGCCCTTCCTCTGAGAAGGTGGCTTCTCAGTGATATGTGCCATGGTCCCACCATGGTGCTTTGCACTCTTGTGGTTCCCAAGAGACTCCACACATGTAATTGAGGAAGACTGGAGAGCATCAAGAGAGGGAAGTAAGAGGGAAGAAAGGGGCCACTTCTGAATTAACTGTGTCCAATTTTAGGGTACAAAAATAACACTGACAAACTGGAGAGAGCCCAGTGGTGAGGCTTTGAGATGGTTAGGGACATATGAGGAGAGGTTGAGAAATCTGAGTTTCTTCAGCCTGGAGAAGGTGAAGGGACAGTCTGGTAGTCATCTGTCTTCATAACCCTAATGGGAAGGTATAGAGACAACAGCGATGGTCTATTTTCAGAGATGCAGAGTGAAAAGACATCAGGCAACAGACACGAGTCACGAACAGGAAAATTCTGGTAAGTTTTAACAAAAATTACGCTACAGTATGAGGGTGGCCAGATCCTGGAATAGGGACCCAGTGAGGCTGAGGGATCTTCATCCTTGGAGGCACCCTGACCACAGTCCTCAGCTAACCAATCTACATTGGCTTAGCCCTACTTGGAGCAGGGCTTGGACCAGAGACCTCCAGAGGTGCCTCTGAACCTCAAATCTCATGTTTTGAGAGCACCAGCCTTGCTCAGGGGAGTGCTAAAGGGACCTCCCAGAGGCCAAGACTAGCAGGTGGTGCAGCAGAGAGTCCTCGCTGGGAGCTTCCCACCAGCCTTTGGGTGGAAGAGTCCAGACTGATGCTACTTTGTATGGAGATTTGGGCCGTGACTCTCTGGTCGTGTACCTGGCTAGTCAGAGCCACAGCCTCAGACCAGATCTGGTATTAAGACTAGAAAAACAGTTGAATTTGTTCATGACTCATCCTAGAGAAAAGGGACCAGCGCCCAGGAGTCCCATTTAGCAAAGTGTCCTACAGGCTGGGCTACAGCCAAGCACTTCCTTGGTTTCCCAACAGCTTTGCCTTGTGTGTTTACAGCTGCTCTTCAGTGTCTGCTGCACTGTGTCTTGTTCGGGCAAAGAAAGTGAGAGGGCTTTCACCCAGCCTTGCCAGGAGGTTGTCTCAAGACAGAAAAGGGGTTGAACCTGGCTTTTATCTGCTTCCTATTTGCAGTCTTTAGCCAGAAGAGATGACAACACTGGAATTCAGGGGTCCAAGCTGTAGGGAGCAGAGGGCTGACAAGCAGACAAGGAAAAGACAGAGACTCAACAAGGGCAGACAGTAAATATGGTCACATCCTCCCATCCTGCTCACACATGGGATCTTCCTGCCTACCTGCAGAGCACCACGTCCAGCACAGGTCCAGCCGCGCTCTGCATGGCCCCGTCCCTCCCTGGGAGGGCTTGTGTCATGCTACAGAGCGGCCAAGCCTGCACCAGCCTTTGAGCTTAGCTTAACCCCCTGGAGGTGCTGCACCAGACCAGCTGCAGACAGGCACTAACCCCGGAGAGGGTGAGATGGTCACTGCCCGGACACGTCCCCGCTTGCTGGAGGTCAGCTGCTGTCTGTGAATGCAGAAGCAAAGCCCAAATGCACAACTTCATGGTAGGAACCTCTTTTGGCCAGCAAATGGCTGTTTGCAGATGTGGGGAGACAGGAAACATCTGCATTGTCATAGCTGGCAAGTCCTTTGTAAACACAGGATACATTCATTAAACAGCCTCTTTCCCTTCCCCGGCTGATGGCGGGTGCCGAGGCGGCTTTTGCTCAGGTGTGACAAGCTGAACCTTCAGCACTGTACCTTGGGGCCATGCATACCTCAGCCAAGGGCATCTGTCAGGGGGGCAGCCCCACATCAGGACTGGCACCCCACCATGCCACTGCAGGGTGTGGAGATGCTGAGGCCAGGGTGCTCCCAGTGCTCTGACTCTCATCCCTGACACCCCCAAAACTGGCCAAGGTTGGGCTCTGCAGGAGTGCCTTCCGTGAGGGGACAGTTTCTGATGCATGGTGAGCAGACAGATGGATAGAGGTCCCCACTGCTCCTATGTGGCCAGTGGGCAGAGGCCTCTTCTTCGGTGTCCCACGATACCAAAATCCCTGCACAGGCTGTTTTGTGCAGTCATCCACAAAGGAGACAGCGAGTGCTGATGCAACGCCCCACAGCAAGACCCGAAATGCCACGCCAGAAGAAGGCACTGCGCTTGCTTTCTTCCTTTGTCTTGCTTTTAATCTGCAAGGCAGCAGAACATGATTCCACCACCAAGCACCATCACAGTTCGAGCAAATGTCTCTTTCCCCCTCAAGGACAGTTACTGCTATCGTTAATACCATCTGGGAGTCCATCAGACAGGGAGGTTTGCTTTTGGAAACTCCATGGAAAAGAGGAAATGGGATAAGGGGGGTGAACAGGAAAGTTTTACTGAATACATCACATTTCATACTCTGCTTTCCCCAATATTCCTGCAAGCTCAGGTAAATGGTTAAATGGACTTTTGAAGGAATTGCTTATCTCAACGCAAAGCAAAGCTGATGCCTGCTTGTTGGTCTTCCTGCCATTGTGTACCAATGCTTTGCATCGTCTGGGCTGGGTTTCCCCATTACAGCTCAGTGTGTTCCCTCTTAACAGTCCCTGAAGATGCTCCAAATTTGAGCTCCCAATCCTGAATGGTCTGTCTATAGGGGAGCGATGCAGCGGAGGGGTGGCTGTGTGGCATGTGCAGTTCAATCTCTTCAGTTGATCTCAGTGCTAAACTAAATTAACCTTGAAAAATTAATGTCACAACTGACTGCAGCAATTAGTTGCTTTTAATGAGCTGCTTCACCCAGGCTGATGTGTGAAGGTCCTGGAGGAAATCAGTGTCTACCGCACATGCCCCTGACAACTGATGGCTGACAGGAACTGGCAACCATCTCCCAAGAAATTCCCACATTTGTGGCTCCATTTTTCTGCACACAGGTTTATAAGCCCAAGTGCTTAGATGAAGGCTCCCAAGCCCAATGCTTTGCTGATGTGCTACAGATTTTCAGGACAACAGGAAAACCGGTCATTTTTTAACAGGCGTTGGGGAAGGACAAAGCATAACAGCATTTTTTGTGTTAAATCCCCAGGAAAAGAGCAAAAGAATAGTGTTGGAGTTGCAGCTTGATGCAGGGATGTGCAACAGCTCCCCAACTCTGCTGTGGTGCTGACCACACCTGAGGAGGGTTGGGCAGTCCAGCCAGTACCCAGCCCTGCAGGACGTGGCGCTGTGACCCTCCAAGGAACTTTGCTGGGAAGGGGAGTGCAGCCTTGCTGAGCCCCAGTGTGGGCTCGTTCAGAGCAGGCTCCGTGTGCTACTGCACACTCCAGCTGTTCCTGGCCCTTAGCTCTTGCTAAGGTGCATCAGCTTCCCTGGGACATCCCGTATCATGCAGTTTTGGGGTCTCTGCCCTGCTGGGAGATCCTTCTCTGCCCTCCAGCCAAGCCTGTGTTGCTGAAACAAAGCAGCAGCCTTGATCCTGGAGGTATGGAGAGATACCAGGCATTGCTGGCTCTGTGTGGAGCACTCTGCAGAAGACATGCACCCAAACCTTTGCCCTTGTTCTTATTCCTGTGCCTCCGCTGACCCCAGCAAGAGCAATATGAAGCACATGCATTCATTATGGACTTACAATGGTTTGGGATTGCTAGGGGATGCCAGGCTGTCCTGCCAGCCTCACAGGTGGGACATCGTATCAGTGGACTGCAAGCACCTCTGATGTTCCTCCTTCCCGCAAGGAGCCGGTACGACAACGTCACTGTGTTTCAGGGAATTCACAAGCCCATGCACCCCCCTGGTATCGCTCTGCGGTTAGTCTAAATCCACTTGCAGGCTGCGGAGCAGCTTAAACGGATGCTGGACCAGATGTTTGGCTCATCTTCCTCTGCTTGGGTCATTGCTCCCACACTGCATTTCCCTGCCTGCTCTATCTCTGCACCCCGTCAGGGGCCTCATGCCTCTCCCCTGAAGGTAGTCGCTGCTTCTCTCTGTGTCCCTTAGAGGCAGAGCTCTTCTGAATCAAATCCTACATCCAAACATAACTCCAGAGGGCTCCTGTCCCTGGTGTTTTTCTTTGGGCTCAAACACACAGCAGCAATGTTGTTCAGGTGCCAGCACGTACGCCCCAGGGCTGCAAGATTTACTTTCATGAAACACTGCAAGATCTCAAATCTTGCATTTTGCTGTTTGCAGGCCCAGTTTAGAACAAAGTGATTTCTAGAGATGCCTCTGATTCTTTCCCCGGCTCTCCCTTGTCACTACAGCTTAAATACTAATAAATCTAACGTGGATTTCAAAGGCAACCTCCTCCCATGTATGCCCTTGACTTAGCACAAAGGCTCCCAATTTTCTGTTTTAACAGTCGTAACACCATAAAATGTCTCCTGTACCAAAAATTCAGAGCAGATTAATATTTACTCATTAACCACTGGAAGAACATCAATGTTTTATTTTCTTTTCCCTGGTGCAGTTTGCATAGTTCTTCACCTAAGACCATGCGTACAGAGTACTCAAACCCCATCTATTTCTACCTGGCACTCCATAAACAGGGGCTGCTGCATGTGGCTGAGGTATTTAGACAAAGCTTTTCACAGTGAAAACGGCCTCATCCCGCGACCTCCCTGGCAATATCCATCCCCAGGTATCAGAAGGTCACTGCAGAAGAAGTGGAGGACATGGCCCCAAGGCAAAAGTACTATGCGTCAGGGGGAGCTTCTTTCTAAAATCACCACATACGTGCCATCTCTAACCTTGGAAGTAGTGCCATCAAAACCAGGTTCCTCTAGCGTGGGGCAAACCTGGATGTAACTGAGCCTTGGAATCTGCTGCAGTGTCCAATTTTCGTGCCAGACGTGTCAGAGAAACAAGAAAAGCTGCGGCAGGATGTTGTAAGTTTTTGCTGTGATTCAGCAAGCCGCATGAAAAAAATATGCACGATGATTTGAAATCGACCAAGCCAGAATCCAGCCCGTTTGTTTTTCAAAAGCTTTGTCATTTCCTGGACAGTATCATTAGAGAAGGATTGAAGTGTTCAAAACCTACTCCAAATGTGGCAGATTTTGCAATAGTCCCTGGAGGTCTTTCTAAATATGCACGTGCTTTGCAAGCAGAAAGCTCTGAGAAAGGACAAATCCTTCTAGGTTTGGCATTATTTCCTCAGATCTACTTTTCAAGAGCTGCTTCCCCACCTCAGCCAGCCCTGCTTGGTTGGTGATACATCAGGTGCTCACAGTGTCAGAACCCCAAACAGATTTGTCCGTGCAACAGGGAAACCACGAAGGCTAGAGCACCCAGGTCTGAAAATTACTGTTATCCCCCACCAAGCCCTGGAGGCATCTCAGCTCCTGTGTCTTGATAACCCCAGACCTACAGGTCTCCTCCTTCTGCCCTGAAGTGCTCCTGGAGTGGAAATGAGGAAGTCAAGTCTTGACCAAGACTTGGTCCAGTACATCTTTCCTGCATTTTGACTTATTTTAAGTCTAGGGAGGATCCTAAACCTGTGGAGACCTGCTGGTGACACAGCTGAGTGGCTTACACATGCACACATGTGAGGAACAGCTCCTCAAGACCAACCTCTTCCCAACATCCCCACAGTGTCAGATTCAAGGGTCAGGGCTGCTCTCCAGACCAGGCACTGCTGCTCTGGGCCGCAAAGCCCTTCTCCTCCCTCCTGGGGACCCATACGTCTCACCCCACATGTCCCACCTTGACTTGAGTCCTGCAGTCCCACCAGCTGCACTGCTCACAGCAGGGCTTCGTGCCTGCAAAGACCCCTCCTGTGCTGCATTTCAGGACCGTGCTCATACCTCAAATAACCTGTGGCATGTGATTTTTGTAAATTTTCTTTGTGTCTTTTCGATGTCTGGCAATGGGGCTGAGCTCACGCTGAAGACTTTCTCTTCATGGCAGCCCAAATGTGGGTCTCTCTCTCTCCTTTTCCAGATTTTCTTGCAAGAATAAAACATTTTTGGCATTTTAATGTCTCTGTTGACACTGGCAGGAAGTGATCAGCGTATTCTACTGACTAGAGGCAGCAAACAGGCATGCAGAGAGACAGCAGAATAGTTTAAGTCTCTGTGATAGAAGTATCTTTTGCAGATACTTACAAAGCAATTCTCCCTTCCTCGAGTTTTTTCTGGATCTTGTATCTTTCCATCACTGAAAAAAATTTAATAATTTGGACCCTTTATGACAATAAATATGGATTTATTAATGATTTAGACTTTAAGCTCCTTGAGGCAGATCGTGTTTCCTATCAGGGAGTTTAGGACCAGGAAACGCCAATAAATGCCTTTGTTTGACTCCCTGTGTGTAATCATTTTGGTCCTGTGTTGAGCTTGGAGCTTCTCTAATGGCTAAATGACACCCTCAGCAAGGTATTCAGAGGTGGCGACACCAGGAGATGGAGCATCTGTCCTTCCTCTGGCCGATTGTGACTGGCTTTGGCCACCCAAAACCCATGTCCCCTTTCTATCAGGGCTTCAGTTCAGCCCGTTTCTCTCAGACATGTCCTTCCCCAGGGCTCCTGCTGCCCCACGACCTGGGGATGAGACCTGGCCCAAGCATTACTGACATGGAGCTCGGCACCAGTGGTGCTGCCTCTAGGTACTGCCTCCAGCCCTTCACCCTCCTCAGGCCACTGTGGGTCCAGCCCAGCCAGAGGTATGAGGAGCATCCAGCCGGGATGAGTGCAACCCAGGGAGGTGGATGTCTCCTTGGTGGCACCCCGTGACTCAGGAACTTGCGCCATCTCAACTGATACAATGGAGAGACATAGAAGTGAATCTTGGGTGAACTCCTCCTACAGCAGATTTGCACTGTGCTGGAGACCCACTGGCTCCATCCATCTGGTGTTAATTGCTCCTGTACAGACTCTCTTACTTTGCCCCAGGCTCTCTCACCTGAATTTCTGGTTGGGGTGACCCCTCACTCAGGGACCAGAGACACCCTGCTCTAGTCTAGACAGCTCCAGCCATAAAATACAAGTCATTTTTTCCCTGGGATTATCCAAAGACATTGATCCTAAGCCTCCTCACAGCCTGGATGTCTATGAGATCTCTTGTTCCCCCTCCAGCGCTCCCTGGGTTCTCCCAGGGACAGGCAGCTCCACAGTGTGCTTCTTACTCTTCACTGTAGGTCCCAGTCTGCCTTTCTGAATGTCACTCATACCTGATCCATCAGGATCTCATCTGCTTTGTGTATCCATCTGGGCCAGGTCCCTGCTTTCCACTGTGGGCCCCTGCTCTGACAGTATCACCAAAAGGACCAGGGTTGTGAAGGTCCTTGGCTCCTTGAGGATAAGGACAACCTTAGACCTGGTCAGGAGGAGAGCAGCAGGGCTGGAAACAGGGTCATCAACAAGACAAAGCTTTCACTCGTGGAGCAGCACAAGGCTGACGTGCTGTTTAATCCCCCGCAAGGCTCAGGAGGCTGTGAACATTGCCAGGCTCTGCCGAAGCAGATTTGTCTCCAGACACGGAGGAAAGCTTGAAAGGGGGTAACCCCTAACACCCCATAGACAGATCCAGGGCCAGTGTCCCTGTCTGATTCCACTGCCACTGGGTACAGGATGCAACCTGCTGTCCTGACCATGGCAAGCGTGGTCCCTGGCAATGTGACGGCTCACAGAGCCACAGCTGAGCAGCACGGGGAAAGTGACTCTGGAAAAGCAGCGCCAGGCTGCAGGTCTGCAGTGACCCGTTAATCCATCCCTGGGGGAGCTTCAAGTGGCATGTCTGGAAGAAGGGAAAGCTCACAATGAGTTGTAACCTCTGACACTGCAGAGGCC
>VWZZ01000805.1:120514-146266 GCA_013399095.1 Psophia crepitans | reverse complement strand
AAAAAAAAAGAAGCTGTTTTGTCAGTAAATGCGATAAAAATCTCCCCTTCATCTAGATTCAAGGAGAAGCTAATCAAAATATTTACACAATCCTCATGATACTGCACTCACCAGGCTTTTTGTGGTGTTCTGATTGCAGCAGGTTCCCCTCGAGCATCACCCCAGCCCAGAGGAGAAAATCCCAGGCTGGCCACTGCAGCCCTGGTGCCCCCAGGTATCTCACATTGCCCCCGGATCTCATGTTGCCCCCATGGCTGCTTTCCTGGGCTCGCTGTCCCAGTCCCACCCTGTGCTACTGCCTGCAAGGAGGGAGAGCGTGTTCAGTCGCTCATCTCGCTGGGCTGGAGCGATTGAAAGAAGAGCACATTAAAACCTGCGGTTCTGCTCAGCACTGGACATGAGACAGCATTTCAGACCGACCCTGGCTATGGTCTGTCCAGCCGAGCTCGGGGAGCACGGGGCTGAGCTGCCCATGCATCTGGAGATCTGCTTTTGCATATCCCGAAGCCCGAGGCTCCCTGCCTTGCTGAGCCCCTGCCCATCTGGCTCAGGGTGTGTGGGTACCTGGCAGCCGGCACCTGTCTGGGTGGATGTCGAAATTCCGCATTGCAGCATCCCTTGGGCAGGTGCATGGGTGTTTCTTCCACCTTTGTTCACACTGTGAGATCAGAGTGATGAAAGGAGCCACCTCTCAGCCAGGGATGCCGACAGGCAGTGCTCGCCATGGTCCAGCTCATGGACACCGCTCACGAAACAGTGAACCACAGTTATATCAATCCTGGACTATCAGGTAGTGCCTGAGGTGACCTGCTTGTCCCCTCTGGGCCAACAGCTCTTCTGTGGTCCAGCAACTGTTTGCCCATCCTGCCTCATCCCACCATACTGAACGGCCCTTTTTCCATCTCAAGTCATACCACCATACCCAATGGCTGTCTGTCCATCCTACCTTGTCCTACCCAAACATTCAGCTACTCCCACTGGTTGTGTTTGTTGCCAAAGACCTTCCTGGATGAAATACCTGATCTGGTGGCCCTTTCCATTCGGTTGCAGAAGGGCTGGTAATTTTCATCCATCTAGAGAAGTGAACATGGGCTGCCTCCTGCAGCACCTTCTAGATGGACACCCTTGTCCCCAGGTAGATATGACCAGAGGTGTTTTCGTGAAGCAGTGGCAAATCTTAACTGAAATCTGACTGACACCTTGGTTGGCTTTCGTTGACAGTTCACACGCCTCCATGCTCCCCATGGCACCAGGTTCTGACAACGTTCATCAGCAGACGGGATCTGCCTTCACTGGTACCGGTGTGTGATTTCTCCATGCAGGCTGCAGTCTGGCTCCTCATTTTGCATTCGTTTATGAAGCTGAGATAATGAAGATTAGATGCTATGCTTCTATTTCCACCTTTCACTGCAATTTGCTTAGATGCATTAGCACTGACGTGTGGCCCAGGCCCTACTTGGCCAGGTGAGCCACATCTGCCAGCAATGCACCTCATTTGCATCCTTAGTAGCTGTGGTGGATCTGGAAAGGCTGTTTTAGACATCTGAGAAAAAGGATCTAGAAGAAGGTCATCTTTTCGGTTTGGGTTTGTTGGTTTGGTTTTTTTCCCCCCAGCAGTAAAAAGAAACCTGTGCTATTTTGTTCCTGGAGATAAGCTTTTCCTGCACCATTGTTACAGGCTGTTTTCCTTGATCTACTCTATTTGTGGCACATGCAATAAGCCCTAACATCCTTCCCTATCTCTATGTTCACTGGAATCCAGTTTAAGATATTTCTGGCCTTTATCTTAGGTCTTCTAGTGCTGGAGCGATACTATATATCCTTTAGACCATATTTTTGTCTTATGAATCACCAACCTTTAAACAAGACCCTACTGCATATAAAGAGCCCCTGCTAAACAACAAAGAGTGCTGGGGTAATAACATAGTGACTCCCTGCAGTCTCCTCTCCAGCAGTAGCTCTGGCACTCCGTCTGCATGCTGCCGGAGTCTAGACAAGCGTTTTTGATCCAGCAGAGAAGTATTAGTTCAAGCTCTGGACTTTTCTCCCACGCACTTTTATCATGCTCTTGAAGTGCATTTGAAACCACTAAATCTTCTCCTGTTAACAGTCCATTTGCAGATGGAAAAGGTATTTCTGCAGTCTTGCGGGGGCAGTTTGTCAAGCAGGTTTCACTAATATTGGCTTCCTATAAATAAAGACATGAAATATTCGTTCTTGTTTCTCCTTTTCTGGGGATTTTGGTGCTCCAGCACCAAGTTGGTCTCCAGGTTCAAACCATGCTGTTGCAAAGATGGGTGGTGTTGTTGTGGTAGGGTCTCACTGACTGGTGGCTCCTGGAAGCGTTTGACCCCCCTTGCAGAAGAACAAAAGGGTATGAACTGGCCACAGAGAAATTCCCACTGGAAAGTTAAAGGGGGTCCCAGCTACCAGAACAGAGAAGGTCTGTCACACACAGTAGGTCTTCATGGCACAGGAGGTGCCCCCAGTCTTGTATTCCTTTGCAGTTCTATGCGTGTCCCGTATCTCCTGGGGATTCTGACACACGTAATGCACTTTGTGGGCAGGTTGAACCTCATGCGTGTTGCACGTCGGTGTGATTCAAGCTGCTGGGCTTGAACACCACTCACGCTCAAAAGTTTGTTGTATTCCTCTGTCATTGGAGGAGGCTGCTGCCAGACCCTCATCCTTATCTTTCACCCCTTGTTGCAATTACTTCTCACTTAGGCACATTATTTCCATTATAGAGGATTTATTCTGTTGTCTTCATTTTTTTTTTGACTGAGCCTCAGTCCAGCAGCTCTGGCTGTTAACGTGTGGCTCGGATCCATGAATCATGTTCCTCTACTCTGTCCAACTAAAAACATCACCTGTATAATACGGAATACCCAAAACACCATTATAAATCCTTTATTTTTCTGTGCTACCCCCCACTGCTGTCTACCACCCAAACGGCAGTGAGGTCACTGTGTCCTGCAGGAGAGCTCATTGCACATGTGATTGCTCCTGTTTTTCCAAGCCTACCTGCCAGAGCCCTGCTAATGCACACAGTGTAAAAATATTTGGCATGAGTCACCTCCCCCAGAATTTTTCCCCTGGAAAGCAGTGGAAATATTCCTCCTACATATGTAGTACGTTGGGTCTGGGTGTGAGTGGAGAGTTGTGTCAGCCGCTTTCCCGCGGTGATCGCTGCACACCTCCACCCTTGTGTGGGCGTCCAGAATGATGTGCTGCCTGGTTCTTCTCTTAGCCTTCCTACAGGGATGGACTAGGACAGCACTGGGCTCTTCCACCTCTGCACAGAGCTGGATGTTTCTCTGGTCAGTGGAAAATGTCTTCAAACCCCTCCTCTACAGCTTTAGCCCTCCAGCTAGCAAATGTGCTGCTATGAAATCTTTGTTCCTTGTACTTTCTGTGTGCTTATACGTACTGTTCACCCCTACAATACTCTCAATTGTATATTTTTCTGTTTGTATTTACCTTTATGCTCAGATTGCTGAACTCCTCAGTGCGGAGGAGGCTACTGACCTTGTTCGTATAAAGGATTTCCTGAGACAGAAGAACTGCTGCCTGTGCTGACACAGCCCTGAAAAGCAAAACAGTCCAGGGTAACTCCTAGCCATCTGTATCGGCTTCATTTGTGGTGTCCCAGGCAGCCCAAATGCAGAGATGGCTGAGATTTCTGCCTTGGGTCTCCTTCACTGTAGTCGTTGGGTTCACAGTCACTCCTGGACTGGCACAGCCCCGTCCACCCAGAGGGTTTGGTGTGGCCCAAGGCAGTTCTGGAGCTCTGGGATTTGTGCCCCAGGTGTCTGTTGCAGTTTATTCTTGTGCTGGAGATTCACTTTGCCTCCTTGTCAAACTTCATGACTGGCTTTCAGCCCTAGTCTGGTCTTCACCTCCTTGCATCTTCTCCTTTAAAAGCATCTGCCCTGGTCTCATTTGCCTGCTGAGTGCAGGACACCAGGGACCTGTCCAGCAGCTTCTTGTTGGCTTTCATTGAGTTACACAAAAACCATTAAGAGTGTCGAGTGCTGAAATCAGGCTGCTTGCACCTCTGCCTTCTGTTGGCCTCCATAACCTGCATACTCAGAAGGAAGAAGTGTTTAAATCCTCCCTCTACACTCATGGAGTTTGTCCTCCAGAGCTTTAACTGCTCCACTCTTCCACTCCATGTATTTTCTTAGCTCATTTTCTCCCGATCCCATGGGATGCTCAGCAGCTTCAAAGCCCAGGGCTGTGGTGGAGACCTGTTTTGGCCCGTCGGCTCTGCTCTGGTGCATCAGTATGATGTAGGGAGCCTCTCCAGCAGCCCTGGGCATTGTTTCTCCTCCATGCAGTCCCATGTGAGGGGGGGTGGCGTGTGTGGGCACCTCTCCACCACAACCACAGCAGGAGCAGCCTGGTAGCACCCTGGGGCTCAGGTGTGCTGGCCTGTGGCTGGGTGAGACCCCAGACCTGTTGGGAGCTGCACCCCATCATCCCTTGCCTGGAGACAGTGGTCACCAATGCAGACATCCCTACAGCATAACATCAAGGCCAAACTGGCTCATCCAAAACCTCCTGGATACCCCACATCCATGGGGGTGTTCATGTGTTCATGGTCTGTCCCGTCAACTCACCTGGCTCAGACCCAACACCTCCGTGTCCCGTGGCCACAGCCGCAGAGCAGAGGGTATCAGCAACAAGGCCAGACCTTGCTCTGCACCTCTCGGGGACATGGTGGATGGGCTGGACCTTCCCCAGCAGTGTCTCTGCCCTTGGCAGCAGCACGGCCACCAGCGGGGCTGGCCCCACAAGCAGCCTTTGCTCCCAGAAACGCCCCACACCGGGATCTGGCTGAGACTCAGCACAGATTCCCAGACTAAACCCTTCCCGCTTGGCGATGAAATCACCCATCAAAAGGCGCACAGCGGTGCTCCTACCGTCAGCCAGACGTCTGTCGTGGGCTGCAGGGGAAGGAGCTGGGAAAATAAACACATCTTCCTGCGCACGTCCTCCACTGCTGGGAGGATGCAGTCACTGAAACCAAACCTGTCCTCACTGCCCTGGCTCTGAGCGGGGCCAGCTCGGCTCCTTGGGCAATCAAATAGGCACGTGTCCCTCTACAGCAGGCACCACATTCACCTCACAGGCAGGGACTTTGAGGGCCACAGGCAGAACCTGTTTTGCCTAATTTTGAATGTACTTGAAACAGGAGATTGTCAAGGGACAAAAATGGGCAGCATGGGGAGAGGGAGAAAAATTCCTGGGAAATCTCAGGTGAGGATGGCTGGGAAATCACAGACCACAGGAACATGAGTGGGAGAAAGAGAAGAGAGTTAGGGAAAAGGAGCTATAAGATTTGGTCCACCACTACGTGGACGTTCCCTCCTGGCAAGGTTCAGGGCAAGAAGACTCCTCCCACCGGCACGGGGACACCTCACGCAGCCTCTGGGTACCACTGGGGTCACAGGACCCTGGAGCCACTGTCACAGCAGTGTCAGAAGGACACTTGTCTTGATCCAAGTGTCCATCTCCAGGGGTGACCTGACCAGGATGCTGGAGAGATGAGAAGAGGCTGATAGCAGAGGTACAAAGACAGCACTGGGCAAACCCCAGAAATAAAGAGAAAAACACCTCCAGGAACTTGCTTTCCCCATGAAAATAGTGTTGCTAATCTCACCTGACATAACCTTCAGACCCCAGCCCCATCCAGAGGCCACCCAGCTCCTAGCACCCAGGATGGCCCATCATGTCCCATAGAATCATAGAATAGTTTGATTTGGAAGGCACCTCACAGATCACCTAGTTCCCATCCCCTGCCGTGGGCAGGGACACCCCCCACCAGCCCAGGCTGCCCAAAGCCCCATCCAACCTGGCCTTGGGCACTGCCAGGGAGCCAGGGGCAGCCACAGCTTCTCGGGGCACCCTGTGCCAGGGCCTCAGCACCCTCCCAGGGAAGGATTGCTGCCTCCCAGCTCAGCTCCAGCTCCCCTCTGTCAGTTCAAACCCACCCCCTTGGCCTGTCCCCCCCTGCCCTGGAACCAGCCCCTCTCCAACTTTCCTGCAGCCCCTGCAGGCACTGGGAGGCTGTAATTAGGTCTCCCTGGAGCCTTCTCTTCTCCAGGCTGGACAAGCCCAACTCCCTCAGCCTGTCCTCATAGCAGAGGTGCTCCAGCCCTCGGATCAACTTTATGACCCTCTTCTGAATTCACTCCAACAAAGAGACATCATGTCTCTTTGTTGAAGGAAGAGTTTCAGCTCCTGGAAGACACAAGCCAGCTCCTTCTTAATGTATTACAACTGAACAAGCTTGGACAAAGCAGTTTCAAGTTTCCCCTGGAGGGGATTCAGCGAAAGCTGTGATTTATCACGTTCTGCATGTAGCACTTCCCTGGGCCTGACTCCCACCCTGTGTGGAGTGCTGGCCCCGAGCGATGCTAAAATGCGATGCTAAAAATGCCCCTCTGCCCCATGGTCCAGACTTGAGCTTGACTCACAGAGCAAGGGGAGAACCACAGCATTTCACAGGGTTTTTATCCCTTCAGTCAGGAACACCAAAGCTCTGTGCAAACATTCATCACCCTTCCAAGGCACAGAAACGCTGCTGCCATTTTAGAGAAGGAGAAAATCAGTCACAGCATGGTGAAGTGACTTGTCCGTGCTCATACTGGAATGGGTCCAGCCAGCTCTGTGATAGGGGAATTTGTCTCCTCACTTGTGATGGAGGAGACAAAATTTGAGGATTATGCCACAATTCCCAAAGGCTTTCCAGTAACAGAGTACTTTTAACAAGGCAGACAACAATAATCCAACTGGGTTTTCAAGCCAAAGAGTTATCTGAAATCCCTGCCATTGTTTCCAGATATTTTCCCTGCAGATCCTGTACTTCCTTCAGAGCTCCCAGGATGCACCTGCAATACACAGTGAAATGCACTAATTACTAACCTGGAACTGGCTGTGTTTAGGATCATGAATTTATGCTTCAAGTTCCTTCCAAGTTAACTGTAGCAGCCTTGATTAATCCTTTATTTACAGAGAGTCAACCTGCGTGGAAGCAAACAGGGGAGGAGGAGTTGGGACACTTGAGGCACAGTTGAGTTCAGTTCCTCACTCTTTAGCTCTGACACTGACCAGAAGGCAGACCTGGTGGTGAAGATACTAAACGAGATTTAGGAGATCTGCATCTAGCTCCTGGCTTTGTTGCAGATTCCCTGGGTGACTTCAAGATGCTTGTTCAAACCAAAACCCAGAGAGCAGCATAATGATCTCCCTTGTCAGTGGTGAGGCCAGTGCTCTGCCTTCTTGGCATTAGGGTGAATGTGTTTTGGCTGTGCCAGCACAGAGAGCCCACTCCTGGTGAGGAGCCTGCTGCCGAGTCCCCATCTCCAGCACAGATGCCCTTTAGTTGAGCATCCTGTGCCCCAGCCACGGGAAGCAGAGCAGTGCTCATCCACTGGAGCTCTTCCAAGGCTACCAGGGTAGATATATGGCCATCTGGATCAGGACATTCCCAGTGCCCAAGCAGTGGTTGTAACTGGTGAAAAGGTCTTGGTCCTCTCCGGTTACACAACCACAGATCTGTGTGTGCACGGGAGCAACCTCAGTCCCAGGCTGTGTAGGATCTACAAGGTACAGGCAGAGATCAGCCAGCAGGCTCATCCCACATTAAAGCTACTGCAAGTAAAACTAGAAAATACAGTCGTCTCACCAGCAACCAGCAAGGCAACAGCCAAACCAGACAAGCTGGATAGAAACCGGTCAGGTAGCACTGCTCATCCTGGTTAGGCTGGGCTGGGAGCAAGGCAACGGGCAGGTTTAGGAAACACTTGCCAAGCTCCTTCTAGATGCCTCTGTTTGCATGCCCAAAACTTGCTTCTGAAGGCATTGTCTACAGGCAAGGACAGTGTGTGACCGCCTCGGTCCTGGCCACAGCAGCAGAACGGGCTGCAGCTCCCAGAGACATGGTAAGTTGAGGTCTCCCCATCTGAAATCTGCCACTGCTTGAGGTGGTGGCTACTCAGGGGGTTCAGAGTTGATGGAGGAGTGAGTTTGGCTTGTAGACTTGCAGAAATCCCCTACATGCTAGACAAGGACTGAGGGGGACACTGATGCTGCCTTACAGGGTAGATGACATTACTTGCAGGGCCTGTTCAAGCACTACTTGGCTAGAAAACCTCTTCCTGTTTTTGTGGATGATGACTTGGCTTTTGTTATTTGCTGCTTTAGCTCCTCTGAGCTGACTTCTGCAATAGCAGCAATGCCACTGGAGACATTCAGCCTGGACCGAAGGTGGCTTAGGGGTCTGGAGAACTCAGAGATGCCCCTAAAATGGATGGGAACTGCTGTTCACCACCTCCTCCATGTCAAAAGCTAAGGGTCATCAGATGGAGCTAGTAGAAGCCAAATGATGATGTGGTTCATCACATGAGGGTTGGTGGATCCGGGGAACTCCTTGCCAAAGGAAGATGCGGCTGCAGAAATTTTCATGGGTTCAAGGAGACACTGAATAAGTGCTTGAAAAAGAGATCTGTTGAGATTTGCTAAACCAGCAAACCACATCAGGCTCAGAAAATCTTGCACACCGAAAGAAGTTGGAAGTTGGGAAAGTATCTAGAGGACAAACTGTACCTGCTTGTCCTAATCTTACTCTTCCCTGGTCACTTACAGCTCTTTGTTGCAGAGAGCCATGAAGCGCTTGGCAGAGAGCAGGTTCACGGTGGTGGAACAAACCGCAGTGTCCTGCCCTGAGAACCTCCTGCATGGCACCAGGGACTTCTGGCAGGGCACTTGCTGTAGTGCAGGTCCACTGAAGTGGGTCTCCAAGCACACATCAAAATGTCAGTTGAGTGTTGGAAGTGGACGCTCATCTTTAATTTACTTTGTTTGCTAGTGTGTGACCGTGACTAATGGGAACCACCCATGAAAATGACTCCTTCCCCTTTTAATCTTTAGAGGGGCTACTCAAGAAACAGTGCTGTGACCTGTAATATATTACAGCAAAAAAATGCACATCTGGACACAATCAGCCCCATGCAGCTGTCTGGCCAGGAAGTGGGACCCGCTCATCCCTGCTCCCTGGGCAGGAGCAGCAGGAAGGTATTGGGGACAGAAACGGTGCAGAAGGGGCATCTCTCAACCCCTGAGTTTGCAGAGATTCCCCTCTACTACCTGACAGCCACAGGACAAGCAAATACAGTCACAAACCCAAGTTTTAATCACTTTTATTTCCCATTCAGCAAAAAATGAGGGCAAATATTGCAGGTTTCAGCAAAATAAACCCCCTCTACTGCCTTTCCCATAAGGCCATTTCATCCGACACCCCATGCAGATGCAGGAGCTCAGGCTCCCTTTCCATCTTTAACTTGACCCTGTTATGCTGATGGCACTAGATGCTCTTCAGCTCTTTGCAAGGTCCCATGACCGAGCCACCTGGTGACCCTGGGGTTAGCAGGAGGGTGCAGGAGGCCAGTGGCATGTCAAGAACCTCATGATGCTGAACCAGGAGGCTCTCAAAGGTCTGGTGCAGGATGGATGCAGAGGAATGGGGGACCTAAGCCAGGAACTGAGTGGCTCGGGAGGGTTTCTGTTTCAACTCGAGGGATTATTTAACTTTGTGGTGGGATTTTTAAAAAATCTGAAAGCCAGAACATTTTCTGTAAAAGGAACCAAAGGAAAAACTCTGATGTTGGAACAAAAATATTTCCAGTGGAAAAGCTTTTGGTCTGCTCTGGAAATCGGAGACATGGCACAATTGGTGGGAACATCCCGGATGGGCAGTAACAGGGCAAAGGGGGGAAAGTGGAAATAGCCACATTCAGGGGAAAATATTCACATCCAGGGATCCTGGCTTCACTTCTGTGGCCATGTCCGTCAAGCAGACGTGTTCCAGAGTGTGTGGGCAGCTGCAGAGTTTGGACTGTTGGGATGCTGGAGTGAACCATGTTCCTCTGCTGTCCTCTCTCCCCACGGCCCTGGTGACTCGGAATCCTGGCTGCCAGAGCTGAGAAAGCTCTTGAGAGCCAGTTTCAAGGCCTGCAAATGAAATTAGCCCTGCTCACTCACCCATGGCTTGCCTGACAAGTGATTCACATTTCAGACTTGGCTGCAACCTGTGGTTTCTGGGAAGGAGAAAACCCCTCACAGCTGCAAACCAAGGTGGGGAGTGCTGAGCCACCAAGGTGGAGGAAGAATTGTGTGGGAAGGAGACAGAAACATTGACAGCCACTGTGGGACTGTCAGACTGCTGAGAAATGTCTGCTCTGTGATATCCTGCTGAAACCTGGCCAGGAGGAGGCCAATAATCTCACAAGAGCATGAGGTCTTCCTAGCTGGAGACCTTGACCATCAGCCAGGAGCCTGGGCCAGATTGAAGCCAGCTTGCCCAGGCGATGCTCTGGGTCACATCCCAGGAGCCAAGCAAAGCCCAGAGGTCTCACTCAGGGAGATGGGGTGCATGGTTCAAGGGGGGTCAAGCAGGATAGGGCTGGTGATAGTTCCTGGCTCTCCTCTCCACAAGGCCAGGAGAGCTCAGAAGAGGCTGAGGCTTGGGGTATCCAGGACCTCCTCTTGCCAGGGTGATCTCGCTAACCATAAGCATTCAAATAATCATCAGTTCAGCACAAAAATGAAGAGGGGCATCCGAGCCTTTAGGCTGCACCCACTTGTCACTTTCTAGCTGGTTTCTGCAAAGGGCATTTTGCTGGGAGAGGGGAGACACCAACCTCTCTCTGCACGGTTTCTCTGTGGAGACTCAGGACAGTGGGCATCATCGTTTCTCCGGGATGACAGTGGTGTAGGTCAGCAGAACATGGGATTTTCACAGCCCCGGTAAAGGCTCTGCATGAGCCCCCAGGGTCATCGCAAGGCAGGGGCTGCCCACGCCTGGGGCTGAGTGTGCACTGAGGCCTTGTCTCAGGGAAGGCTCTGCGAGGCAGGAGGAGGGGGTCGAGAACTGTGAGAGGCACCAGAAATGTCTGGTCCTGGGCAACGGCATCAGCTGGGCTGTTTGTGAGGCTGGGCAGAGCTCAGCCCACATGAAGGACCTTGGGCAAACCCTGTCCCTCCTCAGTCTGAGCTGTATCCCAACCTACTCAGGTCCTTTGGCCGTATGTGGAGAGGTCTGGCCCAACAAGCCTGCATGGGGCCTTATGGGGCTGCCCACAGGTGATGGTGGCTATGTCGAGGTGTGAAGCAGAGATTACGCAGCACCCATTCCTCCTCCTTCTCGCACACCCCTCTGTCTCCATGCAGCGGCTGCACATCTCCAGGATCGGTCTGGTATGGGACTGCTGGGTCTGTGTATCAACTACTCCTCCTCCTCCTCGCCTGTGACCCTCCAGCACAGCCTCAGCAAGGATCTCCCTCACCCAGCAGGTCCGGGGATGCTGAGCTGCAGGCAGGGCTGCCCGCGTTGCCAGCACAGGGGTGGCTGCTCAGACTTGCCGAGCGCCGTTTATCTCCAGCGGCTCGCACAGAGGCGAAGCGATGCCGGGGCTGATAGGAAACCGCTGAGCGAGCAGGGGCAGGGCGTGGGGCAGGTAACGCGCCATGACTCAGTCCTGGGCTCGTGCCCGTTGATTTTCCACCCAGGCAGCCCAGCTGAGAGCAGGGCAGTTACTCTTCATTCAGGATAAGGGCAGGACTCTGCCCCATGGTCCCTTTCTGGGGGTGAAATGCAGTTTGTGTCCCATGCTGGCGGGGCAGCCTTCCCCATTCCCATGGCCAATGCCACTCTGCATCCTCCATCCTCCATCCTCCTCCTCCTCCTGAGCCAGCGAGGAGCCACCAGCCCCTCTCCTGTCTGGACCAGGATTGGAGCTGAACCATGCTGCAAAACACACGCATGGGTATTTGCTTTCAAGGGCCTTTGAGGTCTCTACCTTTTACCCACTTTCCCTGCATTTGTTACCAGGAAACTCAACTTCAAGCAGTAGAGGCCGGATTTTCAGCTGACATAAAGTGACATCCCCCAGAGCAGCCGATGCTACTTTACACCCGCTCACCATGTGGCCAGCTCTAGCTTAAAAATATTTAGGGGACTTCAGTGCTGTGAAGGAAAGATTTGACGGCTGGGAGCTGGGCCTAGCAAGCACCTGGGGAAAGGCACAAGTGATGCAGAATCATCCTCCTGCCAGGGAGTTCCCAGCAGGAGTAGGCTGCTGATGAAGGAGAGCTCATGGCCATGGGACAAGAGGTCGGAGTGCCGGAGGGAGCTGGAGGATGCTCAGATGCATTCCAGGTCTGCATCCCACCAAGCTACAGAGCATGCGTGCGTGAGAGGGAGAGATTTCTGATTAAAGCCAGTCTTTCCAACGCCACCTCAGCCTGAGATATCAGATGAGTTTGAATAGAAACAGAGAGGCAAAACTCTTGAGGCTGCTTTGGCAGGCGTAACAAATATATACGTTACATGCAAAAAAGGGTATTAAGCTGTAGTTATGGGGGAGCTCAGATATCAGTAGTTTGGGGTGAACAATATTACGAGGTCATTGCTATTAACCTAAACCAAAATGTTATAAATCCAGGAAATTCAGAGCTAAGGTTAATCGTTAGGGAATTTCAGGCATGTGAGGAATGCAGAGATCAGGCACCTGTAGTGAAACCAGGGAGGGGAGAAATGAAACACATCTTTAAAAGTGATTTACGTCTAATCCAGCCACAACGGGTGTATCGTTCTCCTGTCACTGCGGAGCAGAGAAAGCTCCTCCAGTAATGTAGAGAAAAGGGGGGGATTTGATCATGAATTAACAAACACATTTGCACACAGCTCCCGTGCACAGTTTTGCGTGGTCCAGCCTGCCTGTGCATGTGCTTCCTGCTACACATTCAGGTTTTGGTTATTCTTAAGTGGGCGTGAGGATGTTTTAGAGAAACAGAGACCCAAGGGACTAAAAAAAAAAAGACAAAATTTAAGTTTTTGTTCCTGCGAAGGGAAGGCTGGAAATGTGAATGTCTGAGTTGGCAGAGAGCTGGAGATGGGTGCTCTGGGCCATGGAGTGGCTGGGATGGCAGCAGGACCATCCCCGAGGACTGAACCCACACACTTTTCAGCAAGGGATGCTGCCCAGCATGAGGACAAGTGTTTCTGTTTGGAACATATTTGGTCACAGCAGTGTGGCAAAGTGAGGACCGGCCCAGTAAAAGCCAGTGGGGACTGGGGCCAGGCAGCCTGCGTTGGAGTGGCTGAAGCTGAAGAAGCTGCGGGCCTTGTGCTGACGGGGCAGAGGGAGCGTGTGGGTTTGCGACCAGGCTTGTGTCCAGGGACATGGGGCAAGCAAATGGGTTGGGGTGAGTGCGTGGGAAAGTGAGGCTCTGCCGCAGCTGAGCTGTTTATTGGGGGGCATTACCAGTGTGCATCGGGATCACCAGAAGTGATGGCAGAAGAGAAGAGCTCAGTCCAGACTGAAGATGCAACATCAGCCCTCTTGGGACAGCAGGGGTGTCCCAGTGCCAGTGGGGAAGCAGCATGTCTGCAAAGGGGCTTCGCTCAAGGACACCTCCCCGCTTCCAGTTGTCACCTGCTGTTTGCATCCAGTCCTTGCTACCAGTGGAGTACCCCACAAAGCCTTTGCCTTCAGACTTGCAGTTAATCCCTGGTGACAGTTTGCTCCCTGGCTGTGTGAGCGTTAACCCCTCTGGTGCTGGCAGCACCGTGCTGGCTCAGCAGGTGGGTGGGCGCGGAGGGGTTAAGCCAGCAGAGCCACACGCAGTTAATCAGATTGGAATCTGGTTTAATTGCACGTTGCCTGTGATCCTTGAGGCCTGCTCTTACAAAGTGTTGGAAAATGACAAATATTTATCCCTGCTCTGGCAGTGGCCCTTTATCTTCCCACACTGCCATCAGGCTTTTCCAGCCCAGCTTTCAGGAGGGAAGAGTGTAAGCAGATACTATATAAGGGTAAAAGCTGGTTTGGGCAGCTGTCAGCTTTTGCATTCACAGCATTCCTGGGAGAAGAGGCTGGGGGAGGAGGTGTGAGACACCAAGGTAGCTCGTGCGCAGGCAGGTGCTGCCCGAAGGGCTTCCTGGGGTCCCTGCTGCCCATGGTCCCTACTGCCTGGCATGATGAGGTGCCTGGTTCTGGAAGCATGGCAGAGCCAGCACGTTTGATGGGGCACGAAAAAAGGGGGAATACGTGCTTCCCTGCTTGGGGAGATATGCATGAACACTTACATTAGGTGTGGGGTAACCTGCGGTTATCCTTGAGCTAGGGAAAGCTTTTCTTGATGTTGCACAGAGATGCAGACCAGTGAATTGTGCTGCTGCATTGCCTCCACACCCCCACAGTCCCTGCACCGGGCATATGGGCAGGCAGGGAAACACACCTTTGGGAAGGCACAGGCAGGGGAAAGCAAGGCAGGTAAGCAGCAGCCGTCACACAAGCATGCACTGCTTTGGATACAGGGATGTTGTATCCAACATCCTGGGCCAAGCCCTCATCAAACAAACCAGGATTTCTTCCGGAGGATTTGTAGTGCAGCAAACAGACACAACTGCAGCCTGTTCCACAGCCACAGCACATCCTGGGGGTCCACAGGGCTTCTTTACACCCCATCTCCCAGAGCTCCATGACTGCCAGTGCATCCCAGACCCTGCAGTGCCAAGCCCGGAGTCCTGATTTTGAAGAAGGGGGCCAAGCAGGAACCCAGACTGCTGCCATTCCCCAGCTCTCCTAAAAATCAGCTTGTTTTTTCCCCACCTTCCCAAAACTTGGGGGCCTGAGGGGGCATCCTCTGACCCCTCCACTGCTTGCTAGGGACAAGGATGGGTGCAGGGCGAGCTGCCGTTAACAAGGTGCTTGCAGGGTGGCTGGTCAGGCTTGGCTAGACCAGTCCCATGCATGCTTGGCTAGACCCCCCCCAAGGCAGGGGGTCCCCAGGCGGACCTAGCTCATGGGGCTGCTGGAACCCCACTCTTTTGCAGCTCTTTTAGCTGCCTCCTTTGGAAAACCTGGGCTGGGAGCACAGAGCTGAGAAACCATCTTCTGTAGCCACAGCCAGTGTGCAGCTACACCTGGCTTTCCCGGAAAGGGATGTTTCCCCCTTCAAAAAGAAAGAAATAGGGAGGAGGATTTGAAATCTTTTCCTCCACCGGATGCCCTCGAGTAAGAACAACTTTAAATATTAGAAACAAGTAAATTGCATTCTGCTTCCTAGGCGTTGAGGGGTCCTTTGGCTATGAGAGAGCTCATCAGCCTTTCGCTGTTCATGGATGAACTTGCTACCGTGGGTTGCAATATTACCCTGAATGGGTTTGTCTCCCAGACATCCTGCAGTATCTTAACTCAAACGCCGCCTTTCTTTCCTCCGCAGCGCTCGGGGTTTGGACAGCTGCCAGCGTCCTCTCTAAACGTTACCAGAAGGGCTGGCAGGAATTCAGCCCTAACTCATTACAGGTCCTGCGTCCGTTCGGCTGGGGGTGAGGGCTGGCCTCTTTTGGGACCCCGACAGAAAATTTAAATTGAAATGGGAGGAGGGAGGGGAAAGAGGCCTACGGAAAGATAAAATTCCTGACAAGGATGTGTATATTAAACCTCCCGTTGGCTGCATCTCCTATTGCAAATCGATAGCCCCGTCCCCTGCAGCATGGGCTGCTGCCGTTGGAAATGGCTCTGGTAATTGCAGGGACGTGCTGATGACATGGTTATCCCATGCGTGTTCAAGCTGGGGATGGCGGGGCTTTACGCACCCTGAAATAGCAGCTTTGCTCCCCCCCAGGGCTGCTCTGTCCCCCAGGTAATGCACCAGGGTTCGGAGTGTCCCCTGGGTGCAGCGGCCTCCCGTGTTTATCACTGAGGATTCCTCATTTCCCTGCTGCTGGGCTGAAATTAGGGATTTCCTTCAACTTGAAGCTTTGCTCATCTCTTTGTGCTGCTTCATCTGCTTTGGTGGTGTTTGCACCATGCAAACCATCATCGCTCAGCACTGTTTAAACACAGTCCCTGTGTGAGCACTCCTCCTCTGTGCTTATTTCCACACGGTTTTACATTGAAAAATCCCTCAACTCTCTGCCCTGGAGGCACAGCAGCACCCGTGGAGGTCGTTCAAGTAGAAAACAATACCAAAAAAAAGGGTATTTTATTTTTCCCAGAATCAAGTTTAGTTTCCACCCAGTGCTGAGGTCTCTTGGTGACTGAATAACAACACATATATAAGATTAGAACTAAGAAATAGTAAATAAATAAACTAATGACAAAAATTTAAGCTACTAAAAGAGACGAGGATTCATTTCAGACTCTTTAAACCCCAGGGTGTAAATACACATGGAGGAAGGAAGTCTCGTTAAATATTCAGCACCAAGACCCCTCAGCAGAGGTGAGGGAGGCTGCGTCAGCTGTATCTTCAGATTCCTTCAAATTCCGTTGCTAGATGGGTTCATTAAACTGATGCAACTGGGCTCTGCGGACTCTCTTCAGTCAGGTTGTGGAGCGCTAAGGGAAGGTGGTTGCAACCACTCCGGTGCTGATATGCGAATACCTGCACCAGGAGCTGTGCCTGGTTAACTGAACCCAGCAGGGTTCATCCTTTAGCAAGAGCAGACCTTCCTACCGTGCCTTCCAGCAAAGTCAAAGAAGACCAAGGTTAGCATTCAGGATAATTACTAGCCTGTTTGTTTTACAAACAACCTTTTCAGATGCTCAGACCAATCTCATCCATATTAAGCAGATGAGAAAAGGCACAAGTCCAATTGCAAACAAAATCATTGAATCATTTGCAAATCACCTTTATCTTTATCCTAAGGCTCTGTCAAGCATCAGCACTATGGTGCTTGGCCCTGCTCTGTGTCTGTGAGGTGGGAGCAGTTATTGAGGAGCGTGTGATAGTCCCTGGATTCTCCATGCCCCTGACATGGGCTGCACCCACCTAAGGTAGGAAATGGGAATGCTGCTGTGTGGGAGCAGAGCAATGATCATGGGAATGAGGAGATGATCAGAGGAACAGGGAGATCACAAAATCCCAGACGGGTGGGGGTTGGAAGGGACCTCTGGAGATCATCTAGTCCAAGCCCCTGCTAGAGCAGGATCACCCTGAGCAGGGTGAACAGGATGGTGTCCAGGCGGGTTTGGGATCTCTCCAGAGAAGGAGACCTCACACCTTCTCTGGACAGCCTGGCCCAGGGCTCCATCACCCACAGAGGGAAGAAGTTTTTCCTCATATTCAGGTGGAACTTCCCGTGTTCCAGTTTGTGCCCAGTGCCCCTTGTCCTGTCCCTGGGCACCACTGAGAAGAGTCTGGCCCCTTCCTCTGGACAGCCCCCCCCGGAGATATTGATCAGCATTGATCAGGTTCCCTCTCAGGCTTCTCTTCTCCAGGCTGAACAGTCCCTGCTCACTCAGCCTTCCCTCATACAAGAGATGCTCCAGGCCCCTCATCATCCTCACAGCCCTCTGCTGGACTCTCTCCAGTAGTTCCCAGTCTGTCTTGAACTGGGGAACCCAGAACTGGACACTGAACTCCAGTTGTGGCCTCACCAGGGCAGAGCAGAGGGAGAGGAGAACCTCCCTCGACCTGCCAGCTAGGGTCTTCTGATGCCTTCCCCAGGACATCATTGGCCTTCTTGGCCCCGAGGGCACACTGCTGGGCATGGGGAGCTGCTTGTCCACCAGGACCCCCAGGTCCTTCTCCACAGTGCTGCTTCCCAGCAGGTCAATCCCTAAGCTGATGACAACCATAGGAATAGGGTTATGCTTATGAGAGTGGAGAGATGACCATGCTGGCAGTATCCTGCTTACCATGATGCTCTGCCCTTTCAGCCCCTGATGTCATGTGGCAGGAACAGTATTTTTGTACTAATGGGAGCCATTTTTGTGATGCCCAAGAGCTTCAATGTCTGCGCTGTGGTTGTTTCTCACCCTTCCCATGCAGTACCTGTGAATGGTGCAGTTTTGAGCTCTGTGTGTGAAAAATACACACACACAGAGCTCAAAACAGTGCCATTCACGGGTTGTGAACAGGCAATGGAGGTCTTTTAAAAGTCACCCTGTGGCTGAGTTGTCCATGCTGGGATTTGCGAGCGCCTTCAGCGCTCTGCTCCAGCCCTTTGCTGAGGGTTAGATTGTCCATGGGCTGCAGGAAGGCTGAAACTTCCCCTGCCCAGCCCAGGCACATTGCTTCAGGTCCTTGTCTGCCAGCTGGGGACACCTTCACCACATCTTCTCTCTGCCCCATCCTTACCTGGGGCCATGACTCGAGGAAGAGCTATGCCAGCACAGAACAGTGCCTGGAGGGGACTAGATGCTGCTGGCAGGATCCCAGGGCTCAGGCCAGCACCAATGCCACAAACGGGTGAGCACCCTGACCTTAATGGGGGAAGCACTGGTGCCCATCTGACGATGGAGCTGGGCTGTGCCAGGGGTTACCTGCTCCTCACCCTGCTCATCCTCAATCATGCCAGGGAGTTTGTTTGTTGGGACTGAGCAGAGATCGATCCCCCAGTCCCCATCCACCCTCCCCAGCCCAGGGAAGGGGGTGGCACATGAGTTACAAACCCAACGACCAGCTGATAGCTGAGTATTGGCTTGCTAATTAAACCAGCAGGGTTCAGTCAATCATTAAATTGGATTGAATTAAATTGAATTAGATGGTAGCTGTGGGCTAAAATCCCAGGGCGAGCCCTACTGCCAGGGCTGTGATGGGAACTCCCTGCGTGGTGTACCCTGACAGAGCCGGCATGCTGCGATATGGATGTGATGGGAGGATCACTGACTGCTGCCCTCGCAGGAGCATGCCCCGGGAATAATTTGTCTCCCAGTCCATATGCGCTGGGCTCAGCTGCTGGGTTTCAAGGGGAGAGGGTTTCTCCAGCTGGCCCCTGACCAGCATTGGGAAGCTGGTGTCCGTGAAGCCTGACCCTCCTGCTTTGAAGTCAAAGATAAATAGCCATGGAGGAGGCCTGTAAAGACCAACCGGCTCCTTTGAATGTAATATGATAAAACAAACTGTGTGATAATTGATAACAGGAGGAGACCACCCTCCTCCCTTTTAGGCAACCATGCCCCTTGCACAGAGGTGAACTGGACCATGACAAAGATCCTCCATGTGAGACCAAGGAGCGATGTATCAGCACAAATGAAAAGGGCAAGCTGCAGCGGAAGAGACACATCCTACAGCCACTGGGTCTGTCACAGTCTCTGCTGGATGCAGGAGGGTGGCAGTGGCTGGGACACGATCCTCTGCCCCTGCCTCTGCGCTGTCCTGAGCTGGGGAGGGACTAGGACATGCCCGAGGCAGGCACCAGGCCCAGCCTGCACCATACCTCCTGTTCCAAAGCAGAAGCTGTTTTACACCCTGGGACAAGCACTTACACATCTGTAGCAAAAACCTCCCGGTGAAAACCTTGAGGCCAGCCTTACGGGATAGTAAAGCCACCGATAAGCCTCAGAGCAGTGCCTGAAACATGACCATGCTGCTGGGGCTGCCGAGCAGGATGAGCAGCTTCCCCGACCTGCCGGGTTCAGACACGCTCATGCCCCAGCACTTGGGTCCACTGACGGACGACCGGACGGGCTCCCGCCAGCCCAGCTGACGAGAGTCATTTGTTCAAAGACCAGAGAGGGGCTGCGGTGCCAGGCTGCCTGTGAGCAGGCGGCAGCTATAAAAAGCCCCGCAATCGCCTTCCAAGCTGGTGATTCAATAACAAAATGCAAAAGTAATATTAAAGCTGCCTGCTGTGCCAACTGCTGGCTGTCTGCAGCAATAAAAATGCCGTAAATCAGCTCCAATTAAAGACTGCACGGACTCTAACAGGAGGCTACTGCTGAAGCCAGGAAAATCCCTGGTACGCTGAAATCGCTGGGGCAAACCCTGCGTGCTGTTGCTTGTCCCTTGCAGGGGACTGGAGAAGGTCAGAGGGTACAGTGGTGCAGCGTGGCCTTGCAAAAGCTCACTTCTGAGCTATGAGAGGGTTTTACAGAGCAAGGAGAGTTGGCAGTGTCTGTGCCTCGTGTCCAAAGATGAAGCAGGGCTTGGGAATACTTTTCCATGGTTTTCCAGGCAGGCATGAGCTGTCAGGGTCAGGTCTCAAGAAGCTGAAGTTGCTGCTAGCTTTGGAAACTGCTGGCAGTCTGGTGGGACCTGCTGGCATGCTGGGACACATCCATGCCTTCCCTGGGTGGATCTCAAGGAGCTCACAGCTCCTCGCAAGGCAGGAAGACTTCCCAAATGCATTGTTCATCTTTAGAAATGAGCTCGAGACTCCTGAGGCGGGCCAGCAGCTGTCAGCTCTCTGCTCCTGGAGGAAGGTTTCTCCCCTGTGGTCTGTTGGGTGCCATCCTCAGCTAAGGTTTTGGCCATTTGCTCCTTGGAGTGGGCCCTGAAGGGTTTTGCTCCCACGTGGCATGTTAGGGCATTGGAAAAGTCCATGAGAGCGAGTGGGAGGCAGGCATGTGGCGCTGGGATACACAAGGACAGGCTTGGTTTCCAGCACAGGTCCCATCCCGTTCCAGCAGCATGGCCCATGGGCTGGGGGATGGAAGCATCCCCTCAGCTCTCAGCATCCCACCCACCCTGGCGTGGTGCTGGCATCACCCCCTGCCCTGCAGAGAATGGCCAGCTCCACTATGCCTTTACTCCTTGGCCAACAGGCACAGTCAGGGCTTCCACCGAGGTCATCGGATATGCCCAGATGGGAACTTTTTCTTCTTTGCTGATCCTTTAATTAGATAAAAAAATGGATGGTTTTAGTTAAATCTCTCCCAGAAAGGAGTGATTGATCTTGGATGGACATTCTGGCCCAAGAGGACGGATTTGGTCCCTTCAGTCCAGCCAAGGGCCGCTCCGGGGTAGTGAGAAATGGGCCCTGGGCAGCTGTCCCCTGCCCGCTCTCCAGCCATGGCAAGAGCTCAGCTGTGGTCCAGAGCATGGGCAGAGGAACAGGGGAAGGACAGCGAGGGGATAAATAGTGTTTCCAGCCAGAGTAGCCAGGGTGGGTGCTGTGCTGGTACTGATGCACAAGCCTTGCCTATAAGCAATTGAGATGGGGCATGAGAGAGCAGGCTAGAAATAAACCCCACATCCAAAATGTGAGGAGGGAATCTTTCCCATCAGGAGAGGTATGCATGATGTGCTCATCCTGTTGGCATCCGAGCACCTAATCTTGCAGTTGTGCTGAGTAAAGGCCAGTACTGGACGAGGCAGAGATCCCCAGGGAAATGTGTCCTTCACAAGTGGCTCCACGGGAAACCTCCACCGATTTCTTTATTTATTTTAAGTCTGCAAAATCCTGGCTAGGTTGGACTCCATTCCAGCTTGAATTACCCTCTGATGACTAAGAACGCTTCATCTGGCCTTTCTACTATCTAATGGCTAAATCTTTTCCCTTGAAAACAGTACTGCAAGCGAGAAGTGCTTCTGCAATGCAAACCGGTGTAACTGGGATGAGACTCTGGCCCCGTGAATTGCAAACTCCCAGCTAGCCAGAAGTAAAAGGGCTGCTCCCCAAACCTGCCGCTCGTGGTTTTCCCGGGGATAATTTCCGATCCCAGGGTGTGGTGAGCGAGGCGGGGGAGGACAGATCTTGCAGACAAGTTCCTGCTTTGAGGGGAAAAGGGAGGTTCAGATTTCTGTCTGTTTTTTAGCAGAGGCTTGTGAATGAGCCCTGCTTTTCCTTGAGGGAAGAAAACGCATGCCAAACCGTTGCGCGGAGGGTGGAAGGCATGGTTGCTCTGCCTTCCCAGCCTCTGCTCCTTTCCAGTGTGATGGATGGAAGAAGGGGGAAGAGAAAGCAAGGAGCAGGCGAGCACAGGTCCATGTGCATGCCTAGGTCTTGCTCCTAGCATGGTTGCAGCGGGATGATCCAAGATGGATCTCATCCTGGGTCCTCTACTTCAGCCCTTCACATTCAAAGAGGCTTGAGATTTTCTACAGAGGTTTTTGTTCTCAGCTTCCAGCACAACCTGTTAGCAAACGGCTGTGCGGATGTCGGAAGCTTGCTCGGAGGGAATGCAAATCTTTTGCTCTGCTGCTCCGATCTTGACTCATGTGCTGCAGAGGTGGCTATTTTTGCTGATCTGACATCAGGTTCACAGCAGTCTGTCCAACCAACTATTGTGCAATCCCCTTTTGTGAGTAAGAAGCAGACTTTCCACTCCTGATTTAGCTAACTTTTTAAACTATCCAGGACTAAAATATATGATGGGTGAGACAATGAAGCTCATATTTGGTGCTGATCCCTGTGTGGCACCCTGGAGAACACCTCCTGTTTCAGAACTTTTCCTATTGACATATGAGATAAAATAAATGGTGCAGTCCTGGAGGACAACATGCTTCAAGAAATAAGTGTAACCTCATCTTACTGTAATTTGTTACATCTCGGAAAGCTTTGAAACTCAGGCATTAAGCATGAGGCTTGAATTTCCAATTCCTTTCAAGCTTCTCCCATAGAAATGTTTACTATAATGTAATTTTATTGTGGAATAATTTTTCTTTTATACCTACACTTCTCTGTGTTTTGAACCCATGCAACAAAGCAGACAGTTTTTTACATGAACAATTCTGCCTTTTCCTCACACCTTCCTCCTGAAGGTCTCAAAGCACATTACAGATCAAACGTGATCTCACCTCTGAAATGGCAAACAGGCATAATGAAACTCTTTCCCTTTGCAGGGTGAGCGAGGGCAGGGAAGGGACCGTGGCTGCCCAAAGCCACGGCAAGTCAGGATTGGAACTAGAAACTGAATCCTCATGGCTTTTATTCACGTGTCTCCTTGTCACCGCTAAGCATAGACCATGTCGATACATATGAACTACTGCA
This sequence comes from Psophia crepitans, assembly GCA_013399095.1. Lineage (NCBI taxonomy): Eukaryota > Metazoa > Chordata > Aves > Gruiformes > Psophiidae > Psophia > Psophia crepitans. Next base: position 123,534 of record VWZZ01000805.1, on the reverse strand, counting down.
TTTAAATATTTAATTGTAAGCCCTGGCTCAGTATTGTTCAGTACTTGAAGTTATGGAGAAAAAAAATTGACCCAGAAAGATGCAAAGATGTCCTGCTTTGCAGAGACGTGGGGCTCCTGAGGGAGGCCAGACCTGGCTCTGTAAGTCTTGGAGATGCGCCCAAAACCTGCCGCAGTCAGAAAGCAGGGCAGGGAGGGAGGACGCCAGTCTCTGCAGGAACCAAACCTGTCAAATAATCAAGGCATGAGGGTTGTTTAGCTTATTTGTGGATGCTGGTAGGGACACAGGACACAACGAACAGAAGTCCGTTCTGCCCAGCAATGTCCGAAGCAGACTGGGGATGGAGGCACACATCGCCCAGTATGAAAATTAGCTTTCCAGTGTGTGCTGCCAGTAGTAAGACCTCTAAATTAGAAATGAATGAAGATTTTTTCCCTAAATCTTCCACATTGTATTAAAAATCTTGAGTACTGCTTTAAACTTAAGTGGTTCTTATTTACCTGCCAGGTTCCAGCTCTAGAAACACCCACGGGGACATGCTTTGCCTTAAGTGCGTGCATGCCCTAGTAGCAACGGTATCATTACCCTTCTGTTTAAAGGTAGGGAAACAATTTTAGGTTTAGGGACCAGCTGAGTTTCTATTTCAAATAAAAATCCTTTATGAAAGATGTTTCTTTCTGCTCTTTCCAGTCTTGTGGTGAAGATAGAAATATCATCTTTCCCTCTATGGGTTAAAGGCATTGAGTGGATTTGGGGAATTCCTTCCTAACACTGGCCTAGATAAAAATAATTCTGTGATAAAAATAATAACTCAGTGTTATAACCCTGCCATGCTCCACGTGGCATCTACAGGATCCTCAAAGACTTTCCATGGAAATCATTTTCTAAAAGAAACTAAAGTCTTCAAACAGCTTGCTCTAGAATAACATTTTCTGTGTGATGTTTCTATTTTACTTTAAAAAGACGCCGTATGCCTAAAAATGGAAGTTTTGTGACTGAAGTCCAAAGCAGGGTGATGTGGAGGTGCTGACCCAGAGCGTGAGGACATTGGGGTGCTGGTGCTGCACCGTCCCGAGGCCTCAGCTGCCCCCAGTGACTGGGGCACAATGCTGCTGCTTGAGCGCGTGGTTTTTCCAAAGGGAGCAAAATACCCATCAGGCTGCTCCGTCACAAAGCCCTGGTGCTGCCCAGGGGCTGGCACCGCTACGTGAACACCGGCTGAGCATCTCGTGGAGACCTGTTGGCTGAGCAAGGAAAAATTGTAAATCCTGGGAGATGCGGCACGCCGGGTGCCTGCATTTAAGCAACCCGAAGCCCGCGTGGTGCTGGCCTCGCTCTGCTGCCTGCGGCTGCTCGGGGCGGCTCACCACACAGCTCAGCCGTCCCGGCCCCGGGAGTGGCAGTCCTTGCAAAGCGAAAAACAGCCGGGGAGTAACCAGTTCAGCCTTTCGGCTTTCATCTGCCTGCGTTTGCGAGTCGACACCCTTCTTTTTTGGTGAAACAGGATGTACGAGACCTCCCACTGAAATGGTAATTAAGAAGGAGACTTTCATATAAATCCAAGTGCCAGAAGTTGCACATGAGCTGATTTGTGTGCAGGGATGAGTAGAGACGACCGAATGATTTCCAGCTCCATGCCTAGAGCCTGGTTCCCCACAGTTTCCCTTATTGCTTCCCTTTTTGAACTGAGCAACCTGTCCAAAAATGCTAAGTTGTATTGAAATGGCAGGTGCTGCTTTGAAACATTTCCATTTGTGCACGTAGTCCATAGAAAGTCCTGCTCCATAAGCACAGGGGGAATGGGAGACATCCTTACCCCTGTCCCCAGGCACTGCCTGACACTCCCAGCCCTTCCTGGGATCCCTCGCTGGAGCTTCACCCTGCGCCAGCCTCGATGCTCCTTCCTGCCGCTTCTCTCTGCTCCTCACCCCGCTTGCAGTCTGATTCGGAAGGATCCAATACAAATTCCTTCCACCAAAATAGCTCTAATTCCTGAGCCGCTCACGTTTGCATTTGGTCTGGGCGGAGGAACGAAACCCGCAGCTCCGGCAGTGGGAACCCTTCATGCTTTTAGCTCCCTGCTCACATGCAGGGCTGGAGCAAGCCTGGGTTGAGGGTAGAGGTTGTGCCTGCTCCCTGGAGGCTGAAGGCACCACGTGCGATCCCCGAGAAGCTTTTTGAGCTGGGGAGGGAACACAGGAAAGATTTTGCCAAAACCCAGGGAAAGCCATCCTGAGGCTGAAGCTCTCCATCTCGCCAGCCCAGGCAGCAGCAGTGCTGCAGGGCGCAGCCCCGGGGTCTCACACCCAAAACCCACCCGGCACCGCTTTCCAAAGTCCACCTGAGCCCGCGAGACTCTCGGAGACGCAGCAAACGGCTTTTTCCCCCCGTGCTGCAGGCTCCTGCCTACCCGCCTGATCCAGGAAAGGCGCAGGCAAGGGGCGAAGGCTCCAAAACACCAAAGGGTTCTGTCTAACGAAAGGGGAAAAGAGGGAGCTCGGCCCAGGGGCTGCTCGGTGGCGGCCGGTGACCACGCAGGAGCGGGCTTCGCTGTGGGGCTGTCGGGGCAGCACGGAGCCGCTCGACTGGATCGGGGCGCTGGGAGAGAGACCACGTCAGCCTTGCAGTGAAGGTTGGGTATTTATTTTTCATAGTCAGGGTAATTACCCCCGGGAGCAATTACTGAGGGCTGCGGCAGTTTCTAGAACTGGAAGTTTGGAAATCGGGACCGGGTGCTTTTCTGCTGGATCGCCATCCACCCCAGGGCCTGGGAACCAGCGACTGCCACCTCAGACAGGCACCGCTAAGGGAAGCGTGAGGAGACCCCGAGCTCGCAGCGCTGCGCCGCCGGGGCCCGGCGGGAGGGCAGTCCCCGCCCCCAGCGCTCGGGGATGGATTTCCCCGTTATTTCTCACGTCGGTGGAAGCCGGCCCGGGGCCTGAAAAACCCCGAAATCGACCCAAAATACCGGGACGGCGACGGGGGAAAAGGTGGGTGAGGGGATAGCGCGCGCCCGCTCC
>VWZZ01000805.1:83879-119796 GCA_013399095.1 Psophia crepitans | reverse complement strand
CGCCGTGGAGGGGGCCGCTACCGGGCCCCGCCGGGCCGAGCGGCCCCGGCCGCCTCCTTTGTCCTTCGGGGCGGCGACGGCGCCTGCGGGCCTGCGAGGGGGGCTCCGCGGCCGCTCCCGCAGGAGAACGGCGGCGAGCATCAGCCCTCGGTGCCCGGGGGCGGCGCAGCTTCTGCGGCTCCTTGGGCAGCCCCTGTCCTTGAAAATGCCCGGGCTGCACCCGGGGATGCCACTCCCCATCTCCGCCGGTCCCCCCACCCCCCAAATCCCCTTTTGTTCAGAGGAGCAGAACGTGTGTAGGGGGTTTAGGTTGTTGGTTGTTTTTTTTTTTCCACCCCTCGTCTTTTGGAATGCTGGATTCCTGCATGAGAAATGTGCTCATTTGTGTATTTCATTTGAATGCCATTGTTAACAGAGGAGCCCCGTGTAGGGTGAGCTGCAACTTGCTTTGCTTCTGCAGAGGGTCTTTTGTGATGGGCTCTGTGGTATTAAAAGCCAAAGTGGAAAAATGACCCTGAAATTGTCTGTGGTCCCCTGATGCTCGATATTTTCCTCAGGAGCTGGTATAAAGTCAGTCCATGCATTCATTTCTGTCTTTAATTCCTCTGGGGAACAATAATGATTAATTTTGTCATACGCGTTTTATCTGACCTCTAGGTTTCACTACATCTTAGTGTGCAAAACTGAGTCTGAACTTATGATGAATGCATTTGGCTGTTCATCATATCATATCATATCATACCTGACCAGGGAGCTTCCAGAGACTTGACACCAAGATGCACTTGCACGTGAGGGTGGCAATGGTGTTTCAGGTCTTTGTTGGAACTTCAGCTGTAGTCTAGCACAGTGGAGACAAACGGCTGTCTGAATTGGGGCTGAAGGCTCAGGTGTTGAATTTGTGGGCTTCTTGAACAAACCATAGCATTCCTTGACTAATTTCTTCATTTTCCTGGCTGAGGAGTCCAGCTATCACTTAAGGTCAGGAAGATGGAGCCAGGCTCTTCTCAGTGTCGTTAAGCGATAGGACAAGGGGCAATGGGTTCAAGCTGGAGCATAGGAGGTTCTGGGTTAACACGAGGAAAAACTTTTTCACCGTGAGGGTGACAGAGCACTGGAACAGGCTGCCCAGAGAGGTTGTGGAGTCTCCTTCTCTGGAGACATTCAAAACTCAACTGGACACGTTCCTGAGTGATGTGCTCTAGGTGGCCCTGCCTTGGCAGGGGGGTTGGGACTAGATGATCTTTTGAGGTCCATTCCAACCTCTGTGATTCTGTGAAGGTGTCCCATCAACGATTGCTTCTTTCTTCACCGAATTTTTTTCTTGGAGACTCTTCTTAAAAATACTTTAAATGTTGAGTCATCACCTCTTGATTTGAATTAAGCTGTCTGTGGTGAACAGTCTGCTCCTCAAACCTCTGAAGGGTAATGATTTCATGCTTACTTTACGTTAAAGTTGGACAACGTAACAGATCTCCATGCTGTAGATGGAGACACAACTACTGTATTTAATTACGTGTTCTTCTGAGGACTGGGTGTGTGGCAGAACTTCTTCCATCAGGGTGCATACCATTGTATGAAAGGCGACAAATGCAGTTTGCGAAACCTTCTTTGCTTTTGAAGCTAACCTTTTGGTTACCTGCTGGAAGAGGCTCCCATTAGCTAATATAACATTTGTTCTTCAGCAGAAAATATCTAGTGTGTGAAGTAACAAGGTATTTAACGACCTGATTACTAGGTGTCAGGCCTGGCCTTGTTGCTCCTCGGGCAGTTAAAGATGAAACTGCTAGCTCCAGGAAGCCTGCATGTGACAGTATTATTAACTAAAGATGCGCTGGCCTCTTATAGAGGTGAATAGGTAAAATGAATGTGCAGGAGCTCTTGTCAGCAGTTTTTCTTTCCTCTTCAAATTACCCATGAAGCTGTTGGAAAATCTAACCTCAGTCCTTGCTGCATAGTGAGCCTCAAGGTAAACTTGAGATCTGGAGACATTTTTTTGGAATATGGTAATGTCAGCGCTTGTGACTGAGAACAGAAATGGACTGTAGAAATGCAAAGTCGTGTGTTTTCAGAAAGAATATGAAAAAGGTTTAGCTAGCTTAATGGCTTGCAGAAACCCCAAGTGTCTGAAGTTCTAGTCTGTAGTTGAAAATCCACATTTTAAAACATATTCTTGCCTTTTTCTGATTACTGTGGTTAGCAATCCACTGAACATTTCTAATATCTATATATTTTATTTTTTTTCTGCTCAGCTGAAGTTGAGTTTAATGACAAGTTTTTGTTAAATTTGCTCTTCCTTATTTAAGCACGGAAGACAGATATGTGTCTTTCCTGCTTGTAGTTCTCACATTTGTTGCAATGTCTCTCCATAGTTGGTACACAGTTAGAGCTAGTTTAAGGAGAATACGGGGTCTAGGATTATGCTTGACAGATCACTTCAATTTTTGTGTGGTGGCTGGTTTATTAAGAGGGCTGCTGTGTGAATAGGGGCTCAGTTCTACAGCAACTTCTTTAGACTACAGGAGAAACTAACAATGTCCCTTCATCAAGAGAAGGTGCAGATATGTACCAATCATTTAGTTGATGTGCAATAGCTCTATTCATTTAATTGACAAAAATATGATATGTAACACACTCTTTGCTTTCCTTCCCTCCCCCCCCAATTTACAGGGTAACTGATAGTGGACACCTTCACCTCCTACAATGGCACAGAGATCTGGACAGGAAGATCCAGAGAGATACCTCTTTGTGGACAGGGCTGTAATCTACAACCCTGCCACCCAGGCTGATTGGACTGCTAAGAAGTTGGTGTGGATTCCTTCAGAGCGCCATGGTTTTGAGGCAGCCAGCATCAAGGAGGAAAAAGGGGACGAAGTATTGGTCGAACTGGCAGAGAATGGAAAGAAAGCACTAGTCAATAAAGATGATATTCAGAAGATGAATCCCCCCAAGTTCTCTAAAGTGGAAGACATGGCAGAATTAACCTGTTTAAATGAAGCCTCTGTATTGCATAATTTAAAGGATCGGTATTACTCTGGGCTCATCTATGTAAGTATGAACTACTAGAGTCATTCTAATAGTCATTCACCTGGTTCCCATTCCTTTACCTATTTGAAATGGAGGAAGTGCATCTTGTCTCTGGTTTTGATAGCCTACTTTGTGTCCCTAGCACTTAGCTTAATCCAGGTTCTTTTTGCCATGCTATGTACAGGTCAAGAACTCTGTTGTCATAAAACAAATGCTAAAAAGTTCTCCTATGGAAATAATTCTGCAAGCATCTTTCAAAAATAGAATGCTAAATGGCAACTCTGGGTGCTTAGCTCATGCCACTCGTTAGAGCATTTGCCTCAGACATGCTTAACTGATACAGGGAATAGTATCAAATGGCTTGTTTGAGCTGACGAGAGATTACAAAACTTAACTTTGCTGAATTACTCTTGTTTAATTGCTCATATGAATAAGCATATATCTTGTTTTAACTTGCTACGTATTAAAAATGATAATAAGAGGCTATGCTATTATTTAAATGCTGAAGTTGGAGAGTGCTAGGAATGCAAAATGTCTTTTTGGAATCTAATATCAACTTAGTGGGCCAGGAAAGAATGTGTTCAAGTGCTTAAAATAAACCAATAAGATAAAGCTTTCTTTTTTCGGTGGTTTTGAAGCACTGATTGGAACATCTGGCTTATCACCATCTTTCTCTGGAGTTAGAAATCACAATGCCATTGATGCTGCTTTTGACCCCGTTCCTTCCTTGAACAGTATTAAATGAGCGTCTGTGGCGTACAGTTAAGAGCAGCTCCTTGTCTCTTGGCAAACTGAGTGCATAGTGACTTGTTGAGTCAGAGTATCGTTAAGAGCTACAAGTGGACTTTCTATCTTAAAAGAAACTGGAACATCTGCTTGAATGCTTGGCTCATCTTAATAAACACTTGTTCTAAAGCTTAAATGCATTTTATTTAGTTCCGCTAGTTAGTTGGCTCACTTTCCCTTCCATCTTGGTATTAATGGGTTACTGTTTTTGCTTGGCCCTCGGTAATGTTTGGGTTTATTAAAAACTATATGAAACTTCAAAATATTCCTTGTATTTCTGCTTCTTTATCAGTTTTTTATGTGGGTTTTTAGCTTTTACCCTTCCAAGGCCTTCCACCAAGACTCTTACGGCAGAGCTCAGTGAAAAATACTTCTGGAGTGCTTCCTGCAAGCTTATAAGTAAACCAGTTGGATAACTAGTAAGGACTGGGTTGAAAATTAGAAGTAAACAAGTTGATAGGTCAAAAGCTTTCAGTATATGTATCAATCGTAATGCTAGTTATTATGAAATTCATTACAACAATTATAACTGTATTTCATTATGAAGGTTAAAAGCTGAAGGCCTTAAATGTCAAAGCAAGCTCTAGTTCAAGGACTCCATAGAGTAAACAGCCAGAAATTCTTCTGGAGGATAACATTGAGAAGCTGTCACTCTTCTGTATACACAGATTATGCTGTACTGTTACTTTGGGTGACTGACAAACTAAACCCCTCAGCTTTTGTGAAAGGCTGGCTTACCGTATATGTGGAGTTTAGGTGATATCCTATGGGTAACTTACCTTCCCCCTGCCTTTCCTTCCCTGAAAGGTGTTTTCTGCTTTGATTCTTTAACTGTTGAGGCAAGCTCTAAAACTTGGTTCCTTGGCACTGAGGTGATGCTGTCACATAGGAGGATTACTGCATCAGTATGTTACTAGTGACCTCCTCGGCCCTTGAGCTGGAAGAAGTTGGTTGAGATAAAGAAGCTAATGGGTTTGTTGGCCTTGACTGGAGGTCTGAGTTACAGGAACATTGCTGGAGAATGCTACTGTTACCAAGAATAATGTTGCTATGCAGCTGTACTAATGGCATCTTGTTTGAAATTAAAACTCTGCTTAGTTTTTTGAAGGGGAGAAGAAGCAGTTGCGAGTCTACTATTAGAGGCTGAATGCTGACAGCGATTGGTGAAATGTAGATGAACTTCATCAATGAGCTGGTGGAGTTTTTGATGTGGTTCTGGTGAGGATCCATAAGCATCTGGAATGTGGCACTGTCATTGCTGGTGCTGACTGCTGCACTGCCATTGCCTGCGTAACCTGCTGACGTTCTCTTGGTGTAAAGGAAAGAGCCAAAGTTAACTGAGCTGATGAAGGGAATTATGGTGGTTTGGCCGTGATAAGTCAGTCAAAAGTATGTTTTGATTTCCAGATAATACTCTCATAATGAACAAATGGCAAGCTTATATTTTAGAGTCGGTCTCAGGTAGTTAGGATGGAGAATGATGAATCTGTTTTGTTTTCCTTCAATTCACGATGGATAGCAGGCAGCGTTGCCTTTCTAGGAAGTAGAGAATGAAAGACTGTCACTGAAGTAGATACATGTTTCCTTTCAGTCCCTAGAAAGGAAGGAAACAAGCTGAGGGATTTGGTCAGTGGGTCTAGTCATCAGTCTATAATCTACCTCTTCAAGATGACACTGCTGGAGGAACGGGGAGAGCTGACTAAAGCTAGGTACTGCCAGTTGGCATGACCGGGGCAGTGATGCACACTTCATCGAGTAACATCTAAGTAGGGATGGTGAGGAGTTTCTGGAACTTCTAGCATTTCTAATGTCTGCCAAGTGGCATGATCTTGGCCTGTTGGTTGCATTACTACTGTGCTGTGGGAGATGAACACAAATGGAGCATCTAGAAGACCAGTGGTTTGTAAAAGTATGATGTCAGTGCTTGGTCCTGTCTTCATTTCTGATCTCTTCATAACTACACAGAAGATGAAAGTTGCCAGGACTTGTACAAGAAGTGCTGGGAAGAATGGTTGGAGTGTAAACTATAGTGATCACAGTTTTGCTTTGGAGATGAAATAACTTCATTTCTTGCTCCACTTTTAACATCACCTGTTCCACACACAAGGCTCATTTTGAGATTAACTTCACGAAGAGTATGTTAAAATTCTTTCCTAGAGAAGCTATGCTAATTTCTGCAAATTCTTTTGAAGTATACTAGATCTAATCATTCACCCTGATGATGGGGCTACCCTGTCATGACTTCTTGTACTCTTCTCCTTAACCGGTCAATGACTAAGCATGATCCTGCAGAATCTGAGTCCTCGAGATGGTCTCTGCTCAGGTTTGAGGCTTGGCTTTCATCAAGTGCAAGTGTTGGTTCTGTGAAGGTGCAGCCACCTACAGCAGGTTTTTTCCTCATTACTTCTATGTTTGGTAGCAGTTTTCACTCTTCCCTGTGTTTCACAGCTGAATTTTCCCAAATTTTGTGCTTTTCTGGGGATATCAGCATTTCTTATGACAGATATTTGAGTCGCTAATATTCTAAATTGAGGTCTCATGTCTTCCTGTAGTGGCAGCTTCTTGTCGATTTTGGTTATGTTAAATGCTTGTTAACTGTCAATTCTTCAGCTTCATATAAAACTTGCTCTGCTTGAGAGTGGCCAGCTTTAAGACTAGCTTCAATGTGTACTTAATGATGTCCTTCATAGCCGTAGATCAGAAACTGGAGGTAGTTCATTGTAAGGGTACGCAGGAGGAATACCCAAAGGCTTAGGGGGTCCTCTGGTGACTTGGAATAACCATGATTTTACTCAGATTGGTTTTGTGGTGGTTCTTTAATACCTTTATGTCATGACGAACTGAGTTTCAGATATCTTTCTGGAGGCATTGCTTTAAGAAAGGAGTTTAGTTGTCAGGAATTTTGGGTCATCAAGCTCTGTAGCCTGAGCGAGGAAACAATTTTATTTTTACAAAACCTGTATGTAAAATGCCTCGGTGAAGGCTTCTAGACATTGGACCTAGACGTCTGGTTTCTCCTTAAGTCATGTCAGTAAAATATGATTTCATAGGAGGTAGAAATCAGCCAATGCAATGGAGACATCCACTGGAAAGAGTGGATGTTGGGGGCCTGTCAGCCTTGAATGCTGCTAAGTTCTCAAGACCATTGTTGCCTTAATGCTTTGTGACAAGCTGTGATAAGCAAGATTACTGCTCCAGTAATTCTCCTTGTCACTGCCTCATGAGGCTGAGGGTGTCTTGTGAACCGGAAACAAATTCTTCATGGTCCAATATGGTACCTGTATGTAGGAAATCACTCTTTTTAAAGTGCTGCACTGTAGGCTGTAGAAGTTCAGGAGCAGTTTTGTTCATGGCTCAGAGGTTTGTGGTGTCAGTTTGCTGGTTGTGGGGAGTGTGTGAAACCCAGCTGAAGGAATGACTTTGGCTGTCCAAGCTATAGCTGTCTCCTTGAGTTGGACTTCTACGTAGAAGGAGATGCTTGAAATGGGTCTCTGGTTTGATAGGAAGGGATGGGAGTGGCGAGGGAGATAAACAGAGGAGGATTTAGTCTGAAAATAAAGTGCTGAGGGGTCAGATGCTGTGCTTAACAATATGGAGAGGAGAAATACTTTGGCGCTTTGGAGAGCGGCAAGTAAGGCCTGAAAGCTGCAAGGGAATTTCTGGTGTAGGAAGAGATGTTTTCTCCAGCTTGATCTCTCTGTGCTTCAATATCAACAATGTATTAGCTTCAGTGTCTGTTCTGAAGGCTTATATATAGGCATGTCAGTTGTGTTAAAAAATAGGCTTCTACTCAGTTTGTACTACCGAATTTGACTCAAGGTTGATCTGAAGAGAACTGTCAGTATTTTTGTTAATATTTTTCTTTTTTTTGCCATTTTTTCACTGCATTTGGAAGAGAACTGGGGTTTGTTCTCTGAGGAAGAGAACTGGTTAGCCTGGAAGAGGCTGGTTAGCCTGCAGTTTGAGAGTCCTTTCACTTCAGAGCAGGATGATTCTTTTATTTTAACTCAAAGTAAATATTTATGCTGTACCACTTCTAGAACAGCAAAAAACAGAGTGGTCAGGAGTGATCACTCTAAATAATGTTTCAGTGCTTTGTTAGGCAGTGTTCTAGATGTAACTTTCCTAATATTTTGAATTTTTAAATCAATTAAAAGCATTTCAGTTAATCAAAATGTAGCTAGTTGCATAGATCAGGAATGAAAATGCCCAATTTCTGCTTAAATGGAAAGCAACTCGATATTGCAGACATTGTCTGGAACTGGACTGAATAAGCTAATGACTGCTAATACTTCTAAATAAGGGCTAGATGACACTTTTTCTAGCAATTTAAAGCTCTACTTTTGTGTGAGGCCCTCTTTTGATGGCAAGAAAGACCCTTCCATGTACCTTTTAAAGCATATTTTAAATGTTTATATGTTCCTACACACTCTATTAATGAATGTAAAAACATAACCTTACGCTCATCTTCTCAACAGAAATATTTTATTAAACCAGAATGGGTTTCTCATGAAGTGCACTAGCAAACACTACTAGCATGGATCCTGTAGAGGTTTGACACACCTTACTGATTTTCCAGGACAGTATAACATCTGAATAGCAGATGGCTGTATTTTAATGGTCTATTTGTGGAGTGCAGACTAGTGTCTGAAAAATTCCTGGATAAACAGCCTGTTGTCTGCTCAATGGGTCTATAAATGTTCGAGTTATCTTTTTGAACTGGAAGATTTCACAGGACCAAAAGTCTGTCTTGTGCAGTCAAAACTTCCCATTCCTGTACCCAGTGCAGTAAGACGGGATGAAAGAATGGCTTGCTCAAACATGGGATATAGTACAGCTGCAATAAAACCCAAGATATTCTAAATCCAATGGGCTTTATAAAAATCTTAGAAAAATGTTCTTGTTGCCTCATTTGTTCTAGTCCTAGGTCTCCTGGAGGAAGTCCACTGCCCACAGTTGATTATAGGTAGCTTGCTGATACCCTCACGAATCGTTGCAGTTACTACTTAACTACTCTACCGACCTCATTCAGTCAAAAGTATTAAAATTAATAGAATTTCTCAAATGCTTGACTTCTGTGGCAGTGTGCAGATGGCCTTTTGCCTTGGTGTGACTGTACGTGGGATGTTCCCCCAGTGCTGTCTGTTGGTGAGCCCACGACCTCCATTTGGGTGCTCGGCTAGAAAGTTTCAGGTGGAGATACGTGGTGTGAGACCTTTGCATGCTGTAGGTGAAATCAAGTTAGAGATGTCTAGTTTTGCTGTTGATCGACGAAGGCCAAAAAGATGGTGAAGCATTCTTGAGGAAAGGGTTAGAATCAGTGTCTAAGTCCTCGAAACTCTTAATGAACTACGCAGTATCTTTTGTGCCTACTCCTCCACTTCTTTTTTTGAAGAAGTCTTTGCCAAAAAAAAAGGTTGGAAACTGTTTTTATATAAGACTCGTTCAACCTTGCTGCTGTTGCTCTCCATGTATATACCTGCTGGGTTTTTTTTCTACCAGTAAAGAAGAAAACATGCTTACTATTGTGCAATTCAAAATACTTCAGCAGATATTTTTTGATAATTACAAGTATTACCTCATAATTACTCTGCAGCCTATGCTACTTGCATTTTTTATGTGCTTTCCATTTTATTGGGGCAGAAGAGGACAAGAATGAGAAATATGTTGTAGTTCCCAGTTCCAGAGCCTGCTGTGGGTGGAAGCTCTTAGAAAACTGCGCTTGCAGAGCTGTCTATAAGCTGTTTCTTTTCTTAAGCTGCTGCCTCCTGCAAGGCCAGAGTGTAACCTAGAACAATCTGTGGTGTTATATAAGCTTCCATGTTCTAATTTTCCTGCTGGTCCAGTTGGGAATGTTTCACGCTACTGAGTGTTGAAAATTGATATTAAAACAACCTGTAAGAAATGGAGTTTGTCGCTTAATTTCATCTTTTCCTTAACACAAACCAGTCACTGGATCTAGTACCTGATACGTGGCAGAAGAAGTGCTGGAGTTCAAATTGTAAGGGCTGCTTTGACACAAGAACTTGCTTTTAAATTAACTCTGATTTTTGGAGGAGTCATAAATGTGATCAAGTTGAGGGAGCTGTGTGTAGGGCTTTACTTTCTTGGAAAGGTCTGAGGGGTTTAAGGGAAGTGAATCAATGCCTTCTTTCCTGTCAGGCAAGCAGAGGTGGAAAAGGGCATGTTCTTGTCAAATGCACTGTTTCTATAAAAAATGGTAGCTTAGCAGTCTATAAAGTGCAAAAATTTGGATTCTGGACTCCTGTTCAAGTGCTCAGTGGAACTTGCTGTGGTGCAGGGCACGCCTTCAAGCTGTATGCCTGCACCAGAAGTCACGGGTAGCCCATTGTAAGCTGTTTGTAGAGCAGTCAAGCTCGACCATGTAGCTATTCGGGATCCTTGTGGAAGGATATTAATACTCTTCTGGCCTCGGTACAACGCAAGATCATGTTTTACCTCTTAGCAGTTGCTGTGGCTGAAGCGGTTGTGCTGTCTGAGTGACTGTGACACTGAGCCTGTCCATCTGAGAGGTGATGAGCTGACTGAGCAGGAGTATGACCTGCACGGCTGATCTGATGTTACTGTGGGTTTTTTCCTCTTTAAAAGCCTAACCTAAAGGCTATAAATGTGAAAATACAGTACTGGTGAACCTCCTCTCTTTAGCGCTAGCTGTAGAGAACATCCATAGACAAGTCTTCAGAAGTCTGGGCCATGCTTTTTCTTTAATAGCTTGTGTAAGTGTTGTGCTCCTTCCCTTCGTCATTTTCCCCATGGACAGATTTTACTCCTCAGTTGCTCAGAGTAACAGCCAGTGGCTCTTGCCCCCAGCTTCTGTCAGAACTGGGGTTCCCAGTGACCCTCAGGGGGTTCCTTACTCATCTTGGGACCCTTGACCCAACTTTTTGGGTGCCAGCAGGACTTACTGGTGTTTTGTCCAGCAGTTTGGGCTTGTACAGAGATGTCTGGGATAATTTCTGGGTTCCAGTCTGGACTGTGCCCTGGCTAGGCTTGGAGTGGTGGTACAGGGGCTGCCCATGGTGCTGGGGCAACTGTGTGGCCTCCCTGCCCTGAGGACAGGTGGTTGTACCTGGGGATTAGCCGCTGTGCAAAGCAGAGACCATGTTCCGCCTGTGGCCACAGCTTTGCTTTCCTCCCCTCTGAGACTGAAGAGCTGCCTGCCCTTCTTGCCCTGCTAGGGTTGGATAACTGCCTTGTTTAGGGGCAAGAGATAGTGCGTAAGAAAACCATGTCAAGCTCGGAGGACTTAACAGGTCTTGGAGTGTGAAAGGCAGATCCATAACCTCAGGAAGCAAATCCAGACAATGCTGTCGTTATGCAATTTACCAATCTGGGGAATGCGCTCTACCCGTTAGTATATAGGATGCTGCTTAAAAGAGGTACTGCTTTCGAGGCGAGAAACTGCCGGTTTATATTTCAGGTAATAGTAGGAGATGTCTAGATGCTTACTTCAGCTTAATTATTTATGTAGTAATACAGCGAATCTGTCACTTTCTAGATTTGTAGAACCGGAGAGAAGTGTTGAGTCTGGATACTCAGGTGATGCAGTCTGTTTGTTACAAATTCCAAAAATTTACCCACATTTTGCTAATGTGCTCTGAAGTGATGCTTTAAAGAGGCCTTTTGAAGTTGCAGCAGGAGGAACCAACCTAACAGTCATAACAGCATATTATATTCCTTGATGCAAGAACTGTAAAGCCGAGCTATTAATCTAAGGAATAATACAAGGCTTTTGACACTAATACCACCGTATGTGTATACACAGTGAAGGTTTGATAAGGATTTAAGGTAAGACAGGCCATGATAAACCTTTCTTGTTCTGGAGCCCACACTCCAAATTTAGAATTAAATTCCCATGTGCTTTCACCTGGAAATGATATACTTTATTTATTTGCCAGTAGTTTGCTTACATCTACCTCATTCTCAGGTTGCTTACTGCTAGGAATGTAATACAGTTTTGAAATAGGTCGGTGCCAGGAACCTGAGCTCCACAGTCTGGGATAGCTCACCAAAATCCCAATTACTGAATGATACACTACTGGATAAGGCTTGTAAGCATCTGGAAATATTCAAACTCCACAATTAGTGTCCTGAAGGAGAGTTTGTGTAACAAACCTCTGTCAGAGCACCGCTTTACTATTTGTCTCTGGAGCTTTGCCTAGAGAGTGTGCATTCCAACATGCCTTATTGCTGTTGGTATTGCTTGTCTCCTGTTTCTCAGTGGGGCAGAAATGTGTTTCAAGCGACTAGCTAGTTTGCAGCTAATACCATGATCTCAAGGTGAATAAGCATCTTTACTTGCCTTTGAGTTCTTAATATACATATCTACCTCTGTCAGCTGAAAAATTAATGAAGTCTGGTTCTTCATCCAGACTGGCTAGTAACTGTAGCTCTTCAGCTACAGACCCTCACTGTAATTCAGGTCTGACTGTTTCGACAGAGTCCCTGTACTGCAGAATAGAGAAGAGGCACACAGCATCGCTCCACCCCTTTGACATGTTGGAAGGCTCTGGGCATCTTTGTTACATGATGGTATTCATTAAGGGTCTCCATTTGTAAGACAGGTGTGCAGTATTCCTGTTAATTCTTTCTGTAGTTGGTCACCCAGAAGCTTTTCAAGGTGTGTAAAACAATCTCAGCCTCCTTTTCATGTCTTCGGTTTGTATGCAGAAAGCCCATACCTCCAATCTGCTGTCTTAGATACAGTAATATACTTGTACTGCGAGACTTGCAGTTAGAAAATAGCTGTATAAAATTTTTGTACCATTTACCTCCCTCACAATTGAATTTGAGTCAATAAAAGTATTCCTTCTGTGTTTATAAGACTACTGAGCCACAAGAACAGCCCACCAATATGTTCATATGTTGTTTTCTGCAATAAGATGATGGTCAGGAAATTTGGGAGCCTTGTGGGAGAGCTTAGTTCCATCTTTCTTTGCATAAATTAGGGCTTTACAGAGTGGTGATATATTGAAGAAAATGTGATTTTTAAATTTTACAGGGGAAAGTCAGGAAAGTGAGCAGTAACAAATGTGCAGGAAATCAAGGTGTTGGAGTTCAAGGTCCTGCATGTGAAGAGCTATGTTACAACACAAACTTAATGGTCAGGGATAAAAGCCTATTCTTTAGGTTTAGTTTCAAATAAATAACCCCAGCACTGGTAAATGGTGGAATTTTGTGCTTCATAACTTCTGATTTGGCCCTGTTAAAAATTGAGCCTCTTAAATTAACCTGTTTCATTTGCCCAGGACATATGCTGGTCTTCCTCTAGACTGAGTGAGCTGCCTTGGCCTCTAGCTGGACTTCGCTTATTCTGATCATTCCAGGTTCACTGATCCATCTAATTATTGCATTAGGAAATAGTCTAGAAAGGCTTCCAGGTTAGATATTGTCAATAAAGGTCTGAAGGATTAAGATTTGTCTCTACAAATTATTAATTCTTTATATAGCTAAATAGTAATAACATTTACGCCTTGTCTGCGTTGGGGAAATAAAATGCTGAAGCAACTGGGGAGAAGGAAAGGATAATCTTCAAATAGCTGCTGTTATCCTAGAACTCAAGATGGTGTGGGTGTTGTGTGGGTTTTTTTGTTGTTGTTTCTTTTTACTTAGCAGATCAGTTTATTCATGTCTGGGGAAGGACAGTGGGTAGTGATACTGGGGGGGGAAGTTTCCTTTGTGAACATGAAAGCACCAAAACAACTGATTAAAGTTTTAGATTAATTGCAGAGAAATAGAGGTGTTGCTCTTGAAAGAGGTGTATGTAATACAGCTGGTCTATACAGCAAACCCTTACAGCTTAACCATCAGTCGCTGCTTTGAGGGTTCCCATCCACAGTAAGATACAGGACAGCAGCCCATGGAGCTAAGTAGCAAGTCTCTGAGGCTGGGCGGCTGCAAACCCGACCAGGACTCAGAAATGCTGTTGGCTCAGAGTCCGGAATCCTCCTGGAGGAAGGATGTCTGTTGGGTTAAACAGATGTTCATGCTGTTGCGCTAGTCAGAGGGTGTGTTGGTGCACATCTGGAAATGGTCTTTGGCTGTGTGAATTCTTTTGCTTGTGACCCGATCTAGTCTGCAGTCAGCAATAAACAAGTTGTTTTTTCATTAGATGTAGCTGTAGTGGAGAAACAGCGTAGGTGCTGCTCAGTGCTACTGAGCTGGTGATGGTATGATGGGCTTGGCGAGTGCGTGCCTGCCTTCTCATCATCTTTATTTGAAGACTAGAATGGAAATCTGGCTTGTGACGCAAAGGCATCGAGAATTACACCTGTGGTAACTGTAGGTGAATGTGGGTGGTGTCAGATGAGAGCAAGAAAGAGGGCTGGCTAGGAGCGTAGATCCAGTATCTATCAGCAGTTAATTGGCTCCTTGGCCAGGTGTACCATGCTATTAAATTAACTGTCCTGCCTTCCCTCTCCCCTACAGTATTACTAGTGGCCGTGAATGGTTTGGTCAGGGAACTGATCTATATTCAACCAGGTTTTCTTTAAAACTTATCTTTGTTAGTATCCAGCTCAATAAGTTACTGCAGGCGTGCTGATGCTGGCAGGAGGGATGGTGGTAGGAACATGAGGCTGGAAAGGATTCTGGGGAGGAGCTGCCCATTGCCCACAGACCTGTGCTTCTGTGGAGTTGATGACTGATAAGTTGTTCTTTCTGCTTGGGTCAGTTGACCTGATAACATCTGTTTCCTTTCTCTTGAGAAATGAATACCTTATTACCAAAGAAACTTGGCTGGATATGGCATGGCAGTGCTTATCATCCAGCGGATCTGATCAAAGCGGAGAGATTATTTTCCTATAAGGACATAAGATGTCCCTATGTCAGGAAGGACATCTGGCATAAAACCAAGTTCATTTTCTTTAACGATGGTGCTTCTAACTCACTTCAGAGATCGCTTTCTGTCTGTCTTGCCAGAATCCCTTGTAGGTGTAGAAAGAACAGGGCACCTTTTCCTTCTAATGAAATCTTTTCTTTATTAGAAGTAGTTGATCAGGGATTTTAGATACTCTGTTTGTAGAAGTGTAGCAGAAATATTTTTTCTTCAAATTGGTAAATGTTGTAAGGCTTTCAACAGCTGTTAATGTTGTCTGCTTATTGTCTCCATTCCTTCGCTCCTCTCAGCCTGCAAAGGTGGGGGTAACAGTTTTCCTGACATTCAGAAAGATACTCCATTTTTGTCAAAAGAAAACTGGTCTCTTGTGAACATTCCTATGCCAGTAAAGATGTGAATAGTATTAATGTCCAAAATAATGCACTGTCAAAGCACGCTAGGAAATAAAAATAAATTGAGAGATTTCACTTAAAACCCATCAGTTTAGTTGATTTTGAAAAGGCAAGAGCCATCCACATGCCTTGATTCAGGGAAGTACTGTGGATTAGCTGTTTTTTGCATGGTCCAAAACTGTCTGTCTGTGAGCTTAATCTTTGATCCCTAGTAAAGCCCGTATAGCCAAGCCATGTTCATCCTTCCCTCCCAGATAGCAAAGTATGGGTGGCTGACTGTATGCATTTTTTTCTTCCATATATATTTATATGACAAATTCCTTCTAAATAAGTTCTGTGGAGCAGAGATTGAACCGTTCAGAATTAGTCTTTGATATTTCACTCAGAGGGGAGCGTGGACCTGTACATACCATTTGCAAGTTTGTAAAACTTGAGGCAATTTTTGACTAAAGAGAAATGCCTTAGAAAGTCAATGAAATGATCAATGTAAAATTTATGCTTGAATTTCCTGATGTTATAATAGTCCTGGTAACTTCTGTTCATGATCAACTCTAAAAGCAGAGTATGAAGTGTTGTCTGCAGTGCCAGCTGCTGGGCTATCCATCAGCTGGGGTGGGACAGCTGAGGGAATGACCTCTCCAGGAGGAGACTGCTTTGGGATTGAGAATGGCTGATGAACAGGAAAGGCCTAGAGATGTGAGAAAATAGTAGGACAGCAGAAATAGTGATGGTTGGAAAAAGACTTTTTCTTTATTATTTAATGGAGTAATTGAGGTTATCAGTTCCTTCAAAAATGAGAAAATAACTTTGCACATTTTACTGAAGGAGTTGAACATCAGATGTCCATAAATCCTGTAAGCTGGCAAATGGAAGGGAAATTTAAATATCTGTGGGAAAAATATCAGATGCTTCACTTCATATTTACTCATGATTTATTATCTTTAAATTACGTTTTATGTAAATAATTATAGAGCTTTTGAGAACAATAATTTGAATACAGCATGATAATTTGAATATAGCATGTACTTTCAGTTGCTCAACAGAAAGGATGTCAGTTTTGGTCTAAGATAAATTTTACAGAACCTGTGGAAAAAGCTTTCTGCTCTTTATGGCTCTATTTCAATACTGTTTACTAACAAAATATTTTGTGGTGTTTTTTTTTTTTTGTAAGACTTATTCAGGGCTGTTCTGCGTAGTTATAAATCCTTACAAGAACCTCCCGATTTATTCAGAAAACATTATCGAGATGTACCGAGGGAAGAAGCGCCATGAAATGCCACCGCACATTTATGCAATATCGGAATCTGCATATAGATGCATGCTACAAGGTAAGAACTAGTTAAATGTTACTTAACCGTCAGCTGACAACTCTTTGTAATGTACCTAAAACTCAGCAGCTTCATTATCTAGCTATGTAGTAAGTTCTAACAGGATTGGCGTCTTTTCTGGTACTTAAGGGGGGGGGGGAGGTTCTTAATCTAGAACCTTAAACTTTCAGAATAGAAATAACTTTGAGGTTGACCCCTGTCGGCATATTTGTCTGACTGAGGCATGGAAGCCAACTAATGCTAATAGGAAGTGTACTGTGCCAGCTGGTGGCACTGGAAGTTGTAGCAGAAATACTTTCCTCTTAAAAAGAGGGAAGTTTCATCTCAAAAGATGTTATTGCACTGACTTTGAGTGAAGTAAGAATGAAAAATTGTGATTGAAAAGGGAAAGCTGAAGTATGTTTATGACTCATCTCTAATTCTATAAAAATGTTGGTGTTTTGGCAGCTGACAATCTGAAGTGACAATGGAACAATAGTATGTTTGAGTTCAAAAGGAGGTCAGGGAAATGCTTAAGCTTGAAGATTTTTTTTTTTTAATTTTTTTTCCGCTCCAAACTGGTATAGGTCGTCTCTGTAGTAGAATAAGAGAGTAAGTTTATGGTGGGCACAAGCTTTGAATTTTTGGCTTTAAGGCTGTGCTGGACAAATGAAAACTGAATCTGACGTTATATAAATGTGTTGAACTTTGTAAAATTGCACTTCTGACACAGTGTGGTGAAACACACCTCATACTATCCAATGTTGTTTCATATTTAGGTGGCTGTTTTGCTGACCTGGAAATACCTGCATTTTATATCCAGAAAAGTGTGTGTAACAGAGGCAGGTCTGAAAATTTACTGGGGTTTTCTGCTACAGACCTGGTATAGATGCACTGGAAATGGGTTAAAAGCTATTTGACCTTGTTCACGCAAACTAAGAAAACACTGTTTCTGTTACCAGGTTAATCAACCATTTAACTGTAAATCTTTTTTAAAAAGACATTTCCTGTCTTTTAAATAAATCACTGTTAGTCTTTGTTTCTTCAGTTATGCCTTTGTCTTTAGGGCTGCTTAATAATAAACTACAGGTTGCTGGGTCGCTGAGTGCTCTTCCACCCCAGAGGGAACCATGCCATCATGACTGAGCAGGGTGACACAAGGGCAAGCAATGGGACAACAGCAAATTGGGGCCACCAAGAGCTGTCACGCTTCTCAGCAGATAGTTGGTGCTCTGTTTTTATGTGGGTTTGTGGAAGAGAAAGTATGGTCTCTTGACCAGAACAACAGCCTCTGTCAGCTCAGATCAGATGACCCTGAATAACAAGTCAGTGTGGAAGAATAAAGCAAACCTTAAGATTATTTTAAGGATTTTATTCCTAGCTGTCTCAAGTGGCTTGTGGATAAGGGCTTCCCACTCTAAAAGCACAAGATCTTTTGAAATTGTCTCGGGAACTTTTGAAAAGTTCTTGAGACAAATGTCCTCTAATAAAGTAAGTCAATGTCAGGAGCTGTCACGCTCCAGGTGCTCTATATATTTGTTCACATACCATACTGGTACTGATTTCTATCTCTGGAGATATTTCTATTACAAATGTAATATGTACAAATCTTACTATTTCTGGAAGATGAAATGGAAAAAAAACTTCACATGATGGTATATATTTGGTTACTGGCTTGTTTTCTTTCCATACTGATACATGGAGTTTTATGTTGTGTATTAAATCTCTTGTTTTGCCTTTCTGTGCTTTCTTTTTGATTTGGATAGTCTGAATTCTTTTCATTCGAAAGAATGAAGCCAGATGTTGGAATAAGAATAGATGAAAACTGTGCAACAGGATCAATTTATTAGGGAATAACTTCTTCAGGGTTAACTAAATCTGTGTTTCTAGTGCCCTTCACCTGCATGGAGCTGCTTGCTGTTGTTTTAGCAAGCGATGGCAATCAGCCAGTGAACTTGGCCTTCATGGCTTATCTTCACAATTGTATTGCCAAGGATAAGTAAAAACTCTAGAACAGACAGACATTAGCAGTATTGTGCTTGGCAAATCTTTTTACTAAGCAAACTGTTCTTGCCTGATCGATTGGATCAGAGGAAAGAACATGCTGCTTCTGAATTTATGATGGACTTGTGAAACTGTTTACAGACACTCCTTCCCTTAGGAGGAAGGTGGTGTACAGACTTCTGGTGATACGCCTGTGTGAAGTATGAGGCTTGCTGCCATTTGTATTTGACTTTATACGATCACCCTGGCTTTACATAGTCTTGCGATACAGCAGTCGGTCATGAGGAGAATGACTAGCGAGCATTTGTCTCAAGCCAGGTGAGTGAAGTCTGGTACTAGCGCTGCACAGTGCTGGTCTCTCTCTGCGTCCAGAGCCTCTAGATGGGACCTGGTGCAGACACAGAGGCATTTCAGGGAGCTGTACAAATTTGCAGTTACAGCTAAGGTTTTTCTAGTCATTAGAGCAGCAAATAATACTTTGTCTCAACAGTAGAGGATTATTGCAATATTCAACTTATTTTCTAGTTACCAGTGACAACATGAGGTCATCTAGAACTTGGTAGGGAGAGCTAGGTTTTCCCTGCCAGCCAAGATTTAACAATGCGTAGTGTCCTTAATCTTCTAACTGCTTTATGTTTTGCTAGACTTTCGATCTTAAACTGATGAAACAGCAATGTATATCGGAAACTTTTGGCTAGTAGAAATAGGTCTCTGACCAAGAACTAGCTGTATTAATCACAATGCTTCAGATTAAGTTGTCAGAGGTCTCTGCTGCCATTTACTTCTAGCATAACCCTTGACCAAAGTGCTTTTGTTGCTAAGTTACTAACACCTAGTTAAAACTATAAAACTGTTCTTTGACAGTTTGTGTCTGTGTTTGTGCGCATAGTTGCTTTAGGAGATAGAGAGAGGATGGTAGAGAGAGTGGCTGGGTGACATCTAGTTTTTCCAGTATTATTGCAAGTCATGCTACTGCTATTGGAGCATATTCATGGGTTACTTTTGATATGAGTGACTTCAGTGTTTCCAGTATTTGACATCTAAAGCTTAACTACTAGGATTCAAACCTGAAATTGAAGCCATAGGAATATAATTCCTTTGGATAATATGACCATACCCTTACAGAAATATCTTAGCTGCTAACTTGGGTCAATAAAAGTGATTGTCTATACTTTTCTGGTCTGTTCAGTGGTATTTTGTTCAGTATAATCGTGTTTTGCTTTCCTTGTAGCTAATCACAAACACTAATCTTCTAGGTGTTTGAGATGTGTTTACGCTGATACCTGGGCCCGAGCTGTGACTCTGAACAGCCTGATTTCTTAAAACAATTTTTTTTTGTGCTGGCAATTGGGTACAGGGAGTAAACTGTTACTCAGTATCTTAATACTTTCCTGCCTTTAATTCAGAGCCTGGGTGATTAAAGATGAACTTAAAGTTTCTGCTGATCTGGAGTTTTCCAAGTTTAAAGTGTATGCTTAAACAACAAAACATAGATTTCTGGTTTGGATTATGAAAGCAAAAGGTTTTTTTGGCTGGCAGAAACAACTGATGCGTGTGCATCTCAATAGTGATTCCTTGTCTCAAATATTGCTGGAAATGCTCAATTTTGTCAAACTGGCAGTATAAACGGAGCACAGCACTTCACAGTGCACTCTCTGTTAGGAGAAGGTTGTATGGAAGCATTGCAAACTGCCGGTTGTCAAACTACTTCTCTGTTCTTGTCCCCTTGAATTTCCTGTTCCGGAGGACCTTCAGCCCTGCAGCCTTCACAGGTCAGCTCTCATCGTGCCTTTTGGTGGGGAGAATGGGCTGGAAATCTATTTCAGTGCTTGTTTAGGCATGGAGGAGAAAGGGCTGGGGGAAGAGCTGTAAAACAGACAATACGTTCCAAGAAGCCCAGTTTGCCGTTTTGGAGAGGGAGTAGTATTCTTCAGGGAGATATATGGAATTAGTGTGAGCTGCCACAAGAAGGAGGGAGGTACAGAATTGTTTTTAATGGCCGAGTGTTGTGGATGAACAGTTTAGTGGTGGTGCAGCTGCGATGCACTAGGGATGTGAGGCAAGTTTTGCAAGGAAAAACAAATCTTATTGATTGCTGGGTCTTGAGTGTTGACTTTTCTGCAAGACTTGTAGTGAAGATTAAGTGCGAACACAGTCTTATTAAAAACAAGCAAGACTTTGGGTGTGTTCTGGTCATGTTAGTCAGGATTTCTCTTCAGGAAAAAACTCATTACCTAGTGCCTTGACCTCAGAAGATAATAACATGCCATTCAACTTTACATACTGTATTTCCCTTCTCTCTTCCCTTAGTAATTATTTTTCAAAGTAGTGTGGTAGTAGGGTAAGTGTTACTTCACAGGTGGTTTAGTGGATTTCTGCTATGCTCTCTCTTCATTTTCCTAATGCTATGTTGAAGCAGTAAGTGCACATAACCCAGGAGCTTCTAGGCATATTGAGATTGTTTAGCCCTAGACAGAAATCAAATGCATAAATGCATAGGGTTGCAGTTGGTGCATTTCACAAAAGAATGCTAGACTGCGTTTCACGGCTGCTGGACAGTTGACGTGGTCGTAAGGAATTGGTATCCTAATCCCTGTGACAACAGTGACCTTAATTCTGTTTGGTAATACAATTTGCAAGACTTGCTATTGTTTGGTACTGCTAGAAGTTATAGGCAGTAAGAAGAAAACGTTTTGACAGGGACTAGGATTTTCTTTAAGAAAACTAATCCTATTAAGTCGAATAATTCATCTGTGACTATCTGTATTTTACTAGCCAGGGAGACTTGGTTGTGTGAAAGGAGCACTAACATGAATTTTATTCTAGTGCTTTTACCATACTTGGCTTTCTGTTCTCCCTCCTCCCTTCCTATTCCTCCACTTATTTCTAGAAGCAGCATGGCATTGTTTTGTTATGTTTCCTTTATTCATTGAGTCTTAAAAGTGCTTTGGAAGAAATATTAAGGAAAACTTGTTTGCTTTTTGTTGCCAAAGACTAGCTTGCCTACTAATATTACTCTTGTATAATTATGCTTAGTCTCTCCTTTTTATCCTGTTTCCCTGAGGACATCTTGATGAGCACTAAATTAGCACTGATATTTTAGGACAGCCTTTAATCCTGTTGCAGAGAAGGTTTATCGGAAACAGCGTAATACATGAAGCGAACACTTGGAGAAGTCAGTGCTGCCTACAGATGTAATGCTTCTCTTTTAAAAACATCATATTGATCTATATTTTAAGTTAAACTTGATCAAAACTCCTTTTGGGGACCTTGTGTTTGTATTTTTCCCCAAAGATATGGAAGAAAAGAATTGAAACTAAAATGTGTCAACTCTTTTTTTTTAAAGGTCTATTAAATCCTCAAATGGAAGAGGAAAAATTGCTCTGAGACTGAAAAGGCTGAGAACGATGACTAGTGTCCTCTGTGTGAGGAGTATATAGAAACTGTTGTATATGCAGTTAATATTCTCAATATTTTCATTACATTGTGACTTGTAAAGATTCTCCAAAACTTTTTTTAACCTGTTACAAAGTTCAGAATGGCTAGTCTAAGCAGAACCAGCTGCTTGGTAAAGTGAAAGATTTGTAGGTCTCCTTATTGTTACACTGTGATTCCACTTTGTTCCTCCCGGCTACTGTGGAATATAAATACTTAGGTGACAATAACATTAAAATTGAAAGCAGTTTGTATACCAATAGGAATGTGATATACAATGTTCATGGCTGAGTGGAGGGACAGATTCTTGAAGCAAGAAATAAAGTAGAAAAAACTGAAATCCATGATGCTGAAACAGTCTTCACCTCATTTTTTTTAATTTGAAATAAAAGGAGAAATGCTTCTGTTGGCCAAACCTATTGCGCAATATTTCATCTCCTTCCCCTCACTCTTCTCTTCTGTCTCTTGGTATTAAATCTGTGCGCTTCAGTGACTGTGAAGTTATTTTCGTGATTCAAGTTATCGCACCTTGTTAGACCATCTCTGAATGACATTGGTAGCAATTACTTACTGAACAAACTCAGTTGAACTTAGTTTCTCGAACTAGATTACGATACATATTACTATGCCTCTTTCTCAACATTTTGTTACCATTAGAGAAATTTCAGTACTTTAGGAACTGTTGTCACAAGCACTAACCTTTGTCTTTCTGTGTAAAAAATGTTTGGATCCCTGCTCTTTATTGGCCTTCAACCTCAAGGTTATGGACTGAATTAGGCATAATGATATTTACAGTAAACAACTCTTTTCTTAAGCCTTGGTTGCTTAGAAGGGTTACTTGAAGTGGTTGACCTTTTTTTGCATAACTTTATCCTATTTAAAAATGAGGCAGGAGTGACAATTGCTACCTGGAGAATTCTTAGTGTCTTTGGTGCCTTGGCTGTTTGCTCCCTGTTTCTGCAGTATAGTGTTGCAGCAGATTAGCCCATTCATGGTCTTTCAGTGGCTATTCTGACCAACTGTTGACGATTTTAATTTTAAAACTTGCTGTGCAAGCTGGCTTCGTAACTGAATTGTGACTGTGCTAGCCTACAGACAGGAATTCAAGACTTAATGTATCCAATTTCTTGAAATCATTCATGAGATGAATCATTTTGTGCCTATTACTCGGACAACACCTGCTTCTTCTCTGAAGCTCTAGCTTAAATTAAACTCCATTTCTTTCTAGGCAGTTGCGAAATGGATAATTCACTTCTGCTTGGCTTTAGCCTTCAGATGACATACATCAAGACATTATTACTTGTGCAACAAAAACTTGAATGTATTCTAATCTTGACAGCACATTGCACAGTAACAGCACCGCGAGGTGTGTGTCTTGCACAATAACTGGTTTTTGTCAGTCACGTCTGCATTCCTCTGGGGTGTTGAACTAAGAGTTTAGCTATGCTGTAACTGCTACTGCTAGCAATTGCAGTAGCTCCTTTTTCCTCCCCTTTCCTCTTTAAATTTCTTTGTTATATTCTGGCAAGAAAGCAACAAGAAGTAGGAGCAATTTTTATCACTTAGCAAGTAGAGAGAGCTCATGAGGACTGGTGGTGTTCTGCTCTTCATCTTCAGTAACCCAGGACTCACATCACTGACATGATTGCCAAATTATATCTCTGTGTGTATCCAGCTTCCTTTCACTTGTCCATACGTGATGCTTTCAGGTATTTGGCTGCTTAGGCACTCCTGACAGACCTTGTGTACCTTCCTCACTGGTCCAGAGTTGCAAGGTGTTATGTACCTATAGTATGCTGTTTCATAAAGCAAGGTGAATAAAAGCTCATGGCTTTCTCAATGCTCCAGGACATTAAAATTCTTTTTATTCTAGGCCTTTTTCAAAGTGATGATAAAGCCGTCAAATGATGTGTAGAAGGAAAACCCAGAAGGAAAACCAAGAAAAAATGAGACTTCCTCTTTCTATGTGTGACTGCTATGAAGTTGTTGAGGGAAGTTCTCAAGCTGGGGATGTTTCTTTGAGGAAAACATCAAGGAATCACTCTCAAACTGAAGGGCAGATGTTGGTAGAAACTGTTCCAAAGTATAAAGCTAGCCTTTGCAGGAACATGTGTACACATATATGCATATAATCATATATAAAGACTCCATATGGGTTTTCTAAAGAGAGGTTGTGCCTCACAAATGCATTGATCTGTGGATGAATCTGGACGGATAAGGGAGGGCTATCTGATATGGCCTATGTGGCTTTCCAAAAGTAATTTGATAGTGATCCTAACTAGAGACTCTTAAGTAACTGCAAGACAAGGGAAGGCCCTGATACACGTAAAACCCAGTGAAATTTTGACCAATCTTGGTCACTGTTTTCCGCTTTTTACAGTTTGGCAAGGTTACTGCTGAAAACCCTGTGGAACCTGCGCGCCTCATGTTTGTGCTTCTCATTTACAGACATCTCACCTGAAAAAGAGAAAGGGTTGTGAGCTCATGTCATCACTCAGCTTATATTGTTATCTAGGGTAGCAAACGTGAGAGCCTGATGCGAAGAGCTCTACCTCAGAGTGTATAGGAGATTGAAACTGCGTGTGAGGTGCTGGGTGTTCTGCTCCACAGTGGTGGCATCCTGGGGGGAATGAACATGTTAGTAGTGTTGGAGCTGTAGGGGATGAAACAGATCTGTGGAGATCTAAATGCAGTGTTCAGCAATGGTTATAAATCAGACAGTGTGAGAAGTAACTGGAAAAGGATCAAACCAGGAAACACTTTTGCCATAGACTTATAATACACTTTATCTTCAACGCTTTGTGCAGCTCTGGCCTTCCCCGCTTTGGGGGAAGAGGAAATATGACAGGAAGACATTAAAAAAAAAAACAGCTGACATCAACAAAACTGTGTTCAGCATGAAAATGATAATTCAGGTCAGATATAACAGAAGTCTGTATCGGAAGTGGCACAGGGAGAGGGAACAGTGATCCTACTCCACCCTTCTCTTCCTAATCAAGAACAAAGGGTTGTTACTTGAAATTCACAAATGAAATGTTCAAAACAACAAAAAGAAGCAATTTTTTTGACAGCATAACTCTGGTAGTCTGTGCCTCAGGATATAATAAGTGCTGAAAGCCTATGCTTGTCCCAAAAGCCATTTGAGGAATTAATGAGCTCGAAGTGTGAGGATAATGGATAGGGAAATGGCAGGAAATGTGCTGGCTACTGGGAAAGTGTTGTGAGGAATAATCCTTACCTCTGACTTGGGTCCTTATATTATCCGCTGTTGGAGCGTGTGATACTGATTCTGACTGTGTGTGATTGTTTTTGCTAGGTCAGTAAGTTTACTTTGTAACCTGCATGTAAAAGTGCACGTGGGTTAAAGGTAATAGTCTGTGTCTTCCTAACACCGGGGGGTTGTGCCGCATGATAGTGAGTGGGTGCCTCGCTGTGCAGTGCACGGGAGCAGTAGGAGCACGGGAATCTGCTGCAGTTGGCTTTGGAGAGGCTGAGACTCCTGGAAACTGCAGCACAGCTGTTAGCTTGTTCTAACTGCACCGAGCTTATCTAGTCCTTTTTGGGGTGCTCTCCATCCATAAGTAGTACTTCTTACCACGCTGAAGTGTTAAATTGGCCAAGAAGAGGCAACTGGTAAAATGTCATTGTCGCTGCTCTTAAAGCAGTAGTTGTTTGTGGTTACATTCAGCATCTCAAATAAAATAGATTTAAAAGATGAGGTTGAACTTTCTCTACAAAACCACAGGGAAACATTGCCTTTAGTACAGGAATGAATTCACAGCAGTTACTGGGTCAAAAATTCCTACAATGATTATCCTTGTTCTCACATCCTTGTTTTTCACACTCCTTTCTTAATGAGCCTGGAAGAAAGTGGGTGTTAGGTGCTGAAAAGGTGTCGTTGGTGGGGAGATGCTCCTTTTGTTCACCTCCTGCCCTCCATAGGGAGATACTACCCCTCTTCAGGTAATATACGCTGGATTTGTAGATGGAAACAGTATTAAGCTACATAGAAAAAAAACCACCAGTTGAAGCCATTCTGTAACCAATGATTGTTCATGACCATTTCTGATAGGAAAGGATTACTTTAATTGTCAGCAGATATAGTGAAGCCATCAGATGAGTGTTAGTGCTTTTTATTTCTAGGAACAAATGTCTGTGTCAGGCCTACATGCTTAAGGGAGAGAGAGAGAAGCGGATTTTAAGGATTTCCCCCCTGTAAATAGCATAAGGAATATATGATGCTCATGTTCAGAAAAATTGCAAAGTGGAGAAGAAAACGCTTGTGTGTGCATGAGTGCACATGAGCAAAAGAAATGAAGGTAAACATCTTTCCTCCAAAGGAAAGGAGATCTGAATATATCTGTGGATTTTTTTCTTTAAAAGCTGAAGGATGGATTTATATTGTGCAATTGCAAATTGTTGTGCTGAAATAGGTTTTTGAGAACTTAGTGGCAATTTAGGCACAACAGGGTAGGCTGTGGTGCTTGTCCTCTGACGTGTTGAACTTCTTTAAAAACTGTTCAGAATCAAACCTGTAGGAAATATGTGTTAAAATAGAAGAAAATAGCATTAACTTGGGTCCTTGGAAGAAATAATTTTAATGTTTGAACTGTTTCACTTGAGATACTGACCCCTATCCCCAAATCTTATAGACAAATGTCTGTCTTGAATACGTGTTGTGCAATGTTTTGTACCTTTCCTTACTCACAAGGTTTGGCATGTAAAGGGGTGGAAGCTCATGAGCTTTTGTCTCCTGAAATGTCTGGTGAGACTGTAACAGTGGCTTTTATGTGTTCTCTTGGGAAAGTGTGTTAGAACTTCTTACGGTGTTCAATGATGGGCAGAAGTAATAACTTGAATCCACTGCTGAACAGCAGAGGTATAAGAAGTCTCTACAGCAAATCTGTGACTTTGAAAATATTTTCAGATGAACATACTCATCAAAAGGTTTGTTACTAGTCGTAGAAAACATCCATCAGAAAATTGCTTACAACTTTTCAGCCTAGCTGTTGCTGAGATGCTGTGTTAAAATCACTGTGTGTAGTGTGACTGACCTTGCTGGGGCTGGGGTGATGTGCTAGATGATCTGCGTCCTGTCCTGTGTGTGATCGAGAACAAAAAGCCAAACCACTGACCATGCTGTGTTGAAGTTAGCAAGCTGATACATGCTGTTATCATACTTGCTATCTTTCCAAACTTGTGGAGTTCAGGCATAATGAAACAGCCTAGGAAGAGCCCACTAGAATGAAAGCTGGTTCACAGCCAGTTTTAAGTGGCTGGCTTGTTTGTTTGGGAAGGAGAAGAGCAGAAGTTAAATGAGTGAGCTTAAATGGCAGATATTATAGTTAAAGGACCTCCTTGAGTCAGTGTTTCAGTTGACAATGTAGTCTTTGTCTAGACAAAATTGTACTACATGGGAAACAGAGCAACTTAAACAAGATTGATGGAGAATAGAAACCACTGCTATGCTGAATGCTCTACAGTCTAAATAAACCTTTTCCAGCCTGTGGCTTGCCAACTATTACTAGTCTTGGGTTACTTCTAAGCAGCATGCAAATAAAAACTGAAAAGTAAGCATAGGGATTGTCTGTGTAGAAGGTTTAGGAGCTGTTCATTTCTACTGGGAAAGCTCTTTGGGAGCCGCAAGTCAGGAGGGCTGAGAACTGCTCATCTGTGTCATTCAAAGAACAATAAGCATTAGCGAGCAAGTCCTTGCAGCTCTAGCTGGAGTGGTTTAAGAAGGTGCTGCCTTATGGATTGTTACTGCCCTTCAGCAAAATTGCATTAAACGCTTCTGTGAGAACCAGTCTTTAGCTCTGACAGTAAATCAGTCCCATAAGTTGTTGTAGCTGGTGTGACCAGCTCGATGGTGCGGCACATTGGGAGCGCTCTCGCAGTCGACCCTGTTTCACTCTTCGTATATCGGCTGTTGTACATCTTAGCCGCTGCTCACAGTGTGGATCAGCCCTTGGGACTGTGCAGTTGTTTTTTTTTTCTCTGGTCCTTCTCTGAACTGAAGGCTGACTCATATTCTCCGCTCACCTCCTAAACTACAGCGGTCACACATTTAAAACACTAAGTTTGGTATTGCATGATAGATCGGGGTGTTTGCAAGGCTTGTTATAAATCCGTACCTGTTTGAATGGATTTCTTAGGGAAGGAATGTGTTGCCTGTTTAGGTCTGCTCACAAATGTAGCAACTCTGTTTTAATTTCTGTTAGACTCACTAAAGCTTCTCTTAATGATAGTTAATAAAGGTAGTGAAAGACTGCCAGTGAAAACATAAACCACGTTTGAGCTTCTTCAAACTTAATGAGGACTAAGAATTTGAATTTTTTTTTTTATTTGGTGTGTAATGGAGAAGCTGCCCACAGTTTCATTAAGTGGGCAGGACGTAGTCTGACAGCTATTTGTTTTCTCCTTTTCTGCTGGTTCAGCTCTGGCTAGCTACTCTGAAAACAAATGTCACAATTTTTGCTTTAGGAATTTGGGTAATTTCAAGCTCATGTTGCAAATATCTAACTCGTGACTTCTAAAATAGCCTCGATTCATAGCTTGGCTTATTCTCCCAGGGTGTGATGCTGCTGCATTAGGTTAGCCACTGGGGCTGTGTCTGCGGTGGAGTGCTCGTGCAGCAGCTGGAGTTAGGAGTGAGCGTGGTCGTGAGGCCTGCTGTAGGCATGCAAGAAGTACTTGAACTCAGTGCTATGGTTCACCGTAAACAAGTTGTAGGGTAAACCATGACTAGGGTTTGACTGACCTGTGCTATGCTTCATTTAATAATAATTAACTCAACGGACTTAGCAGTCAATTAGCAAGCAAAACTGAAGTATGACTGTTGTGATTTGTCTCAAATCTCATGTATCTTAGAGTAAGGGATAGAACCACATTTTTTTTTAAAAGCTTTTGTTATTTTAACTTCACGAATAGCTGGAACACCTATAGAGTGTCTCCATCAATGCTTCCACCCCACAGTGAAGAGGTGCCTTCTTAGCCCTTCGCTAAGGACTTGGAGGTATCTTGGAGTAACTAGACAAAGTAAACGAAAGAGGCAAGAGTGAAACACTGGTCTGTGAAAAGTGGTTTGTGGCAGTTCAACCTGACAGCTGTCTCAGGCTGGTGTTTCTGGGCAGAGGAAGCGTAATAGACAATGGCTGTGTCTTGTATTGTGCTATATGGGAAATACCAGCTGACCAGACCATGCTGAGGATTGGTAATCAATTTAAAAAAGCACTGTTTTATTTGTCTTTGTCTTTGAAGTGGATGGCATTGGACTGGAGAGAGAGTTTTGATGCAGTTCTTCATGGGCTGCACCACCCTCCCCACCACCACCCCCCCAGCATTGGGGGCTTTCAGTGTTGTGTGGAAAAAGGGTCTGAGCACTGATGAAGCAGTTATCATTCTAATATTATTATATTAGTAATGCTAAGTTATTCTAAATAAATATTATTCTAAATATTATTCTAAATCTTAAAGCCACTGTATACCCAGGAGGAGTGGAGTGCACCTGAATTTGATCTTACTTCTGGTATAAACTGTTACATGCTTTAGGACAAAGAGTTGGAACTTCTGCAAGTTCATTGCTTGACAGTTTCAGAGAAATAAGACTTGAATGTAAACCTGACCAAAAAAAGCTGATGATGACAAGGCAAGAAGAAAAAGATCAGTAGGCTTTCAAGGTATATCAAGAGAAATGGTCTTCCCCTAAAGAGTGCCAGTGTCCTTGATAATCTCTGACCTCCAGAGGTGATTTCCAGCTTTTAGAAGGGTAGGGCAATGATCCTACTCGCCGTTCTTGAAAATGGCTGTGATGTTCCCTCCTTTCAGTCACCTGAAACATCCCAAAGAGTAACCTGACAATGACGTTGTCCATCTTGGTGGAGGGATTGCATCGGGTGCTTTGAACATATATAGGTTCAACTTCCTCAAATAGTCAGGACTGACTGATTAAATTTAGGTATTAGAACTTGAATTGTCACCTTTGTAAGTGGTAGCAAACTGCATACTTTCTGAAAAGTTCACTTGAACGTTTAGTGGGTTACTGTTGGTAAAATACTGACTATATTCCTGCGAACTGCCCTTGTCTCTTTGTGAAGTTGCAGAATGTACATTGAAGAGGGAATGACTAAGCTGTACATAGCACAGATTATTGCACAACTAAAGGTAGAGGTGAAATGTAGGATAAACACTGCTATTGCAGAAGTCTCTGGCTGAGTATAAGTGTGTCAGGGTATATTTGGTCTGCAGTAAGGTAGATGCTCAGCAAACAAACTTGTGCCTGTCAGTCTTTCTGTTGTCCTTGTTAGAGATGTTTGTTGCAAGTCACTCCATAGCGTTGAGTGTTTGATGATAGTTTATGGAGTAACTAGGCAACATTTTAAAGACAAACACAAAATATAAATGCATGCTTCATCTCTGTAACCAGATCTCTTTCTGTGCTTATCAGTCCAGTAGGGCTTGGCTTAAAGAAAAGGGGAAGGAAAAAAAAAGTCAGAGCTTGGAATTGAAGAATGGCAGATTGTCAGACCACCTGCGTGCTTTATAATGCTATGTAGTGTTTATGGCCAATGCTGTGAATGTTCTGGCAGCAGCAGAATCTGGGCTGATGGGAAGGGCTCTTTCCTGCAGGCAGCAAACTATTTTCACAAAACTTGTCAGGAATTCAATTTTTAAATGTCCTTCAATAGATTGATATTCCAGCCTGTTCACCTACAGTAGGGGGCAAATATACACAGATCTTCCAAGGCTGACATCCACAACAAACAAGGCTATTGACCAGGGAACCAAACTTTTCTTGGTTTATGTACAATGGCACCTGACTATTAAATGTCTAAAAATAAGCGAGAACCCTTCATTCCCCTTGCACTGCTGCCTCTTTATGGAAAGACAACAATTTCTCCCATTTGAGAAACATCAAAGAATTTGCCCTCCTCCACCTCAACAGAAGCATCAGTGGTTTTGATTGTACTGCCTACAGAAATGGGGCTGGCATTTTATCACTACTGAATGGGTATTTCATGCTCTGGAGAAATAAAAGGAAAGACCGTGTCAAAATGCATGATCCACAAGTCTTGCACTTGGGTTTTAGGAAGGACAGCCCTTGATGTACCTGCAAATAAGAACTATTTCCTTCTCCATAATTTCCTGCTGGATGTGTAGTTGCCCATAGCTTTTTCTTCAACCCGAGTCAGGGAAGCAGATTAATACTCACGTACATCCATTTTCACTGCTTTTCTAGAATTAATCTTTTTGTCTTGGTACACTTATTTCATGTTCTCACCTAAATAAAGACTGGATGCAAAAGAGAAGATGTTTACGGGAAGGGTGGTGGAATTGCAAAACAGTCGATGTTTCTATGAGAGTTACTGTGTTTGACAAGAACTGTAGTTATAATCAGATGTTAAATCTGAAAGCAGGTAATGAGTTTATGGAATTGTTTTCATAGATTTGTGTATTTGGCAAATGACTTTATAGTTGGGCAGTTCCAAATGGAACTGGATAGCTCCAAATGGCTTCTTCCATTCATTCAGAGGCAAATGGTGAGGGGTAAAGGCAGATCTGGGCATATTTGCAATCCTTAAAATTGCAGGGCACTTGGAGCAGTGGCAGTTGGAGAGGGTGGGCATCCCTTTGCTTGTAAGCTCTGTTCTGTGATAAACGTTCTGTGCTTGCAACGCTACTGCTGTTGAGTTTCTGTAGGAAACTTGAAGACAGATTCTTCCTTTTCTGTTTATTTTGTATCAAATTATGAATGACTGTAGTGTGACCAAAGCAGAACGAAGTCATGTTTTTAAGAAAAGCTGCTTTGTTAAAATACAGTAATCCTTTTGTAGACAGAGTCTATAGCTTTGAGCAACAACTTCAGAACATCCTGCCTGAACTAAGTACCCAACAAATGCGTGTACTGCACATCTGGAGCCTTCCTAGAACTAACGGGTTTTGTTAGGCCTAGCCTGTTAGTTAGGGGGGAAAAATCCTTCCACAGTCTGGTGAGAGAAAGGATGTGGAGTAAAATGTTTTATATTCTGACAGTTAAAACTTCATGCACTCTATTATAAATACATAGCAAGGTAAACATCAGGGTCTGTTCTTATTGGGTTTTCAAACAAGAAAGCGTGGCAACTCTTTTTGCAGCCAAGCAGCAGGTTTTTTGAGGAGCTGCCAATTGCTGTCCCCATAGCACATTCCTTTGGGGAGACAGGAGCGATGTAGGTTTAAGAGTGTAGGGCAAAATGACTTTCCGAGCTGTAATGTTTCTTGTCCTTCTTGTATTCTGGTAGTTCTTCTTGGCCTCTCTTCAAAGCATTTGTACAGTTCAGTATTGTGTGACTGGGTTTCCCTAACGTAGCTCTGCTGCTTGCATCAGTAAGACATCTTTCAGCTCTGCAGTAGTAGGTGTTAAACACAGCAGCTGATTCTTGCCTTGAGGTGTGAGAGTCAGTCTTCCTTTGGGTGGAAGCAAAAAGAGGAGGAGAGCAGGAGTGAGAGAAATGCTTTGGTGTCTGATGCTTCCAGATGCTAAATATATAGCTTGATACAGCGTAAGCCGATCTAACGATTAGCTGCTGCCAAAAGAGTAAGACCCACTCTGGTTATTCATTGCTCCATCTCCCTTGTGCTGGCTGCTCCCCCCCCACCCCCCCTTATGTATTTTGATAGGATTAGTTTTCTGCTAGTATGACTCCCTGGTCGGCACACTGTAGGTAGAGGTGACATGTGCCCTGGGAATGGAGGGAATGGTACCTTCTGCTGGTGGCAGCTACCTGGTTGGGAAGGGTACCAAAGCCAGGGAGGGTGCTTTTGCAGTACCTCTAGGGTGACCAGAGCGTGTGTAGCTGGTACGCATGATGGTTCTCTCACTTTTCATACACTAGTTCCAATGTTGCCGTGGCCGTGTTACAAACGGGATCTGGGTTAAAACTAAATTTTGTTTGTTCCATCAGTTACTTGAACAAGCACCACCTGCATCTGCACAATTGACTGTTGGTTCAGAGGGAGGAGTGGGATGGTGAAACTGGACCGGGGAAGCAGAGATGTCAGTGGTGGCTCAAGCTGAATTACAGCGGCAACGAGCTTCAGCCTAAGGCTAGTGTCGGGTTGTGTTGCCTTTGTGCTTCCTAATTCTTCTGTTCAGAAGGACATAACAGTCTATAGAAAACTTATTTCCTAAGTAGAAAACAAAATTTTGTTTTTATTCATAGACTGCATAATTTTGGAACTTTGTTTTTCAAATTTAGTATTGTAGTAGCCCTTCTCTGTGCAACTTGAATGTCATGGTCTTCAGTGTAGTCTGAAGACCTTCAGATGTACTTAAATCCAAGCTGTGTATCTTTGAAGTGATAGATTTCAGTGGGACTTCTGTATTGGTTTAAAACTGAAGGGTTGATGTAGCTTAAATTAAGAACTTGGTCCTCTTATTTCATCCGCCCCTGCCACATACTTCTGTTGGGTTATATGGGAGTAACTTGAAAGATATTTATGTTGATAGCAAAAGTTGTGTTACCTAAGTAGTCTTATAGGTGCTTTCCCTTCCTAAATCACCTACTTTTGTGCTGAAAATGTGATGAGCCTGTTGTGACTGTCCAGAGTATCAACCATTCCAGACCAATATGTTTTCTCGCCCTTTCTGTGGAGTAACAGGCAATTCATGTCAAATTTGCTAATTCTGTTTGTGAGAGTAATTTACTTGTATTTCCCATTTTAGTTGCTCTAAAGGGTGGGAATGAAAATTGTGTGCCAACTTGTTCTGCTTTTTACTGCTGCAATTTGCTTATAAATCCCAAGGGATTTGTTGAATTGGTCTAGTCTTTATGTATTCCTACAAATCTGTTTGATGTTAGTGATGTTATCTCATGAGGACTTTGCTAAAGACAGACGTTTTTGGTCTGTTCTTAAGACTTATGTAGAAAATTACGTGTTTTCCAAATATGTTTAGGATTCCATGAACAACCACATCAAAACTTCATTCCTTTAATAGAAAAAAATACTATTAACTTTTGCAAAGTATAGCAGATTATTTTTAAGACTTAGACACATTCTCTGTCATAGAAAAACCTGTCTTGTGGGCAGCAAGCAGCCCTTCAGGTTAAAGCTGGCTCACAGAGTTTTTTTGAAAGTATTATTGAGATATATGTCCAAAGATGAGAAGTTTAGTGCTTATGGTAATAAATCTGGCAAAAGTGTCAGATAAGAGCTTGGGCCTTTCAAAAGGCAGGCTGTGGGATGGGCAGTTAGCGCTCTACGGAGCCTTTAGGGAGGGGATCGGCTGCTTTGAAATCAAGGCTGTAGATAAATTGTGTTATTTGGGAGAGGAGAAAATCAGACCAAACAAACCATAAATAATTCTTCCATGTTAGTCATTTTGTCAGAATCTTTTCAGAATGAGTCTGGAGAAATTGACTCTTGTTCTTGGGCATTTGGCAAGAAAAGACATCCAGCATTTGACAAGGCATCAGGCAGCATCCTGAGCCTTCAGGCTGTAGGATTTGTTGTTGTTAGCTGAGTGTGAGATGCTGGAGCTGGCCATTAGTGTGAGTGAGTGATCAAAAGGCAAAACTTGAAGCTTGCTGTTGTTTTACTTCAGCTTTTGTAGTCTGTGAGGTTCAGAGTCCAGACTGAAATGGAAAAATGTATTTGTAGTAATGCACTGGAGTATCTGAATTTGTCATAAGGTCTGTGTCAGTTCAGGCTCCTGGACACTGAAAATGGAAAAGCTCTGGAGCTTCTGACAGTGACGGAATACATACAACTAGGTCTAATTGGGTAAGAAAATCCATTTATAAAGTAAGTCTTGCCTATTGTGAAACACTAGCTTTGTGTGGGAAATTGACAGGTGCAATGATGCAAAGCATTGACAAATGCCCCTTGCTTTCAAATAAATTCTTTTCAATTTCAAGGCAAACATTACTTGTGTTAATTTTTTTACGAAGTGATAAACTGAAGAGCTGTAGTTCAGAGAAGATAGTATGTTTTGACAGAGTGGCCTAGCTACAGTGACAAAATTACAGAGAAGTTATTCTTAGGAAGTGGGAAAGGGGGAAATCTAGCTGTCAGTTTAGAAAATGTCTCAATAAATACTGAAGCGAGGAAATACTAACTTTCCACTTTACCCGTGGTACAAACTTGGCATTCATTCAGCAATTTCTTCTAAAAGAACAAATGATTTGGACTGTCCTGTGTTATCTTGATTTTTTTTTTCTTTTTTTTTTTGCTGACGTATGGAGTTCCGTGTGAAGTGCAGGAGTTGGCTACCCCTGGAAGTGGGTCAGGGTCAGAAAGTTGCACTTTTTTCTGGTTTATGCTGACAGCTGGGCATACAGTATATCCGACTGCTGCTGCATTTCTGGTGTTTGTCTCCTGCTGGTACCAAAAAGTCATTTTTTGATAGGACTTGCAAGACCATCTGCTGTATATCAAAACCAGAAGACTGTCAACTTTTTTGAATATTCTCTTAACACTTCTGTTGTCATACTCTCACTGCTTTTGCCTACTCTCAGCTTTTATTCCTTGCAGTCACAGGCTTTCCCCTTCCTTTCTTCTGGTGTTGCTGTACATCATGCAGATATAGGAAAAAATCGGTACCATCCCTGTAGTTTTGTCAGGAGTATCACCAGTTGTTTGAGTCTCATTTTCTTTGCTACTTGTAATACTCTAATATTCTTCTCCTCTCCTAGTACAACCACTCAGCTCTGTTTGTTACCCTATAGGCAGGAGTTTTGGAGCTAATGTGCTTGCAGGACACAGACACAGGGCTGTAGCATTTGATTTGTGCTCCTAAAGTGCAACCTGATGCACTTCGGCTGCACAGTGGGGCAGAGGATCACTGGCAAATCGATTGCTTTTGAACAAGCCAGTACAAGGGGTTCAAAGAACAATTGTTTGCATGCATTTAACATTTTTTCAGTTAGAAAGCACCTAATTTTCCATCATACTTGCTGTTAAAATGCAGTCTAAACCCTGCCTGTGGTGCCGTCCACAAGCCTCAGGTTTAGCCAGCTGTGGCAATACGCAGTAGCATCTACCGGCTTTAAAAGACTTCATGTCCTTCAAATTTTCTAGTCATAAACTAATGAAAATAACAATATTTTGTGGACACCTGTCTCTTTTTTTTT
>VWZZ01000805.1:12841-83776 GCA_013399095.1 Psophia crepitans | reverse complement strand
AGCAGCCTGTCTTTACTCTGGCTGGGTACCAAAGCAGCCTGCGCTGATCTAAATCCCGGGGTCCCTGCCCTGGCTGGCAGTCCTGCCTGCCTGCACTGACACTGCTGTTTGGGCTGCTGTCCGGCAAGGCTGCTCAGGGAGCTGATGTGGCTGAACACAAACTGGTTTTGTACCTGAGCTGTTCACCAGGCAGTGTCATGGGGGGAACACGGCTCGTTGCTGGGTCGTTTTATTTTTTTATTTTGCACGCTGCCTAGCTAAGGTTGAAGTTGTGCTTCAATACTGGTTGTTACACAACAGTGCTCCGCACTCAGGCGTTACATAGGTGGGGTGAGCTGTTTCCTACAGTCTGCAGAACTCAGCAGTAATTTGCAACTCAGTTTAACAATAGTTTTCCTGGACCCATTTAGAACCAATGTGAAATGTAGCTTATGTTACTGTGCTTACCAGAAATGGTCATAAGGTATTGAGGTTGTATATATGGACACAGATCTGTTTCAGACCTGTTAAGCATGTGGGGAAGCTGCTTGGTAGCAACCAAAGCCGTCTGTTCATCCCGCTGGGATTGCACTCTGTGTCCATCACATACCAATTGCACCCGTTCTGTGGCCCTCGGACACTTGTGTTTAGGGACATGCAGGGAGAGGCAGGGAGTCCAACGTGTAGTCCTGAGCTTTACACTTGAACAAAGTCAAGCTTGATTTTTACTTTTTTTATTACAATGTAATCCAGTAAACATTACCGATCAGAGCAGAAAACCTCTTTGAAGTTCTGAGCTTGCAGGAGGTGAATGTGTTCTTCTGGAGCTAGTGACAAACAACTCAAGTGTAAAAGCAAGATCTTTGTGATGCAGATTTATGAAAAAGATGTTGAATTGATTGAAAACCCTGGCTCAAACAGAGTGGAGAACACCTGTAACTGGGATGTTTTACTTTTTTGCGGATATATTTGAGTGTTTTGATTATATTTGATTTAATATAGAGTATATGATGTTGAAATACATTCTGTAAAGATCCTGTAATTATGAAATACCTCTTGTAGGGTATAACTGACCTTCAGGCATTCTTTTCAAAGGTCACGAGCGCGGCAGTGGGTGTCACAAAAGTGCTGAGCTGCGCCATACTGCGGAGCTGGGCTCTGTTCAGTATTTCCCTGGATGTTCTTTTGACAAGTCTGTAATGAATAAGCTAAACTTATGAAAGCACTCTAGGCTTGCATGTTCATTTAAAAAAGAAAAAAGCTGTAAAGCACAGCACTTGTTTGCTGGAAATGTTAGTGCTGTTTCCAAGTGTCTGGTCATTACTATTGTGTACTTGAAACTGGTGGGGTTTTCTTCTTGCTTAGTACTTAAGTTTTCAAATAACTTGCTTAATCTGGGGAAGGGTGCATACAGAATAAAAGACATTGAGTCAGCTTTGTCTGAAAGTATAGTGTGAGAGATTACCATGGATTATTATTAAATTTAACCAGCATTTTGGCTTTGTCATTTGAAAAGGCAGACCTTTTAAGAATGTCTAAGCTGCTGTTTGAAGAGTGTATGTGCATGTGAACTGGAATATTTCAGGGATATTATTAAAATTGCTTGGGAGTGTCCTTAGAATTTTTGAGCTGAAAAACTGAATTTTTTTAAAATATTCATTTGAAAGATACTGCCTTGCAAATTACAGGGCAGTGTAAATACAAAACTATAACCATGTTTGTTCTTGTTTTGCAGACCGTGAGGACCAATCAATTCTCTGCACGTAAGTGAACACTCTTCATTTGGGCATTTTTTTGAAAATCTGTGTTGTGGAAGGGGTCTCTGATACAGCTGTAGTAGTCAAAACTTGATCTTAATCTCGACAGGCAGTGGTTAATGGTTAAAGATGTGGCATGAAGTGGTATTTAATGTGGGGAATATTTGTATTTTCATACTATAATTCACCATATTGACAGTTTCATAGGCATGTGCCATTTAAGAAATGTAACTTTAAAATATCAGTCAAGAGATCTGAATCAGAAACAAAAAGCTTTAAGATGCGTACATCTGTCTGAAGTGCTGTGCTGTAACGATTCAGTGTGTAGCGTCC
The DNA here is from genome assembly GCA_013399095.1 of Psophia crepitans. NCBI lineage: Eukaryota > Metazoa > Chordata > Aves > Gruiformes > Psophiidae > Psophia > Psophia crepitans. Next base: position 81,707 of record VWZZ01000805.1, on the reverse strand, counting down.
AAGGGGGACAGGAATCAAAAGCTGGTCTAGAAACTTCCCTGAGCAACTGCTTTGGTCTGGATCCGCTTCAAGCAGGGAAACTCTGCACAGGTTGACGCTAAGGTTTCCTTTTGCTTTCTTGGTGTGTACCTGAATTTCCCCCACCCAGGAGCAAACTCCTCTTTCAGCTTGAATTTCTCTGGGATCTGAAGCGCAGCAGTGGGGTAGTCAGAGTGCAAACGTGTTTCAGGCTTATGACACCACTGAGCTGAGCTATCTTTGGGCTGCTGTGAAAGGGGCGATCCAGTTTCCTTTCCTCTCCTGCACAGGCTATGTGTCTCTGCAGGCTCCTGTGCTAGTGTGAGGGTTGGCAGCCAGAGTCACAAGCCAGTTCAGGGAGCAAAGCCGGCAGATAACTGACATTGCCACAAAACGATGCTTTTCAGCAGGTTAGTTCTCTGGGTCTGCACTCTGTGGGCTTGGAGGAGCACCAGCCTGAGCAGGAGGTATGGATGGCCAGAGGGGACCTGTCCCTGTTGGTAGCAGCCCAGGGGTTAGAATGGTTCCTCTGCGTTGTGAATCAACACCTTGGCTCTGTTCTGAAGCTGCTTGCAGTTAGCAGTCTTGGGTATAACTTAACATACTCGGTGATCTGAAGGAGAGGGGGAAGATACGGTAGTGTGCATGCCTCTGACTTGGTTCTGTGATCAGTTGACCATACTGTCTGCCAGTGCATGCCAGCTGCATTGAGGCCATAGTCTGTGAGGATGCCTGCTTCCTGAAATAGCTTGATGGTTAGATTAATTGCTAGAAGGAGACCTGGGTTCAGTTTCCTTCTTGACGCGAAGGGATTCAAATCTTCATCTTCTGCTTCCTACAACAGTGCCTTAACTATCAGACTCTCTGCAAGACTGAAAGTGGATCCTTTCAAGCCATGCTTTTTAACTAGATTCATGGGGCCCAATGACACAGAAGCAAATACGGTTCTGTAGCTAAGATAAAAGTTGAGCCAGTTAACACAGGCTTGTCTAGGTCTGTGGGCCCTGTTCTTAGTGGGACTTAGGTTTCGTGTGATGACTACTTCATGTGCGATGTACAAAACAGCCCTCAAAGCAGAGATGGGATCCCAGACTGAAAACAAATGCTTTGTTCTTGTGTGTTTGTGGGTGCTTTGAGAGTATGTGCTTGCCTCAGGTGAATTTTTTTGAAGTAGCTTCATATTTTGTGCCTATGCGTGAACCTTGCACTCCTTTACATGGTCAGCTGAGACCACAAAGGTTGGAATTGGCAGTGCTACAGGATTTAGTCAGTATCTGATCTGTTCAGTTGCAAATTGGAAAGCCTTTAAGCTCTCTTGCCTTCAATTTTGTTATTACCTCACCTGTAAGGTTACTGTAAGCTTTTGATTCTTCTGCACTGAATGGGCAATTGAACCTGGTTTTATATCCAGTACAACACTCTTCAACATGAAATATCTGGATCTTGTGATAGGTTCCACCTCTTGGCTAGGCAGTTGATAACAGCAAGCAGCTTACATCCCATTTGTAGAGTGAAGCTTGCTTCCAGGTGGTGAGGGGTGGGGAATGGACACGCTTCCTTACAGTCAGACCTCAGGAGAGTGTGAACATATCCAGTTCTGAAGTCTGGAGCTGCTGGGGACTGCTCTGAGTGCAGTCCTAATGCTATGATCCTCTGAGATGTCCCTGAGGACATCTCTTCTGTTGAACATGTAAAATGTTTGGTGACAAATCTACTATTCCATGTGAAATTTCAGAAACCGGTGCTAAGAAGCAGTAGACAATACATCTCCAAAGAATTTCAGCACCCGGAGATCATATCACACAACTAGTATTGAAACTACTAATACCATGACACTGGAGAAGTTTTGCTACCTTTAATTCAGTGTCTTGGGTGTACCAGTGTTAAAGGCTACTTCACTTAACAGAAGTGTGGCAGAGTCTTAAGTAAAATCAAGTTTCTGAACAACAGATTCCAGGCTGTCTTGCTACTTTAATTTGTGTTTCTTACTGAAGTACTTACACAGCAACACAAAGAAAAACAAGGTTAAAAAATCCATGTCACTGGACGTGGTTTAGAAGGAAACATGAATTTCCTCAGTAATGTGGATGGATGTGTGGCCTCAGAATTATGAAGGATACGGCATTGTATCTCCAAACTGGATGTACAGAACCAAAGAACTGATGCGATCTTACCTTTTGAGAATATGAAGACGGATGATCTGATAAATGCCAGGATCTAAGGCTTTTCTCTCATCTTGAATACCAAAGTTCCACCGTAGCCCAGGAGACCTTGCTAACACTGTCTAAACATCGGTGTTTAGGTCACCATTTAGATGCTGACCATAAAAAAAGGATTGTTGGGGTTACCAGACTGCTGTTTGGGTTAATAAACACTTTACTCTTAAATTTGTGTCCAATTCAGAGAGAAGGGCCGTAAAAATGATTTGTATTCCCCTGCATGTATCTTTTGAACAAATGGACTATAAAGATGGCTACCTGCTGCAGTACCGTCCCTAACGTGGTTTTCCCTGTGGGCTTCATGGGAGAGATGAATTCTTTTGTCAGGTTTGCATTATAAACTCAGTACTTGACCTTTGTTTGGCTGGGATGTTAAATCCCATTCATGAATGGGGCAAGGCCATGGCAGCTCCCTTGTGGAGCAGGCCAAAAGGAGGTATCATGTTTTGATCAAAAAGTGGGCTAGTGTCCAGGACTTCCATTGCATTGCTGATTCTGTGGTGAAAGGGTGAACTGTGTTTCCCTTCTATGCCACTGGTTTTACAGGTCTTAGGCTAAGGCAGGAGTAAATAAGGTGGAAGGAGTGTGTCCTAACCGCACTGGAGGTGGTTTCAGAAACTCCTTTGGCATTTCATAAAAGGCTTGAGACATCATCTCATCCCAGACTTAGTCCACCAGGTGCTCCACATCCTGAGACCTCAGATCTAATAGAGCTGAAAGTGCTCAGAATACTTTTTTCTTTTCTCCGGTAAGTGTGGCCCAAGCTTGCTAGTGGGAAAGAAAATATCCCTTGACTTTTGCACTTACATGAGCAGACAGTTGTGGTGTGCCCGTCATTCTCCTGTCTCCCACTGCCTTGTCTGTAATTGTTTTTATGTACATCCTGGAGATAAGTCTCTCCCATTTCTTCACGAAGGTCCACCTTCACCTGTCTCTCCCTACCTCTAGTTGATCAAGTTTCCTGGGTCTTTACTTTCCATGGCCTTTAGAGCAGGAGACCAGATCAGCTCTCAAGTAATAGTACTCGAACGACATCTTACCAGGTCTGTGGATCCAGCTGCCTTTTCTTGACAGCCAGGAGTGCTGTTCTCCAGGATGTTCCTAGGTGTGAGATCAGTGCTGTTCCAAGCCTTTGTATTTGGTTTCAGTTCTTCCTCTTCAAACACTGTCTCTGTTTCTTTTCCAGATGCCTTCCTTTGGTTCTAACTTAGTGTCTCCCATTCATACTTACCTTGGAGAAACCTCTAGACTCTTGACTTCAGTTTTATTATTCCCTCATCTGCGAGATGACCATAAGCTTTTGATCCTTCTGGACTCAATAGACAACTGAATCCTGATTTATATCTGGTATATATGGTATTTTTTTTTTTACCCTAGGCATGAAAGTGTGCTACTTAAATCTGAGGTTGAGGCTGTTTCTTCATCTTCATCTGTCCAGATCTTTAGGAAATACCCATCTCTTTCCCTCAAAAGAACTGCAGTTGCCTTCTCGCAGTCACTGTGTTAGTAAATAGTCATAACATAGCTATGTTCAGATATGTCATGAAACTGGAAGGGTATTATTGAGTGTTTTTTCTAACATAGTTAGAAAACATAGTTAGACATAGTTAGACATTTTCTAACATAGTTAGAAAAACATCTCTTTTGTAGCTGCATTAAAGAATGTCTTATCTCGGATGTTATGTAGGCAGTTGGAGATTTGCTCGCACTTTGCCTGAGGAGTGACAGTGCCTAATGATCCAAGCTGGTTCAGTGTTGGTAGAGACCAGTCATTGTTTGCATGACAGGACACTATGCAGGCAGTGTGCCTGTTGAGAGAAAGTCCATGCAGGTGGAACTTCCTGAGGAATACAGTTTCCTGAGAATGATCTTAATTTTTTTTTTTCCCCTTAGAGAATTGTGCTGAAGAATAACTTGTATTCCACTGAAATGCTGCAGATACAGGCTTTCATCTAAATGCACCATGTGGAGTGGGGTAGTCTGATGGATGGCTCTCCAAGCATTCCCCCTGCCACATGTCATTATTTCAAAGGTAGTGGGATCACTTGTAGGTTTCCTGTCTCAACTTCATCACCTGCTGATGTTCCATGAGGAATTTGGGGTCTGACATCTCCAAAAGATGAGGAGTTTTGCATAAATTGGTGATCTTTGAGCAGCCTGGTCTAGTGGAGGGTGTCCCTGCCCATGGCGGGGGAGTGAAACTAGATGATCATTGAGGTTCCTTCCAGCCCACACCATTCTATGATTCTATGATCTTAAAGTTAGTAATATTTTGTCAAAGTCAAACTTAATACCAGGATGGGGAAAAAAACAATGGTGCTGCATTCTCTGAATGCTTGTCTCAGCAGAATGATCTTGTCCTTCACCTAACACAGAAGCTGGTTCTTTGGGAGGGTATTACCCCCATTGCCAGCTGATGTGGCTGTTGTTCAGCGCTCTGATCCAGACGTGATGACATAGATGACTTCCTGCTCTTGCTGTAGAAATAAAAGTTGTCTCCGAACATTAAATGGTGTGCCTTCTTCCTCTTTTTTGATTACCTTCTGTTCTCTTTCCACTCTCCATCTTATGTTTTCTTAAATATAGACAACTGCATTGCTGAGGAGACTAATCTATGGGGCTTTATTCTGAGCTAGTGGCATAAAATCTTATGGACATTTATGTGCTGATTTCCTTTCTTCTGGTCTTTATTTGTTTCATTGTGCTCCCCCTTTCCCCAGCCACGTCCGTTCTGTAAATTGGTTAGTACGTGGGCCCAGGGAAACAGTTTGTAGGAGCAACCTTTTGATGAAATTACTGATTATAGAGAGACTTTTCTCAGAATGAACCAAAAGCAGTTTTCCCACATCCAAAAGGACTCTCTTTGCTCCACAGTATAACCCTGATTTCCTCAAGTGGTAGTGACGTGATTTCTTACATGCCCTTTGGCCTTTCAGCAACGGAAAACCCCAAATATGTGCACAGACATATACACTGGCAGTTCCTAAATCCATTGGACAATTTATCAGACGTTGGTGAAAGCCAGATTATTGCCTGGCTAATGATGAGATGGGAGGAGCTAAATGAACTACTGTTCATTCGTTGGAACTACTACATTCATCGGTCATGATTTCTTATTATTTTTGAAGCTGGATGGTTTAATCTTGGGATGCTAACTGCTAAGAAATTGTTAGTGTAGATGCTGGACCTCGCTGTTGATTTGTAGTTTAGTTCATCAACCTTTCAGATGAAAAGCAAAGATCTGCTGGTTGTAAATTCTTAGTTTGCTGAAAATGAAGGAAAATACATGTAGTTCCAGCAACTTCATGTTCCTGCTAGCTTATCAGTGCACATCAGCCTGTGTTAACCCGACATCCATACGAAATCTGTGGCAGAAAGGTGCTGCTCGCTTTGCGATGTGCGCGTTCCTCACTGCACACCTCTTCATTTCTGTAAGACATGAAGTTGCAATGAACGGCTTTGCAGGCTTTTTTCTTTGAGAAGCTGCATCTGCTCATGTTTTGCTAAGAATTGTTGTTCCTATTTAATTATTGCTGTCTGTTAATGTTAAATGGCATGCTGCGCTGCTGGAGGCTGATGACCAAGATGAAGAATTTTCTGTTGTGGTACATGAGGAATCTGAGGAATATTAAAACCTTTCCTGGCTTTGTTGTCTTTAGCTGCGAGGTGACTTTTGGAAGCAGCACATGAAAATGTGCTGCACTGCACTTTTTTAAGCCCGTATGTTGTAAATTGGAGAATCTTACCACAAACTTATGGTATTCTCAAAACTGAGACTGGGCTCGATAAACAGTCATTTAGCAGATGCTTGCAGCCGTACAAGGATATCTAATCTGAATTGGCTTCAGTGGGAGTGGTGGGGTGTGGAGGGAATAGAGCCTGCTTATTAAAGGACAACAGCAGCAAATACCAAGCATTTTTGTATACAACCTCTGGCTGGAGTCCAGCTTGTAACATTCCCTAGACAACTGGTGTTGAGATGATGTGAAGCATCTAGAGAGAAAAGAAGGAGCTGTAAAGCAACCTTGTAAATAGTAAAGCCAATTAGTGACTCTTCTGTGCTAGTCCAAACTATCAGTTAGTTATACCTTTGTTTCAGAAAATTAGGTGATTAAGACTTCCTTTTAATTACAGGTCTTGACTGTAAATATGTTACTTTGTAACTGGCGGAAGATTTGCTCAATTGTGTCTGAGAATAAGTGTCTCTTCTGTTCTTTGCAACTGCTGTTGTGTGAAGGACAAAAGACCATTGTTGGGGCTCTTACTTACGCAGTTACTTTCTCCTACAAACAATTTAAGTGCATACTTCATGCTTTGGTGCCTTATGGAAGTGGCTGCTCTGTGTGAAAGGAGGCATTGCTGGCCACAGACCCATGAGCAGCAGGTTGGGGTCCTGTGTCTGGTGAAACTGGGCACTGAGAACTTGCTCAGGTGTCAAGATGGTGGTGATGCTTATTTGCAGAAGGACCTTCTGCTTCCAGATGAACTTCTCATCTCAGAGGCTGTTGCTGACCAGGAATGATAGAAATACACAGAAACTCCTAGGGCAGAGGAAAGGTTTGAGTGATCCAGGCTCCCAGCACAGAAAATACTGTCTGCTTGGTTAGTTCTTCAACGCTTTAAATCACAGAGATGATCTGTTATGGGATAGATGGCACTCATTTCATCTGGCCATCCTAATATAGTCCAGATGCTTATCTTAACAAATATTGTTAGTTTGTAGTAGGCTTTGTAAACAGGTAGCAAGATGAAAAGTGTGTCTTTTGAGTTTTAAAGCTTCCTTTGCACATGTGGTTTTGTGTCCTTTTTCTGTCCTACGTGACTCACGGCACTATGCTTTGTATGTCCTGATCTGCTAATGAAATTAATGGCTAGCTGGGTGGTGGGGGAAGGCTGCCAGTCCTTGCAGTGGGACTTCAGAAAGCAACTTAAAACTAACTTGACTTCCGTAAAATCCAGAAACTCATTTGCCAGTTCAGGAGGAGTTGGTGGTGTTGCCTTGTCCTGCCATGCTGAGTGCTGTAACTATCACAAGAAGAGGTATAGATGCTTCAAACCTGCTTGGCAATAGGAATAGCAACTGTTTCACTACTGTTTTCCTTCAGAACAGCATTTCCTCTTAGAATAGGTCTTTCCCAGACAGACGTTTGATTTATTCATGGAATAATAACTACCATTGTAAGTGAGTCTATGGGCAGAGCACATGGTTCTCCTGGAAGTCAGAAGAGCGGCTTCCATTCCTGCTCGTTGCTTGTCTGCTTTCTGACCTGGGAGTCATCTCCTGCTATGTTTGTTTTGTTGGTTTTCTAGTCTGTTCAGCAGAGGAAATGCCTTTTACTTCTGTGCAAGGTTTGGTCTCAAGTTGCTCAGGGGAAAAAAAAACTGCAGCTGGCTGAGAAGTCAGTCACTAATTTTTGCTAACCAAACTGTAGCTGAGATAGAAGCTTGCCTGAAGAGTATTTTCCTTTATTGAAAATAACACTGTAGCTTTACATGCAATGAATTTAAAACCATGTAAAAACTTTAAAGTGCGGTTGTTAGCTAAGTTTTTCCTATTTTAAATGTGCTTGAAGCTGCTTCAAAGCAGAAGCTTTGCTGCTGTAGGGAAAAGTACTTCAACTCTGGATAGTGCATAAATTTACCAGTGACTGTTGGGCTTTCTTTGACCTGTCTCTAATGGTTTGTAAGGGAGGGATCTTTCACTTAACTGATGGAATACCCTTGTACCTCCAACTCTATGCTATTGCTAAAGATGATTTGCATCTTCAGATGCGCTGTTTGGCATAGCCCATGGCTGGAGTTGATAGAGCGTTTCAATTCACTCCTAAAAGGTTTTGTTTCCACTAGTAGTGGAATTGAGACTGAAATAAGAGGTGAAATTATGACCCCACTGAAATCATTAGCAAAGCTGCCATTGATTGAAGTAAGGCTAGGATCTCAGCCAAGGGTTTTAGTTGTTTAATTTATGGTAACCTATTACTTGAGTTGTATTAAAACAAGGTTTTGAAAAAGTTAATCTTTAGCTTCGTGATACCATCTCCATTCCATAAATATTGTACACAGTGTTACTAAAAGTTTACCTTTTTTGGGCAGGTTGATGGAGGTAGAGGACTTTAATTTATTTTTATAATCCATATGTTTGCACTCCTGGGAAAGAACTGAAGTACGTGTATGTCATTATTTCTATAAATGAAAAGGACTTTATCCTAAATCTTCTCATTCTTTAATAGTATATGGCAGCAGAGCTATCTGATGCTGTATCCCGCAGGAAATATTTGGCATACTTGTAAGCTCCAGGGAGAGGAGTACGAGGATGATAACATCCATTAGTGTTGCTTTTGAATGAGAACTTGCATAAAGACTTTGTCTAAAATAACCCCCACTATTAGATTTAAAGGCTTTTTAGCAAAAAGGAATGTGTTGTAAGCTTTTGACCTTCCTGTGCTGTATGAAGATTTGCTGGTGTGTATGCCAGAAAGCTTGTTGATTAGTAGATTCTTCTAAAACTGTGCTGCCCTTTTAGAAAGTCGACATCTGGACTGTATTTATTGTACTATTTTTCTCTTTACTGCATGTGTCAGAGTAGATGGTCTTCCTTTAAAATGTAACAAACTTTGTTTCTGCAATTTGACAGAAAAGGTTATCTAGTCTTAAAGGCATGGCTAATAATGTGTTCCCAAGCTCTGATGACAATAAGAACAAATTGTTTTGGTTTTAAATGTATATTCTGCTGTACTACTTTTCTTACTTCTCTTACCTGCTGGGATAGTTTTGGCATTAAGTATATTTTAATACACATCTAGAAACAGGTACAACTGCTTTTATTATTGCTTATAGTCAGGAATTATGTTAATATGAACACTGCAGTAAAAGAGAAACTAGAAATAAAGACTTGGGAAGCAAGAATAGGCATCTGAGGTCTCTTTCTTTTTATCAGGCTTCGTGCTTGTCCTGTGTGTGGTGACTCTGAGCTGGGTAGAAATGGGATTTTTCATTAAGAATCAAAGTGTGTTGTTTCACTTGTAGCAGTCCCAAAGTACAGCCAGTTCTTGCGTTGCATTTTGATGGTATCTTGGCAAAAAGGAAAGGCTGTTATCCATTAGCTAATATCTTGAGTAATCTTCATTGTAACCAGCTCTCCAGGTAATACCTTCCAAGGTTTTTTGTGCTGTGAGCAAAGCTAGCACAGTCAACATGTTTCACGGGAGCTACCTTCTCTATCTCCAGAAATTTTTGAGTAATTGAGTACAGTGATTTCTGATCTTCCATATTCTGTATTATTTTCCAATGGTGTGTGTTGTCTTGTGAGGAAAAATGGAACAAAAATGGTTTTGGATTGGTTGATGCAGTTGTTTCCGAGAAGCAGATGCCATCAATAAAATTGGGTGCCGAGACTGTTCTGTCAGGTCAAACAGCTGAGCTGTGAGTTTGAAGCTGCCGTGAGTGAGCTGCGTCAGTCCCCATTGCTGCTTGCTCATGGATGGAGACATGTGTGATGCCACCTCTTAGCAAGAGGTCACGTCTGCTGGTATAGTTCTGTGGGACTGGGAGGTGAGGTACGAAGAAATGGAGTTGTTCTAGAGTCCATTTTCTTTGAAAATCTGGGGTAATATCCTTTCTGTGTATGCAGAGTTAGACAATATAGCACTTAATTCTAATTTTTGCAGAGTGTAGTGTGAGGATAGGGATGCCTCTAAGCTGCCAATCTGATCAAGAAGTGGAGGTCTGAAGCTGCTAAATACCAAAGGAAATGCAGGCTAGCTGTCAAACCGGGGTATGCAGCGTGGTGGGGGAAGGTATTTATGAAGACTACAAAAGAATGTGCTTAAATTTCCCCCAATAAATCAACATTTCCAGTATAAGTCTCTTAGCTGAGAAACATGTATGCGTGCAAAATGTGTACGTGTCCTTCTTACAAAGTGGTTGGATTCCAAACTGTAACTTCTGACAACTGTTGAATGACAGAAGTACTTTCAATTTTTCCATGCAAATCCCATCATAAAATCCTTTTTAGCTCTGCGCACTTTGTTAGTGGCAGTCAGTCTCACTTGAAATGGGATCTTTCTCCAGTAGTTTACTGCCATTGAATCATGGCTAAGTTAGGCCTGGTAACAATTCCTTTGATGTGTGGGTTTACCTGAAGACCAGACTGAGATTTTAAAAAAAAAAAAAAAAAACAACCGAAAAAAAATAGCTGTAGTAACATCGTTTGTGATTGCAGTGATGTGAACTTGGGCACATTTCCTACCTAGAATCTCCCATATGTAAACCCTGCAATAAATTCTGCCTAAACATGTTCTGCTTTAAATCTACCTCTGTCTTAAAAATGAAATGTGCATTTGCTGTCTTTATTGATCTGTGTACTGTACCATTCCATGCTAATAAATTTATTTCTTAATGAATTCATGTAGCCCTGTGGCCATAAATATATTTTTAAACTAGCTAAGAGTCTGCAACAAGCAGTGCAAGGAGCATGTTTGTTTAAAATGCATTTTACTGCACTTTAGAACTGTCTTCTAAAGATACTGAATATTTCTATCAATTCAGTAATTCTCATAACCAACTTCTGGAATAGAAAATATATTAAAATGGTGCTAAATAGAAAAGTGTGTGTGCATATATATAATGATTTAAAAAATAATACATGTATCTGCACTCTGAAAAAGTCTGTCTCTGGCCTTGTGATCGAGGCAGAGGACAAGTCTGTTTCTTGTTACTTTAGGTGACAAAGGAATTCAGGCCTGTAGTCAAAAGCTTTTAATCAAACTAATGTTATGTGTTGTATCAACATCTTAATGCTAAGGAGATCTTTAGGATGAAGAAAGTATTTTAAACAAATACCTTGTATTTCCCTGCATCATCAGCACTTTTGGTTTTAGACAGTTACTGAAGGTCCGTTGTGTAGTCAAAGCCATAAATGGTATGAAATGAGGTTGCTGTGAACAAAGGATTGATAAGTTGTTGAAAACTAATTTTGAGGAAAATGTCTGAAATGTTTTGCAGAGGTGAATCTGGTGCCGGGAAGACTGAAAACACTAAGAAGGTTATTCAATACCTTGCTCATGTTGCTTCCTCCCATAAAGGAAGAAAGGACCATAATATTCCTGTAAGTTGGGATGTTTTCTTACTTGTTTATTGCTCTTTTTGAAAACTACCATCTTTGCATTTAAAATACCCCTCAACTTTTTTTATTAAAGATATGTTGTGATGTAATCCACATAATCTTGTTTCAACCAACATTTTCTCTTTAGTAGTGGCTGAAATGAGCAGTTACATCAAAATTTCCAGTAAATGTTGACTGTTTAACTTCTGTTGTGAAATTAAAGGCTCTATGCAAACATTGCAACTAGAAACAGCGTCAAAGCTTTCTGATGCAGTAAGCCCCAGTTTTTTCCAAATATTCGAGCGATTCTTAGGGAATTTTGTTCCTACTAGATGCAGTTCTAGCACTATATTTGTGAACAAGCTTTCTCTTCTTTCAAAAATTAACCTGTAGATGGGAAAAATCAGGCTTAAACTGCTGTAGACTTGCTATAACAAGAAGTCAGCAGCTACTAAAAAGCACAGATTTTATTACACCACAAACAGGAGCATATACTTTTTTATGTCAGAGAATCTTGGGGTGTTTGGTAACTTGATATATGTAGAAATTTCTTCAGACTTACTGCCAGACTGCAAAATTTGCATTGAATTTTTAGTGGTTCTTTGCCTTAAATATGAATGGGTTTGGATTGTTATTACAAGCACTTGGATCTCTTTGCAGTGAAGTATTAATTCACAGAATCACAGAATCACAAGGGTTGGAAGGGACCTCGAAAGATCATCTAGTCCAACCTCCCCCTGCCAAGGCAGGGCCACCTAGAGCATATCACTTAGGAACACGTCCAGTCGGGTTTTGAATGTCTCCAGAGAAGGAGACTCCACAACCTCTCTGGGCAGCCTGTCCCAGTGCTCTGTCACCCTCACGGTGAAAAAGTTTTTCCTTACGTTAACCCGGAACCTCCTATGCTCCAATTTGCACCCGTTGCCCCTTGTCCTATCGCTTAGTGAGGCCGAGAAGAGCCTGGCTCCATCTTCCTGACACTCACCCTTAACATATTTATAAACATTGATGAGGTCACCCCTCAGCCTCCTCTTCTCCAAGCTAAAGAGACCCAGCTCCCTCAGCCTTTCCTCATAGGGGAGATGTTCCACTCCCTTGATCATCTTAGTGGCTCTGCGCTGGACTCTCTCTAGCAGTTCCCTGTCCTTCTTAAGCTGAGGGGCCCAGAACTGGACACAATACTCCGGATGTGGCCTCACCAATGCAGAATAGAGGGGGAGGAGGACCTCCCTCGACCTACTGACCACAGCCCTTCTAATGCACCCCAGGATGCCATTTGCTTTCCTGGCCACCAGGGCACATTGCTGTGTTCAACATGCTACAAGCAAGTAGTTTGCTATAATCAATACTGGTGTATGCCTGCTCTTCTCCAGTGACACTGCAGGTGTCTCTGGTGGTTGGAAGCTTTCAAACTGTATCATCTGACATAGCAGCAACAATTTCTGTAATGTCTAGTGCATGACACTTAACGTTCTTGAATATGTCAAGACTTAAACTCCTGGAGAAACAGGAGATGACTTTTGACTAATCTGTGAAGTAGAGAAAGGCAAAGATTGAAATGGGAGAGAAGGAAAGGTTGCTTTGCAGGTAGATTTGGAGAAACCTAGTTAAGTGTATGGGGAAACTTGAATCTTTGCTATAATCAAGAGCAAATAATGTGACCCCGTGAAACTGATGAAACTGTTGTTGGGTTATCACACAGAAAAGATCAAAGTTAGTCCAAGTATCTGTCGTGCAGTCTGAGTGTGCCACAGCTTGTGTCCACATCAGTTACAGGCTCTAGAGGGAAGTTTCTTGTGACAGAGTGTCAGCAGTACCGGGTGCATGTTCACGGCATTGTCCCGCGTTGGGAGAACACAGGGTGCTGGGAAATGCTGGTCATTCAGGGGATGACCTGCTGGAGAGGAGCTCTGCAGAGAAAGACCTAGGGGTCCTGGTGGATAACAGGTTGACCATGAGCCAGCAGTGTGCCCTTGTGGCCAAGAAGGCCAATGGCATCCTGGAAAGAATTAAAAAAAAAAAGCATGGCCAGCAGGCTGAGGGAGGTGATCCTCCCCCTCTACTCTGCCCTGGTGAGACCCCATCTGGAGTATTGTGTCCTGTTCTGCGCTCCCCAGCTCAAAAAAGACAAGGAATCTCCCGGAGAGAGTCCAGTGGAGGGCAACAAAGATGATAAAAGGCCTGGAGCATCTGCCTTATGAGGCGAGGCTGAGAGGCTTGGGTCTGTTCAGGCTGCAGAAGAGAAGGCTGAGAGAGGATCTGGTCAGTGTTTGTAAATATCTAAACTGTGGGAGGCAACTGGACGAGGCCAAACTCTTTTTGGTGGTGGGTAGTGAGGGAACAAGGGGCAATGGCCAAAAACTGGAACATAGGAAGTTCAACTCAAACATGAGAAAGAACTTCTTCATGGTGAGGGTGACAGAGCACTGGAACAGGCTGCCCAGAGAGGGTGGGGAGTCTCCTTCTTTGGAGATATTCAAGACCTGTCTGGATGCCATCCTGTGCAACCTAGTGTAGGGCACCTGCTTTGGCAGGAGGGTTGGACTCGATCTCTAGAGGTCCTTTCCAACCCCTGCCAATCTGTGATTCATTTAACATCACCCATCAACTTGGCCTTCCATGTAGGTGTTGACTCAGGGATATTCTTGACCTTACTGCTGTGCGGCCTGGAAGAAAACAAGCATTTTTCCGATTTTTACAGGGGTAAAAATGCCTGCAGCTTTTTGAGGGAGAAGGGAATTATGCAGAGAAGGAAACTGTGCAGCTTTGTACCTAGTACTTCTAAATACACTACCGACGGCTTGGAGTATCTTGGGTTGAAAGACTTCTGGAAGTCTCTGGTCCAACCTCCTTTCAAAGCATACCTTCCTTCAAAGTTAGATAATGTTGCTCAGGATGTTGTTGAGCTGAATTTTGAAAGTCTTGAGGGATGAAGATTATGCATACTGCAAACCTGTTCCAGTGTTTAACCATTCCAAGATCTATTTTTGATTGTTTAAAAAGTGCTCCATGTTTGTTTAGCGCTCTCATGCTGTGTTTCCATGAGCACTTTGCTGATAACACTCAAAAAAGAGTGCTCCTGTCGTCATCACAATTCCTGTGGTCGCTTGCTGGGCTTGGAAACTGATGCAAGCTCAAACCAGTGTTATATAAAAGACTGTGTGTCTTTAACCAAAAGAAGTTTCCTTTGTTGTGTCTCTTGCATGGCTGCATGACTGGGGTGATGTGAAGACCCAGAAAGAGGAAAGCAGGGTGGGAATGGTCAGTGAAGGGAAGGATGAGTTGCCCTTTTCATGCAGTGTTAACTAATTTAAATTGCTGATGGAACTGCAACAGGATGGTGATGCTCATATTAGAAGGGTTTAAGATGGTGGTTGTAATCAGTGACTTCATGAACCGTTGATGGCTGTCATGATGGAGACTGGAAAAATGCTTATTCTTTGTACAACATGGTTTAAGCACAATAAAAGGAACAGAGTAGTGCCCTGAATGAAACTTCAGTACTTGGATCGTGCCGTAGTAAGCACTGAATTAAGCAAACATTTATGAAAAATGTAGAATGTTTGTGTAACCAGAACAGCTTTGGAGATAGAAATAAATCTTCTTTTTTCTGTAACAATTCATTTTTATTAATATATTGCAAACCAGGAGTGTCTAACCTATACACCTACCACTCAAAAGTTAGGAAGTGTCAGAGTTGAGGTTACAGATGTGACCCTAAGCTGTTGCTGTTTATGTATTTGTGCAGAGGGCTGGTGGTGATCCATAGTACCCAGCTGTACAACCTCTGCATTATCCCGTGCACACACAAGATGCTAAATAGTCTTGTTAAATAGGCTGCTAGTCGTGGATTTATTTTTATCCATCCTGTTACAAGTAATTATCGGTGACATGCACATTACTGAGACTGCTCTGAATGCTGCATGGATTTATTTTATGAAGCAATTTGTATGCTGATGGATGAATAATTATCTTCCTGAAACTGTTCTGAAGTCTAGTGTTAACTCTGATTTGCCTGACAGCGTGCTGTGAAAGTGTTACAAACGTAGCCCCCGGTTTGACACCTCAGGGCATGGCCTGATGTTCTGCCACGCCACAGATGCTCACCTGCTGCCTTCTCCAGCAGCACTGATTGTGAAATGCTCGGCTTATGCGAGCAGCATCACGTAGGAGCTCTACTCGTCCCTTGGACAGCCTCATCACGTTTGGCATTCAGCTGCTTGTCCAGGAGACTTGTCATTCCCAACAGCCTCTGTTATAACAGCCAGTGACTGTGTGCCAACAGTCCTGTGTAGCCCTTGGCATGTCATCTTCAGACAGGGCTCCTGGGGGAAGTGAAGTCAAAACACATTGTAACCACAGAGGGTGGAATTACAGCGCTGAACAGCCCTAATACTAGCACTTCCTAATTTTGGGGTGTTTGAATCTGTAGCCATGCTGTCTCCTTTCCTGTTTAATCACAAAGAATGTTAAAGGTATTGTCTTGGGCAGTGTGCTAGGAAGTGTGGGGAGGTGGTGGTGGTCAAAATGTAGAAGAGAAGCTTTAGTAATTGTGGGACTTGGCAGAGCTAGGTGAGACTAGGCTAGTCCCTTAATTCTGACTGGGCTTTCTAGAGCCAAGTATTGGAGGGGAGGGAGAAGGACTTGGCAGTGAGTTATAAATGTTGGCCCGTCTAAAGACGGAAGTGAGCCTGAATCCTCAAATGTAGTGTGCTTGGAAGATACCTGTTGTAAATAACCAAAAGCTTTCCCTTCACATCCGACAAACTTCAATATTTTGCCTGTGCCAAACAAGTTGTGGTTTATTCAGTTAACTGTGCTGTGTGTGGAGCAGCTTTATAAAGACAACCACCAGGCTTTGGCTTGTGCAGCTCAGGCCAAAGGTGACCCACACAGGTACCTGTAGGTCTAGGCAGCTGTCTCATGCTCCTAGGCCATGACAGGAGCCTCTCTCACCTTCGCTCTCAATTATTCTTCTGTAGGCTCAGGAGGGGTGGAAAAAGGATATTTAGAATAAAAGAAGAGGAACAGAACAAGGACAGGTAACTGGTGAGGCTGATGTGTCTAGAGAGGGTTTTGGACAGATTAAGCAAAGAGGGTAGGGAGAAGGAGAGTTCTGAACTGCTTAGTTCTGTGGCTCGTTGCTCCCATATGCACAAAGTGAGGTGGGAAAGGAATGAAATTGTGTTAATGCATGTGTTAGAGCTGTTGTAATATGGCTAAGTAGGGAGTCTTAATTCTGACTGCTGGGTTCTGCTTTAGTTTACAAACATTGTGGTTTTGTATGGGGAGGGAAGTCAGTGCAAAATATAGAAATAATTTAAAATATAAAAATAAATTGCATGTGTGGCTTTCCCAAAGAAGGAAAAGTGCTGGTCGTCACTTACTGCCCAGGGGCTGCTGTGAATTTGCATGTTTGACAGGCTGTGTGAGGCTGGGAGATACTCAGCTGAACTTGTGGACTGTGGATGTACCTACCCTATTCATGGTGAAATACATGAAAGCAGGAGACATTTTCCATCACGACAATACGTTACGCAGTTAAGTTCTATAAATAACTGCATCCATCCACCACTGTGGTTCCCACTCCCAGTAATCCTGGTGCCTCTGGTTCAGATGACTGGAATTAGACTTTTTTTCATTTCCCCTCTCCTCAGACCTCCTCTGTCACTAAAATTTGGCTTTCACAGTACTACCATTTTAAGGTTCAGAAATAGAATCATAGAATCATTTAGGTTGGAAAAGACCTTTAAGATCGAGTCCAACTGTAACATTAATTACTGGTACTTTCAGGTTAACGATTGCTTTAAGTCACTGCATTTGTCTTTGTAGCTGAAATACTGACTTGTTTAATCTGTTTTATTAATTTCAAAAGAAGCAGAATTCTTTTTGAAGTACAGGATCTTGGGTAGGCTCACTGAGACTCGAGGCCCCTTGGTGAGGATTTCCCAGATGAGCTTTAAAAGCCCTAATTTAAACATGGAAGTTAAATGTGTGTCTGATTATGCTCAGCTCTGTTTCGAAGTGAGGACAGAAACAGGCACCCCAAGAGAGCAGTTTATGTTGTCTGAAGATAAGCAAACGAAGTGCCTCTAGGTTCCGAGGTGTACGTGTCCTTCTGCGGCGATTACAGGAGGAGTGGTAACTTCATCCTGAAACATCTAACCTTGTTTTAGATGCTGGAGTTGTTTTCTGGGCAGGTATGATGCAGCTTTGCAAAATTTGCATTACTTAACTAAGGTCAAACCTTTGCCAGCTGCTTTACAGACTCCCTGTCAAAATCTGTCGTTCCGCACTGAAGCAGCGGTAGTTGTTTAAAATAACGGAGGTAAAGGAAAGAAGCGTGCATCTGGCTTGGTATGAAAGGTTTTTGGGGAGGTGTGAGTGTTTCACCACACTATTTCCTCCTTAGGCTCTCTGATGTGAAGCTCAATATTAAACTTGCAGACTGAGCCCTAATTCCATAATAATGGAAGTGAAAATGTCTGCATTTCTGCAGCACCTGTGCAAATCTGAATTTTGAAGGTTTTTACTTTATTACATTAGTGTTCTGTTTACCCTTCCTCCAGGGACGATCTGAAGGGCTTCCAATTTCTTAAGGCTCTGCTGCTTCTCATGTGGCTGGTCATTCTTGGAAGAAAGCAGCAAAGCTTTTGCCTCGATTGCAGGTTTACATTTTGGAATACTCAACGTACAGTGCGAAACCAAACCCCCAGGCTCCTTAAGTATTGGTTTTCTCTTGGTTCTTCCTTCAAAAATCAAAAAGGTTATGAATAACGATCACCTTATCCGTACAAAACCACCTTGCAGTGACTAAGGCTGTAGAGAAAGATATTTGGTGTTGCAGGTTTACTTCTTGTTTGGCAAAACTGTGGAAAGCAGTGCACAACTAATTAAACTCCTGCCCTTTTTCCTTGCTGTTCAAGGTCCATCTGTCATCTTGTGTTTGATTTGGAATTAGTCCTTTGCATAAACACAGGTTTTAATATTTTCCGCATGCAATGACAAGCGAATAACTTTTTTCTAAAATTAATTCTGAAACCGTTTCTATGAAGTGAGTATGTAGTTAAACTAAACCTACTGACATGAATAATTTGGGATGTGACTTGCAGCTGCAGTGCTTGCTTGCTAACGTATGCGTTTGTTTGTTTGCAATGAACAGCCCGAATCACCTAAACCCGTGAAACATCAGGCAAGTGTCTTTCTTTATGCTTTTAAAGTTATGTAGGAGAACTGATATATATTCTTCTATTTTTCTCTCAATTTGTATTTATAATGTGGGAAATCTTGTAGAGGTATACAGCTAATGGCAAACTTTGTAAATATTTAACTGGCTTCGAGAGAGTAGACTAGCAAACAGCTTACGTACAAGTTCCTCAGTGTTGCAGAGCGCTTCTTGCTGCTTTAAACTGGTGTTACTCTGTTGTCCTGAAGAAAGAGATTCACCCTCTGTAGCTGCTGGGTGTATACTTGGTTAATATGCCACTGAGGGGAGTGCAGAACAGTGTGTGGTTTTTTGGTGTTTTTTTTTTTAATAACAAATACAGTACTAAATGAAAGAGACATTAATAGATGCTGCAGAATTCTTTTGAATAATGTACTGTTTTGTCTGAATATTTTTATAGCTTCTCAGGTAACCTGATAAAGACTTTGATCTCAAGGCTAAAAGGCTTGGCATAACCAGTCATCCTCTGAAATCAAGTGTTTCCCCTGACTTTCTAGGATAAGTGGTGTGAGCAATGTGGTAGCTGTCCAGTGTTGCTGCCTCAATGTTGGAGCTCCAGCTGCTCTTATTCCTCAGGCTGGCTGGAGCTGCCATGCAGATAATGCTGCCTGTTTCCTGCTCCCCTAACCCCTCCTTTCCCGTGGGCAGCAGTAGTCGGTCTGTTCTACGCCACCTTCTTGTACGAG
The DNA here is from genome assembly GCA_013399095.1 of Psophia crepitans. Classification (NCBI taxonomy): domain Eukaryota; kingdom Metazoa; phylum Chordata; class Aves; order Gruiformes; family Psophiidae; genus Psophia; species Psophia crepitans. Next base: position 62,456 of record VWZZ01000805.1, on the reverse strand, counting down.
AGTAGGAGCTGCAGTATTCCCATTGCTGTGCAGCGTACGTGCGAAGGAGCGTAAAGAGGAGGGTTGGGTGGAAGTTGAGGGTAAGACTGTGGAAAGAGATAAACAGTTGCTGCCACACATTATGCAAGTAAATGCTCCACTCTCTAACCTGAGATGGTAAGTGATGCCTCTTTGTCATGGGCACAAGATTTTAAATAAAGAAAAAGCTTTGCAACGGCTCTGTATAGTATAACTAAGGCTTGGTAACTGAGGAAGCTACCATGAGTTAATTTAGCTGATTGTGTTCTTCCCCTTACATACTTCTGAAAGCTGGCTGTAGTGCAACTTAAACTGTAGTGGAAAGGAAAATAGTAGAAGAAATTTCAAGTTAGATCTGGTATATTGGAAGCAAAAATGGACAGCTGGGATGCCTTTGCTAGTGTGTGGTAACTTGTTAAACCCCTGTAACCCAATCATGTGTCTGAGCCCCTGGTCTCATTTTCAGAAGTTACAGACATTCTTAGTATTTAACCTAATCCTTCCTCCTTGCAAACCTCAGTCAGGTCTAAGGGTTTTTACTAAAGTATTTCTCTGTTCCAAAAATAGAAGGAGCAATCTTTAGTTTAACCCTCCTTTTGGTTAAAGTTAACATGTTGGGATTGAAATAAACAGTTTGTTGGCAAACATTTTAAATGTATCAGTGGAAACATGCTAATCCAGAAGTGTTGATATTGCATAAACCATAATCATTAACATTTCTGTTTCAATGTCATTTTGAACTACAGAGTGGATCCCTGTTGTATGTGAGTAGCATGTAGTTTTCCCTGCCTCACCCAGGCTTCACGATGAACCGAATCACTGGGATGCTGGTTTTTCTGAAACTGAGACAATAACCTGTCCTTATCTTAATGTTGTCCTGCATGAAATGTTGCATGACTTCACTTTTTCCCCCAACACTGCGATACTGCTTTTTCCAAGTTCTGTTCAGATGCCTACGCAGACGATATGCTTATAGGCCAAATTTACACTCTTACCAAGACACTGAAAGCTTTTAAAAAAAGTTGTTATTTTGCTGTAAAGCAGTCCATCTAAAAAAACCTACTAAATCAGAAGCTGTTTAAGGTGGTGCAAGGAGTTTGCTGTTTCTTAGTGGTGCCTACGGCAGGGCTACTTGGGAGTGCAGACCACAGAGGCTGGCTGGGCTGTGATTGCTCTGTTCATTCTCCCGGTTGTCACCTACCTCCAAGACACCAACTGAATGTTTTCCTCAGATCCTCGGAGATGATCATAAAAATGAGCTAAGAACTCTTTGCATTCAGCTGGAGAATTTGAGTAAAATTTTTTTTACGGTGCATTGCAGAAGTTCCTCAGCACAAACCCAAATTACAGTTGTGGTACATGGGTGAAAGCATGGATGAAGCGTGCCTGCGGTGAGATGCTTCCCAGTGGCACAGCGATGTTCTGTGGAGGAGTCAGAATTTGAAGTCAGTGTGCTTTCCTTTCCAGAATAGCTAGAATTCAAAATGTAAGCTGTGACACACTTGCCATGTTTAACATACGTAAGGTGGTTTATTTCAAGCTGTGTACAGCATGGTAAGCAAGCTTCTCGCTTTTATACTTGGTGTCCTAGCAGGAGCTGACGGTGTGGTTGGGAGAGGGGAATGGGAAGAATGATGTGAGCAAATGCTTTCCCAGTATCTCATGCATTTGCTAAGGAAACTTTCAGAATATAAATCGCAGACTATCATATAGTGGTTATAATGGGGATCTAGTTTTTTTCTGATTGTGGATTTTTTGGTCAAATTAAAAGTGCTCCTGGGAGCTGTAATGTTGGCAGACCTGACATAAAGTACATAGGCGCTGCGACCTGAGTAGCGTTTAGTGTGCTCTGGGCTAAGGCTCATGCACTTATTTCTTCTTTAGTTACTTCACAGTTCAGAGAATATGTAGTCCCAAAGGGAATATGTTTGGAAGGAAACAAATTTTGATCAGATAACTTGAGGTTGCATTAAAGAAGAAGCAGCTATTAATTTCTAGGAGGACTTGAAATCTATTTCAATATACAAATAAAAACCTCATTTAGGTGTTAAATAATAAATTTTTAAAATTTCTGTGTAAGAATTGACCTCAGGAGGTCTTGAGACTTACATTTCCTATTCTTTCATGCTCAGCCTGAGGCCTTTATTCATAATTGGAAAAAGCAGGTTTATGAACACAACCGTCATTTTTTGAGACTACATTCCAGACAGCTTCACTGTTTTTTTTTAAACCATCCTTCAGAGCAGGAAGACCATATCATATTTTCCTATGTACATACATGCCTCTGGGCTCATGGAAGCAGCACAGACTTTTTGTTACCAGACCTAGACAGCAATTGTAAAAGCTGTTGTGCAATTTCCTTTGAGATAGGTACTTGGATTTCTACATCCATTGGCTTGAACTTAAAGAAACCTTTAAAAAAATACATTGAACATACTGAGCAATGTTGGCTGAATTGAGCAATTTGAAAATGATCTTTGTATTTGGTGTTGCTCGGTTCCCATTATGCCGCTCTGGCATGCTCCTCGGCGGCGTTCAGCTCAGATGCTGCAATGACATCGATGTCCGGCTGATTGAAAGTATTTCACTGACTTGAAAGTAAGTTTGAAAAGAACTACTCCAAAGTACCTGTACTGTCAAATCACTAAACAGGAAGTTTAAGAATAACCTTACAATAAAATCTTAAAACAGTTAAGGTAGTTTTTCCTCTAAGCGCTCAGTCTGTGCCTAATTTCATTAGCCCTAAATGTGAATTTTCTTTTCAGTGTTCAATGATTTTCAACATCCATTAAGTCCTATTTGGTCACTGCTCTGTGTGTGTATGTGTGCGTATTTAAAAAAAACAAAAAACCAAAAAACAAAAAACAAACCAACAAAAAAAACACCCCAAAACCACAAAAAAATCCCCCCCAAACTAGAAAAAAAATCCCCCCAAAAACACCTAAATCCCAAACATAATCTTCACTGGATGGAGACGACAATCAGCGGCTTTAGAAGTGAGGGGATAAACGATAACCCTCTTCTGAAGGTGGTATCCCTGCTACAGCCTGGGTAGAATGACTGTCGGGAAGAAGCAGAACACAGGTACCCTTAATCGCCAGTGCACGGAGCTTATGTCTGTTTATTTTTCTGTTTGTGTGGTTTTTAGGGGGAGCTGGAACGTCAGCTTCTTCAGGCGAATCCCATTCTGGAATCCTTTGGGAACGCAAAGACAGTGAAAAATGACAACTCCTCCCGCTTTGTGAGTTAATCCTTTTCTCTTTAGAGTCTGTAAATCTTGATTACTGTGTATGGAGAAATTCCCTTTTTAGGAGTTATCTAATTTTTATCAACAGCTTTCTTTTGTTCTTTCCCCTGTCAATTCAGGTTCCCTTACAATGCTTTCCGCCTTGCGTGGGGATCACCGAAGATGCATCCTCACTGGCTCTTGGCAAAACTTGCTTTAATTTTATCCAGTTTCTAACTTCAACCATCCTTGAATTGACAGTAGGGTTCATAGTATAACAAATATAACTGTGCCAGAGAGCTAAACAATGGCTTGCTGCTGAAATTAGTGCTGAACTCTTATAAAGCATGAAGGAGTATGGTGTCAAAGTGGAGTTTGGCTAAATACGTCACCTCCTTGTCAATAGCTATGGCTTTATCAATTGATTTGGTTTAGAGAGAACATCCTCAATTTCTAAAAAAAGCACAAAACGTGCGTATAAAGACCTCTCTAGATTTCCATGCCCTTCTGTCTGATCTGTTTTGAAGGAAAGCCAGAACGACAGTATGGCTTATTGAAGGTGTTGGGCACTCTCATAGCTGGTTGGTGTTTGTTGAGTCAGTGCCTTCTGGTCACGTCCTCTCTTGGCAGCAGACAACCACTTCTGATGTGTTTTGTTGTTTTAAAAATAGTGGTGGAACTTGGGGTGAATAGCTATTTACCACTTCTTAAAACTTCCTTTCCTTTGAAGGAAAAAAAAAAAGCACCATCTCCTACTTCAGGGGAAAGATGTATAAGGGTATTAAATCTTTTTTCTTGGGAGAATAAAACTAAAATTTATGGAACAAATGAAAGATTTCTTGGCTGCCTTGATGTTTCAACAGTTGCTTGGATTTATACTGTATGAACTCCGTTCCAGTGATAAGGACTCTGGAAAACTGTGTGACCTTAGCCATTTCAGTCAAGGAGGGAGAGCAGAGCAGTGTAGGAATCCAACTTTTATAGCCACATTATTTACAATATTGCTTGATGCTTATGTGTTTGGTATAGGATTTATAATATCAACAGATTTCACTGCACAATAATTCTGCTTTGTTACACGTCTTGAATCCATCAAAGACTGTACTAATTTAATGAGAATACATTTTTCCTGAAAGATGTTAGCATCTGGTTTGTATTATACAGAAATCCGCATTGCCATCATGAACATAATCACTCCGATGGCTGCAGCTCTATTTTTATAAAGGAGCAAGTATAATGCACTCCAGATGGTGTCATCTCAGGCAGAAAAAATAATCTTTAGTAAAAACCATTGTAAAACCTGACTTAAATATGTATCCTCCCACAAAGTGAGAAATGCTGTTGTTCAGCCCATACAGGCTTGCCAGTCTTCACCACGCAGTGTGACGATGCCAGCCTGTTCCTTACTTGCTGATAATACCAGATAGGACTGAAATAAGGCTAGTGTCAAATCAAAAATATTTTTTTTTCTTCTACCAAAGGCAGGGTTCTCTTGTGGTTCAGGAAATAAAGTCTCTAGATTGCAGTAGACAGGAGAGTGGGCTTGCTGGGCTCATATTGCAGAACAAAATGTCTCCTTCTGATGTGGTTTTTGTAAAGCTGTGTACTTAGTGCTGTAATGACAGTGTAAAGAGAAGTCAGTTGTTAGATGATGACCACTACAGTCTCTAACTGATAAATTAAAGATTTCGTAGCAAAATTTGTCAGTGTTAGCTGAAAAACTGTATTAATATTTTGCTTTTAAGAAGATGAACTAGGTAAGTGACCTTTCTAGTACAGACTTTGGTGATGACTGACCTTTGAAGCAGCGAGCATCTGGGTCTCCTTCTGTTGTGTCAGCTTGTTTAATGACTGCGTATCCTCCATCATTTTTGTTCATGGAACAGAACTTCACAGATAACTTTTCAGGGTGAAACAGTAAAGTGGTAGTATCAGAAAAAGCCGCTGACTAGACCTTATGTAATGCTTCGTGTTTGTTCTCTCATGTAACATGGCAAACTCAAGCCCTGTCATTGGAGGAAGGCTCTGTGGTACCTGTCCTAGGTGAAACGTTGTCAGCTGCCATTGACATGCTGGTGCTGACACATACGTGTTATATCTAGTCTGTTGGCTGAATTTCAGTAAAATGTCAGTTCATTCTTTGTGACAGTTATAAATATAGCTTTCTGGAGTTGTTACTGAGCAAGAAGTATAAATGCTTCAGTTACAAGCTGAGCTTAGAGTGTTCTGTTTCTTCATACTCAGAAATCTGAGTTTGAGTGCTGGTCCCTGACAGGCCATGCTTGCAAGCAGTCCTGTTCCTTGCCATGGATATTTGAGTGCCACTGGCTTTCCAACCCAACTGCAGATTAAGCAGTGGGGAGTAACCACTGAAGTGAATTTGAAGTATTCTACAAATTTTCTTGAAGTCTTTTGAGTTGAAGATGTACAGCTACAGTCATGCAGCGGTCGCTTTGCCCTGGGACTAGGTCAAGATAAGGCCGGTAGGGAGGTTGTCCCTTTCTCTGGAGTCACTGGTGTGATTGGGGAGAGAAACTTGGTTGCTTTTGGGGACACAGATCATTTTGACATGAATGGGCTTTATCAGGGAAGTTGAGAATGGTTCTGGTAAGAAGCTCCAACAGATCAAATGATTGCAGCACAGCAATATACGCTTACTAGGCTGGACTGTTGCTGGAATACATATATTCTACTCTACAGACTGATAGAATATTTAATATAGAAATAAATACAGTCCCTGAGCTGAGTGGATCTGCCAGAGAGGAATTCACTTGAACATACTAATAGCACTAATTAGTCAGAGTTGATTGGTGAGGATTTGGATACTGATTGTAAGAGCAAGATATTAGCATGTGGCTTTGTGCAGATACCATCAAAAGAAGCATGTAGACAGCTGTTAGCAAATGGCTGTGCCACTCCCTGATCTCCCAAACCTGTTTGTGTGCACAGAGGACTCTAGAAATTGGATGCGATGAAACTGGAGAGCCCATATAGTCACTGGGTATTCCCACTGGTTTCTTCACGCGTTTGCGACCGCAGGAATACCTAACAGTTCCACACTTGAAATACAGTAATGGTGCTGTTAAGTGGTCCTGACAAGCTGGAACCTGCTGTTCAGTTGGGAATATTTGTAGTCAAGTGACAAAACAGATTGGGGAACTGATGTGGCTTCAAACTGGTATGATGCATCCACTCGCAACCACTTTCTTCCAAGAGTTGCTCTGCGTGTGGAAAGCATGCTCTTTACTTGGCCCTTTGTGGAGAAAGGGAGATGTATGTGGAAATGGATGTATTGGCTCTCCCTTAGTCCTTTCTTTACCAACTGCTAGAGAGGGGAGGCCATGCAGATATGAATCATCCTGGTTTTGGAAGTGGAAGTAGAAGGGTGATGAGCTGGGCAGCACACAGAAATCTGGGATTGCTGCAGATAAAGCACCTTTAGGCACCAATCAGTTTGCTGTAGTAGTATGTGCACTTAAAATCTCAACGTTGCTTTCAACCTCAGATGGTGTGTTTTGTCAGTGTGAGGAAACTGAGCTTCACTTTCAGAAAGGTTCTTCGTCCCACTGGGTTGCAAGCATCCCTAGAACACTAGCTCTTTAACCTTTAGAAAGTGCTTGTGTGCAGCGTGATGTTCCATTGACGTGATGGCTGAGCACACTGAAGGGAAAAGACTTCATGTGAACTTGTGTGAAGTGCTTGTTACATGAATGCAAGTAGGATTATATTTTCATATAGACAGCTTTGTTGTCTTAATAAAAATTAGCAGTCACAAAAAATCTCTTTTCTTTGCAGGGCAAGTTCATTAGGATTAACTTTGATGTTACTGGTTATATTGTTGGGGCCAACATCGAGACATGTATCCTACTTAATGCCACACCACTGTAAAATGCAAGTTTCCCGACTTGTTTTGCTTTTAACCCTAGAATTCATTGGAATGCAGTGAAAGGTTACCACATTTCTGCGTTCCTCTGGCTACATCCATCTCTTCCTTTGTTTCAGAATAGCCGATCAAATATCACAAAGTCAGCCTGCTTCCTCCTGCTTAGAAATCAGATACTCCAAAATCCTAGCACTCTGAAATTGCTGGATTTTCAGGCTAGCCTGAAGATCAGGGTGTGTTAAATAGGGACGCTATTTAAAGTGTGCTTGCTTTGTGAACATTACTAGAAAAAACACCTTCCTAATGAGGACCCGAGCTACTGTATTGTGCTGAAAGCTTGGTTTTGCTCTCGTCAGCACCGCAGCAAGCAGCACCCTGCCTAGAAGGAGGTGATGCTCACTATAAAGTGATAGAGCTTCCAAACCTTGTGATTCTGTGAGTTGGGGCTGCTGGGACACCTTCTCTTTTCTTGGGTTTTCCAGATACCACAGTAACACGAGACCTACTAGCAATGAACACTGAAGCCTAATTCAGTTACTGCTTTAGGGCTCGTTTTTATTTATGATTGTGTAAGAACAGGTAAAAATACTTCTACTGAAAGCCCTTCTCTAAAGTTGTTTTCTTTATACTAAAAATGTCTGTGTAACTTTTTTTTTAGTTTGTTTAGCCAGTTTTCTGGTGGAATAGCAACAGGGTGGTCATAAAATTATGAAATTGGAAGTCTTAGTAAATAATATCATGTGAGTATTAATCATAAACAACACTGCAGTTAAGCTTTCATTCTGTTGCTGTGAGTTAAACTACTTTTAAGTGCATTCAATGTTTGGAACTGCCACAAAACATAATTTCCCAATAAGGCTGGGAAAGATCTATAGTTATTCAAAACATGTCTTAATGATAAATCATGTTTTTCATTCAGCACAGCACAGGAATGAAGGTAGTTTTTTCTTTTTTATGCAAGCTCAGATGAATTGTTTTGCCTAGAGCTTTGTGAAGACAGGAGGACTTAACTCTTGGAGAATTTTTTCTTCATCACAAGAACCCATCCTTGCTCGTAACCTGTGTCACTTCAAATCCCTGTCCCATGTTTGTTTTACAATATGGGATGTCAAGAAATAAAAACTTAACATCACAGCTTATGGCAGTTTATGTATTAGATACTACCTGCCGCACCAGTATTTTGGTATTAAAAAAACAGCGATGATCTCAATTAAAAGTGATTGTAAAAGAGCGGCTGGTGTCCCCCTCTCGCTTCATCTTCAGCTGATCATTGCAGACAATGTCAGCTGCGTGTAGCAGGGAAATACAGTCAACATCCAAGACATGAGTTTGCTGAAATTAAATGTGGGCTTCTACCAGTCCGAATCTGAAATCTCTTATTTGAAGTTACTGGAAGTTCATATTGGACATAGTCCTGTCATCGCTATTAAAGTTCTGTTTGGTCTTAAAAGGATTACATAGCCTGCTTTGAAAGTTTTGTTTGCCTTGGAGGTTTTTAACCAAAAATTATTGAAGATCCTTGACTAGTTATAATCAGACTTGTTGGAAAAGTCTCGCGCTGTTCGTCAGGCTAAAGATGAGCGGACATTTCATATCTTCTACCAACTACTAGCTGGAGCAGGAGAACACCTGAAGTGTAAGTTGAGATTCTCATTTTGTAAATCTGTTGCTTCTGCATTTGTTATCTCAGAGTTAACATAGTTGTGTTTGAACTAGCCTTTGGTCTTGAAACAGAGGTTTAAAAGAAGGCTGGAAAGCCCTGTGGCTTTGTTTTGAAATCATCTGTGTTTTATCACTGAATGGTTTGGGTTGGAAGGGACCTTAAGGATCATCTAGTTCCAACCCCTTGCCATGGGCAGGGACACCCCCCACTAGCCCAGGTTAGCAAGTATGCTGTCAAGCAACTGCTGCTACGTGATAAAGTCCAGTTTGGGCAGTCTCTCTGACCGGGAGTCACTGAATTGAAACTGCAGTGCTGATAAATAACAGACCCGGTCAGCGGTGACAGCCCTATCTGTTCTGGACCATGTCTTTGCCCTGGGTAGAAAAAGGATCATTTTACCAAAACATGATGAAACCCTGCAGCTTTCTCCAGCCGCTGCAGTACGGTGTTGGTTATCTTCTCTTTCTTTTCCCTTGGTAGCTGGTAATTTCTGTTAGGTTGTGATAAGTGAAACTATATGAAGGTACAGGCTTCAGAGAATTGATCTGCTCTTTCTCCTCCCATATTAGGTAACCCTGTGGTTATCCTTGATGTGGTTATCAATACCAAACTCCCTTTTCCGCCTGTCTTACCTTCAGTAGAGATACTTCTTTTAGAATATTCCAAATAAGGATTTAAGATTGGGTTATGTTCTGTTTACAGGCTTAACGTGTTAAAGAGCTAATGTAGGGTGCTACAGATAGAGATTCTGGGAATCTGGCTTCAGCTTCTGAGGTGCACGCTTTCAGAGTTTCAGAAGATGATATAATGGCTTGTTGCTGTACTTGTGGAACTGATTTTGTAAAGCGTAATGCATTTAGTGAGAACAGGTGGGTGTGAACAGCATTTCTTCAGCTTATTTTTCTGTCTTCCCCCCATACAGCTGACTTGCTGCTTGAAGGATTTAACAATTACAGATTTTTATCTAATGGCTACATCCCCATTCCTGGGCAACAGGACAAGGATAACTTTCAGGAGACTATGGAAGCCATGCATATCATGGGGTTTTCGCATGATGAGATCTTGTGTAAGTTATTGAGCCTTTTGGATTTTTACAGTATAATTCTCTTGCACACACACTTGCTAATTTAATGTCACCAAATCTAATGTTGTTTCGGTGTTCTGACAGCCTGCAGCAAATCATCTTTGCTTAACATGAGCTAGAGTTGAATTAAAGCCATTTGCCCCAAAAGTGCAGTACAAACTTTTGTTTCCTTTCTGAACTCATACTTTGGATTTGGAAGGAGAGTGACATGACTAACGGGAGAAAAAATTGTTAAGCTGAGCCCTCTTTAATTGAACCGTTGCCTGTTTCTTTGTAACACAGCAATGCTGAAGGTGGTATCTTCAGTGCTACAATTTGGAAATATTTCCTTTAAGAAGGAGAGAAATACCGATCAAGCTTCTATGCCAGAGAATACTGGTAAGTCACATTTCCATGGCTGCTTTTAACTTGCGCTGTAGTTTTCTGCCTGCGGTTTGGTTAGTGTGTGTTTCTAGAAGTACAGAGCAGTCTTCTTGCTTCCCCGATAGCATTCTGTGCCAAGAACAGGCCATGACTGTTAGTGGTAGTAGCCAACAGGCAATTATTAAACCTCTCCCCTTCCATTCTTGTAATGCAGACAAATCTAAATATCACAGAATTTATGCTGTTTGCATTGCTTCTAAACTTTGAATGAGTATTTCAGTTAGTCTTGTTTATTGCTATCTACAAAGACTTAAGCACTAGGAAAAAGCACATGCTTAAATCAGTTTGTTTTCTTTGATTCTCGACAGCAGTTTTCTTGCCAACGATAAGAGCCCTGGAGCCAAACACAACTTCCACAGTGAAATGGCTGAATATAAGAATGGTGTATTTAGAAAAATCTGATTTCTGAAGTGGCATGGCAGTGTGGCTAAATTGTTTATCAGTTAGTACCTACAATGTAGTCAGCATTCTGAGGAGTATATTTCTTCACAGAAAAAGATCGCTGCTGAAGCAGATCTTGGGTCTTAATTTGTTACCTCAGTACCAGCCTTTGACATGCTCTTATGGAAAGTCAGTTTTGAGAACTGACTTCAGTGGAAGGAGCAGTAAGAACCATCATTCACAGGACCTGCTGCATATGCACAACCCAAGTCTCATGCCTGTGTCTCGTTCTGTAGTTGTCCTAAATTGCTGTAAGGAATTGAGTTTTGCAGTGAGGAAGAAGGATTAGTTTTTTCAGCTTTTAGTGCCAGTTTAGGCAACTCGGCTGAGTCCTTGTCCATTTAGAAGTGTGATATGGAATGATACAGATGTGTTTTACTTCCTGACTACTTTGACTTCTGTTGTGTTACCATTGCTTTTTGGACATGACATTCTGAGGTACAATATTGGATATAAATATATTGGTACTATTTGGATATTTATAATACTGGATACAAAATTCTGAATTACAAAACAAAGATGCTGAAAAGCTTTTTTTGATCATAGTTAATGATCATAATAACTAGATCATAGTTAAAGCATGCTTCTCTTGTACTTAAAACTTGCTTCATTTGGTTAGGTGGTTTGTATTGTGTCTTTCTGAAGACACTGCGTGAAACTACCTCTCCCTTTTTTGTCATCTCTATCATCAGACAGGACTGTGGTGGCTTTCCCTAGCGCCTTCTAGAGAATTAAGTGTGTCTTGGTAGCGATTCATCTCACCAAGCAGGTCAGGTTAGTGTCCCCACAGGTGGGGAGGAATTTGTGTGGGTAGTGGAGACGTGAACCTAATCAAAGAATATGGAAAACAAATTCTGCCCTGTAGATAATAAATACAGATAAACAAATATCGGTTTCAAGTATAGATACAAGAGATAACAAGGAAGAGAGGGAGAAGCTGTATCTGGAGAACCATCTCATGCTTACCAGACTGGGAAGGAGCCTTGCCACTGAAAGGGCAGAGGTTCATAAGCATAAGGTTCAACTTTGCTACGAGCTTTCCAGTGTCTTTGCTTTATAATTCAGAATTTTATATTCAAAATCCACTAGAAATATAAAACACAAGTCAGGATAGTCAGGGCTTTCTAAAATCACACTTTTTAAATGGACCTTCCTCAGAAAAGTTAAACAAGATGAACTAAACTTTTTTTAAGTAGAAGATGAATCAAGCTGAAAACAGTCCTGCCCTTAGTAGTGATAGAGCTTTGACCTGAAAATTATTTCATTTCCTTCAGTCAAGCCTCTGAAATGCTGCCTACAGTCTCCTTGAGTATCTGTATCGGGTGGGGGTTTTTTAGTGTCACCTCTGCTATGGTTTGTTGTTACCTGAGCTATGGCATACTGCAGGCTGGGAAGGTAGGGACAATAAATTCAATAAATTCTGTGTCACAGGTTCACGAAGAGGAGCTGAGTGTAGTGTTTGGAGTACGGCATGGGGGAAATCCCTTCTTCCTCAAAAACTATAATGTCCTGTGTACAGTATCCATGACACCACAGCACCAAGCTGATGCTTATGGCTACTTAATGTATTCAAGTGCTTGGGTTTTTTTTGTTTTGGGTTTTTTAAAGATCCTGACAGCACTTCCTACTTGACACTGATGTGCTGTTATGTATTTTTATACTCGAAACACAGAAATGCTCCTGTATGTAGCTAACGTGAAAGAGGTGCTGAATTTGTGGTACTGCTTCAGTTTAACTTAGTAAGTTGTGTGTTGATTCATGAACCTTTCTGATGAATATATGGCCAGAGAATCTCAACATTAAGAGCAAGTAGTAGTGTTTTTAATACTAGTAAAATAAAAGGCAAAGAAAGCTCTTAATGGTATTAAAACCTATTTTCCAGTGCTGATTTGTACAAGTAGCTTTTTTTATTTTGACAGTAAAACAGTGAGCTGTTAGATTCCAAAGATAAGGGGTTAAAATACTTACTGGATAGTGTGCAAGGCTTCCTGCTAAAGGGCAACAGTTACCCAGCCCTAAAAATACCTTTAGTGTCACTTACATTTTTAGAAGTATGGAATCATAAACACCTACTGGGGAATTTATTTAGCAAAAGGTATCGATGCAGCAGGATTGTGTAATGATGGTGTGGGTAACGTGTTATTTCAAATATTGAACATGACACCAGGAGAGTTCACGCTGTCTAAAAGTGTGTTGCTGCTTGTGTTGTTATTCTATATAAAATATTACAAACCCATGTCTTAAATAGTTTAAGCAACATATTTTGATATAGTCTATAACAGAAGCAGTACAATGGCATACCTGCCTAAATTGCAACAGGTTTTAAGCAACCTTTAGCATGATGGAGTTGATGTGGGATGTCCTTAGACTGTGCTTTTTTTTGGAGATGAGAAAATTAATGTTCCCTGATAAAGTAACAAAAGAAATGCTTATAGGTGGGCTGCGGGCTGTTAGGTGACCTCTGCAATGTCGTGAAATCCAGGGTTTCTGCCCTCCCTAGGAAAACACTCGATCTACTTCTCTAGAGACTTCCATCAGCCTTGGAGATGGAAGCCCCATGGTTGCGGGCTGTGCGGTTGGGTAGGTCTGTCCGCAGAACAGAAGTGCACCTCCCTACCTGCTATTTCAAACGGCAGTTTAATTTTTAAGCTGGCTTGTGACAGCCTTTGTCAGTAGCTGGTTTCACCGATGTTGCTACCTGCTGTGGAGGGTGGAGGACTGAAGTGGTTCCATTTCTTGCTTTGCTCCCCAGTCGCACAGAAACTCTGCCATCTGCTGGGAATGAACGTGATGGAGTTCACCCGGGCCATACTGACGCCGCGCATCAAGGTTGGCAGAGACTACGTTCAGAAAGCCCAGACCAAAGAACAAGTAAGTTTTGGTGCTTTGAAGATGAAGTGAAAGCGTACCTCATCCTGGTGAGCTCGTAATAAAGACAATTGGAATTGTGTAGTGCCACTGACTTTGTTTAAGCTTAAACTGTCTTTATTAAATGTTCTTATATGGTAAGAATCAATGGTAGAATAGCAGAGACTTCTCCCTTTCCTTGACCTCCTGCTGGTTTCATCCTGCAATATCATTGTACGTTTCAAACACACAAAGAGCTTTTGGCTTTTTTATGGAACAGTTTTAAACCAAATTTTTCATAACACTGATCAAACTTCATACTGTTTCTACTGCTTGTTTTCATTCCTCAGTGGTATTAACTCCATTAAACTTACGCTTTTACTTAGTTATTTGTGATAACATCCATGCCTGTGTTCTTTTGGTGACTTCTCCAGAGTAAATAAATTTTCCTGCTTCGATTTTCAGGCAGACTTCGCAGTGGAAGCCTTGGCAAAGGCCACCTACGAACGCCTCTTCCGCTGGCTTGTTCACCGCATTAATAAAGCTTTGGACAGGACCAAACGACAGGGAGCATCTTTTATTGGAATTCTGGATATTGCTGGATTTGAAATCTTCGAGGTACTTCAAAACACAGCTAATTAGATTTTTCTTTTCCCTGTTAATGTACGTTCAGGAATGAGCCACTTAATGCGTGTTCCAAAGCTGCAGGAGGGTTTTGTTTTGTAGCATGTAAATCCTTTAACAGCCTTAAATTACAGTGCCAAAACCTCACACTGTAGTCTAAATCGTTCTTTTATACGTGATGTTTTTTCCTAGTGTATACTATTTAATTATCTGTAACAGGGAACATGAGATTTGAATAATGTGTTTTCCAATTTTCTTCACAATATATTTGAGTGTTTTGGGGAGTTTCAAATTTTTTACTTCCAGATATGTGATAACTCCTGTCACTGAATTATTCTTTCTTACTGTCATTTTTGTAGCTGAACTCCTTTGAGCAACTCTGCATTAACTACACTAATGAGAAGCTTCAACAGTTATTCAATCACACAATGTTTATCCTGGAGCAAGAGGAGTACCAGCGAGAGGGTATAGAGTGGAATTTCATTGACTTTGGACTGGATCTGCAGCCTTGCATTGACTTAATCGAAAGGCCTGTAAGTTTGTGCATGAATTATGCTCTAAGGAGAAGAGATTCCATTTATGGGTTTGTCTTTTACTGCCTGCAAATTGTAGGACTGTACCGAGAATTCTTGCAGAACTGTCACAAAAACTGAATTAACTTGAAGGCTGAAATCTGAAGTTTAAAATACCATGTCAAAGGATTTATCCTTACGGGCTTTTGTGCTCATGTTAGGATAGAACACTGAGATATAAAGATACTAAGCTACTATTTTTATGCTGCTTTTTTTTTTTTTCCCCTAGTACTAATGAAGACTTTAGTCCTGTCACGTTCATATTGAACAATTCCAATCTCTTCCAGGAGCTTTAGAGTGGTGGCTCAGTTAAAAAGCTGTTCATGATGTACAGTAAACTTTTTTTTTTATTTGAGATCAATAGCAAAATTTCTGAAACTTCATTTAAGGTAGAGTTTTCCCCATAAACCTGCCTTGTGAATAGGAAAGCAGTATCTTAAAGGTGGCTGTAATCACTGTGCTTTGTAACGGATTCTTCTGGTTGCTCAATATATGGCAGCTGAAGAGGGCTTCAAAGGGCAGGAGGAGCCGCTGGGGTGGGGACGGGGGAGAACAAAGATCATCATTCCCGAAAGTGATCGTTCTTCAGACCTCAGAACGATGCTGTCAGAATGATGTTATGACCTTTTAAATTAAACCTAGGGCATTGCAGTTCCTACTCTCTACGCTTCTGTGTGTGTATTCTAGAATACACGTAAGCTGCCAGTGATGCTGTGCATCCTGAAGAGCAGAAAAGCCCATGAGCCACGTGGTTGTTTTTCTTTAGAGAAAAAGGGAAATCTTGTTTCAGTTATCAAAGTTTGCACTTTGTGGGTGGAACGTAAAATGTTCTGCCTCCTTGGAACCTTAAATCTTTGCCATAAAACCTAAGGGGGTCAGTGCGGACACTTTCAGTACGCAGGTGTTTAGGTGAATTTCCTAAAATGCATCCAATTGTGTTGGGTTTTTTTTCGAAAGCTGAATAATTAAATAGTACATTTCTGGTACTGGAAGTGTGAGCACCTTCATAATTGTTCTGAAAATGTGATGCCATGTAGAAACATCTCTCTTCAAATGTGTAAACTTCACATTCACTTGAAACTTCTGAAGTATAAATTATTGCAAGCTTTTTTTTCCCCTCTCTCCCCACCCATTGCTTTCCTGGATACATCAATCTGTTTTCTCTAAGGAAAATGATCCTGTCAATTCTACAGCTGCAAAATACAGACACTGCTTGTTCCCTGCTTCACTTTAAGAATAAACAAGCCTTCAAATGGAGTGCTTAAGTTGTATGGGAAGAGCGGGAATATATAACTGTGCTGGCAGCTCGAGTGAAGCCTGCTGAAGCTCTTTGGATGCTGCTGCTGGATATCAACACAGGGCTTGGCAAGGGGAGGCTCAGTGGCTGCCGCAGCAGTATCGAGTGGCTGGGAGGGATAATTGTCTTCAGTTTAGCCCCCAGTAAAGCATGACATTAACTACTATGGTGATGTAGATGAGCTGCTGTGTATGTACATACCGCAGCAATGTTTGGAAGGTAACTCTGGAGGTCATCTATTCCAGTCTCTGCTCAAAGCAAGGCTCCCGTCAGCACTGGTTTGGGTCACTCGTGTCTGGCTCCAGATACCTTGGAAGGAAGTTGTTTGAACTGGTTGTAATGTTGTTCACTGAACTGGACTCCCCCACGGCTTGTTTTAGTTTAAATCAAATTTGAATCAGTTTAGACAACTTGTTACTGAGGCATTTGATGGTGTGTTTTAAATACTAAAATTAAAAAAAAAACAACAAACAGATGGAAGATTAACACAGATTAAATCCAACTGCATTTCAGGCAAATCCTCCTGGTGTGTTAGCATTACTGGATGAAGAATGCTGGTTCCCTAAAGCTACTGACAAGACGTTTGTGGAAAAATTGGTCCAGGAGCAAGGAACCCACTCCAAGTTCCAAAAGCCGAGACAGCTAAAGGACAAAGCAGACTTCTGCATTATTCACTATGCAGGGAAGGTAAGGCTTAAATGTACGTACTCGGTTAGAAATGTTGGTTTTAGAAAAGTACTAGGTGGTATAGCTCCAAATTTGGAGATACTTGTCCAGGGAGGTGGCCTTGCTTCATTTTCCTGAACATATTCAGGAGAACTCTGAAGGAACTCTTGTTACCAAATAGGCAGAACTGAAAAATAGAAATTCATATTAAATTAAGCAAATATTTCATCTTAATTTTACTGTCAGGTCATACAGGTGAGGTTTTTTCAGGACTTGTACTGAAAGGAATCACTTTTGAATATCTGTTTCCAAGTTGATAGAAGTAGGGCTGTGTCAGTACCCCCTTCACCTTTATCTCCTCAGTTCACATAGGATTTTCTGTATGTCCCCTTTCATAGGTAAGCTGATACCTTTTTGTTTTTACTGTTAGGTCAATCTGTATTCTGCTGTTGAGGGACAGAGCTTAGCTGTGATGTGAGCAGGTCCATGAAATAACTGCAGTTCTTGTCAGCATTTTGTGGAACCTTCTTGAACACTGATTCTAGTCCACAGGGCCATGCTGTGTAATGAGTTTCATAAATAGCTAAAACTTTATCAGGACAAAAACTAGTACTAGGATTTTTAGAAGAAACTGTGAATGACTAAGAGCCATTCTTTAATTTTCATTTGAAGTACTAATGGCTTGTTGTTATCTATTCTTTGTCAATGCTGCCACGTAGATAATTGTAGCAAAAAATTTAAATAAAGAAATAATACATTTTATTGTATCAATATTTAAAACAGTAATTTAGAAGTAATGAAATGATCGCTGTGACTGCAGTAGATTAGTTGTGAAACAAAAGATTACCTTCAGTCAAAATGAAGTAAAACAGCTTGGTGCCTGACTAAGGGAAGGTGATTGTTCTGAAGAACGTGTTCCTTCTGCCAAGCCGAGGGGGCATTTCCGGGATACTGGCGCTGCATTGCGTATCTTCCTCTGACAGGAGCCACTTCCAGTTTTCTATTGGAATCTGTATTTCCTTCAAAACTGGAATCATGTGTAAAACAGCTTTTAGTGCAAGAAGAGCTAAGTTGACAACCTGATTTGGTTTTGGATGCTGAAAGCATTGAAATGTGGCTTTCCTTCCAAAGCCCTTGTTTAAAAATAGGAAACTCTGAAGCAAAAGCATGCTAGTGTACACGGGGGTCTTGCTGGACTTAGGGCATTGTAGGGCTCTCTTCTTGGGTTGGAAAGAAACCATGCTGGGAGCATTGAGTCTTCACCTCCTGAGCTGTAGTTTAATTGCTATAGAACCACAGAATTGGTTCTTTCAAGGTAAGAGCTTTGTTTTCTTTGTAGAATAGTGTTTAACTGCTATAGTGGAATTAAAAAAATTCATGTTGCAGCACATCATTTATTCTCTGGTAATTTAGAGAAGTAAGTGGGTTATATACTGGAGTTGTTTTTACATCTTCACAGTGAAGCCTTATTCTGGCAATAACACTAGGCTGAAAATATACAGTAATTAGTAAGTCGAACTGCTACATTTTCAACAAAACTCCCATTAACTCTTTCAAAAGAATAACTTTTTGTGATCCTTTAAACCGTTGACAGGAGGCACAACAAACTCATAATGAGCAAACATCACGAAGAGAATAGGAGGAAACCACAAGTATAGGATTTTGAAAGCTTTTTGGTTTTTGATGCTGGTAAATTTAAAACTGAAGCTGATAGTCTGATCATGTGCAACTTGGCTATTCTACAGGTAGACTACAAGGCAGATGAGTGGTTGATGAAGAACATGGACCCCCTGAATGACAATGTGGCTACACTCTTGCACCAGTCTTCTGACAAGTTTGTTGCAGAGCTTTGGAAAGATGGTAAGAGATCATGCTCCGAGTAAACAAGTTGTTAATGATTTTTTACCTCGCTGGATGAGTCTTGGGGGGTTTTTTGTGCTTGTTCCCTCCTCGCCTTCCACCTCTACGTTGTAAATATCTGCAGCATTTTTTTCTATTGTTTAGCACTAGAAGTAGAAGGAGGAAGCTGGGGTTGCACCTATGGTCCCTTGCACATGTATCATTTCTGAGTAGCTGCTTCTCATGTTCATTATTTGAACTGATATTCACTTACTACTTGTTACCCTGTGTCCAGTTCATCTGTAGAATCTTGTCCCAAAATCTTACCTTGAATTGCTGTGGTTAAGTCCTGAATGTTGGCAGCTGTAGTGGTACTTGCTGTTAATGAAATGTTGTCTTATGTGAGCACCAGCACAATTGTTTCTTGTGCCGTGGTGGGCCCTATCCTGGAAATCTGCATCTCCTAAAAATAAAATTCATTGACAGCCATACTTCCTAGTGCTTAGGTATTGCATGTTAAAATCATATACAATATTTTCCTATTTTAACTGTACACTGCTGTTCAGTCTATCTGCACATCAGCTTCAAGTATTTATCAACATTTTTACCAAAGTACCCCAAGAAGCAGAAGTAGCCAAATAAATACAAGGACTTTTCTAGTCTAGTTTTTAACATCAACATATATTAATTAGAGTATATTTAGATGCCACAGTATATAAATCCTGTAGTTTCTTATTCCAGGAGGAAATTAATCATGTGCTGTAGGTTAATACTGAATTTCCCTCTTATTCTCAGGAATACTTGGTTCAGCTACAGAGAGCAGTTTTAATGAATCTATAAAGAACTTTTTTGATTGGGGATCTGCTCCTTTCCTTTTGAGTACACGCACAGAAGCAAAAGTGTCTTGGTCCAAATATGCAAAACCTGCTTCCACAGATAATTGAAATGTGCATGGAAAATGTTGTGGCCTAATTGCTTTTGTAGCACAGTTAAGTCTGTTTGCAACTGATAAACCTGTTCTGTATACTAACTGAAGTGTCTTGTGTATCTGCTCTTCTGTCTTTCTGTTTTTTGCTGTTTCTCTGCCTTAGAGATTCAGAATATTCAGAGAGCCTGTTTCTATGACAATATTACTGGTCTTCATGATCCACCAGGTGAATGGATATAAAATCAGTAGGCCTACTAAAGGCAGGGCTGTTGTATCTACAGGAAAACCATTTTTGCTCGTAGGCTTGCATGAACTTTTCATTTCATGCTAAACTTAGGTATACCTCCACAAGGCAAATGGTCTCCGAGTGCATACCTATTCAGTTGCTGCTGCATACATATAGCATCTATATTTTATGCATTGCATTTAAGCATTGCAGACAAAAAGGTTTGTTGCTTCCTAGTTTCATGTTGAGATGCAGAATTGCTTCTTGAGTGATAATTCGGGTAGCTCTGAGCATTTGAGAGAATGCATAAGCTTTGTAACATTATCAAGCTTCTTTCTGCAGTCCAACACTGACAAAGCTCTGGAACGTTTTAGAACGTGGATGTATTTTTTTGGGAGGAGAGCTGAAGAATGTATTGGAAGTACCAGAATATGAGTGGTGCAGTTGTAGTGGGGGTAGTAAGGGAAATAAACTTCCTCCAGACTTGTGGGGATTGTGTTTTTATTTAAAACCCTCTTAATTTTAGTATTTCCGTTTGTAGAAGCTGCACACAGTTTTATTGTTGGGTTTTTTTGAGGCATTGAGAAATCAACAAATCTACTTATTTGGAAGGTTTTTGAAGACACTTTACATGTCTCATCCAACCTCTTCCTTGTCCTTCCCGTATTGCTTTCCCCAAGTTTAGAAATCTGCGTATGTGAAGGATGTACCTTCAGGCTTTGATCTTTACTTGGGTTTATTTTCCACTACTCGTGATAGATCACACACTTGAGGAAGCTGGTGGTGGGTGTTTCCTAAAGTAATTACTAGAGGGCCTGAGTTCAGAGGCTTTAGCCAATGCCTGATTGTCCAGTCCTGCTGCTCAATGACTGCTCTTAACATGTAGGGGAAGCTTACATTTAACTTCAATAACCCTCTTTGAAATGTAAGTAACCTTCTTATAGTTGGAAGACAGAGAGGAGCAACCCAAAAGATGAACAATTAACAGATACATTTACAAAATAATAAAAAGTACCTGGCCAAAGAAAAGCTGAGTGGTGTCCAGTCGTTAGTGCTGTCTGTGGGTGCACATTTCTAATACTTGCGAGCTGTTTTCCTCCCAGCAATCTCTACCCCATTTCTGGTTTAGAACTGAATTCTGCTTTCAAGTAAATATTTGGGATAGTACCACCTACTTAATCTTCTAACTTTAATTAGCCACTAAAATTCTTGTGTTCAAAACTCTGTGGAGGATCTGGGCGCTGCTCTATCATACGTGCAAGACTTACAAGTGATTATTCAAACCTGTTGCCCTGTGTTTTTTCTTCTTTTCACTTTCCTTTTTCATAGATCTTTGAAAGCCAGTTGAGTATGAAATAAAATGCTGTCACTTATTTCTCATATACAAAATTCTGATAGCAAGGCATAATTCCCTCTGCTTTGCTTTGAATGACTTTTAAAATAACTTCACAGAGTTGAAATTGTAGCTGAAATATAGTTGCTTCTTTCTGGCTGGCCAGCTTGGATTTCATGGAGAAGCAATACACGTTGTGTGTTTACTCGGTGCTAAGAAGTGCCAACTATAATTATCATAGAACTGTAGAATTGTTTTGGTTGGAAAAGACCTTTAAGATCATCAAGTCCAGCCACTATGAAGGTGTTAAGCCACCTGTGTGTTTTCTTAGTGAACTGTTTAAATAGTTGTTGACGTGCACGTGCAGTCATGTTCATGTTTTTGACCTAAATATTTAGTGGTGGCAGTCAGGCATCTAATTTGTGCTTCTTAAGAAACCATAGAGATCCTTACCCAACATGGTCAAAAAAATAAAAGAAAAATCTCTGTTCTGATGCTTTATGGTATCTCTGAAGTGTTCTGGTGTGCAGTCTTCCTGTTTTAAAACTTGTCTTTTAGCTAGGGAGGTCTTTGCAGATGTATATAAAACTTGGAAGAATTCTTCAAAATTGCAGACTGGCAGAAGTCTGGCAGATACTTTTTCCCCTCTTAACCACTGAAGTAACACTGTTTCCAACTGTTCTGTAAATAGTTATGCTTTCAAAACACTTTTGAATATTCAATGAAACACAGATTTAATCTGTATAATTACTATAAATGACTCTTCATTCTAAGCAAATAGGCACAGATGTCTAATTCCAAATATTCAACTCAGAAATATTTTGCGTTGTAAGAATTCAAATAATTGCCAGTTTCCAGGCAACTTTCTATCTCTTTAAAGTTGACTTAAAGAAAATGGCTTTACTGGTCATGTAGAACTGCAAGTAAAGAGCTGGATATTTTAGTCTGTACCTACTAAAGCTACACTATTCTGCTGTATAAGTTTGTGGCTTTTGGTTCCACTGCTTCCGCACAGCGTCCCTGGTACATGCTGACTGCCTTGCCTACTGATGGCATCTTCTGTCATTTGTTCCACAAAGCTTCCGCTGCTGCACTGTTGCTCCTCTTCCTGCCTGTCTCTTTGCCTGGCAAATGTTAAAGTCCACTTAATTATTTTCTCTTGTCCTTCCCAGTGGATCGTATTGTGGGTCTGGATCAGGTAACTGGAATAACAGAGACAGCCTTTGGCTCTGCATACAAGACCAAGAAGGGCATGTTTCGTACTGTTGGCCAACTGTACAAAGAATCTCTCACCAAGCTGATGGCAACGCTCCGAAACACTAATCCCAATTTTGTTCGCTGCATCATTCCAAATCATGAAAAGAGGGTATGTACTACAGACTCTTCCTCTAATTCTTTGTCTGTTAAGAGTCTTGATGTGCATTTTAAGTTAGACATCGTGTCTGTGTCTTCCTTTTGAAATCAGAAGCCAGGTTTTGCGAAGTTTTTGCACTGGTCCAATATCTTCTCAGTATTCCCCACACCTGTCCCCTTTAGAGAGTTGACTTTGTAGAGGGTAGCCTGAAAAACTTAAACTACAGCTTTTCATGAATACCAATTAAAGCACTGAAAATAACTCTTGCTTTGTTTGGCCAGGCTGGAAAACTGGATCCACATCTGGTTCTAGATCAGCTTCGCTGCAACGGTGTTTTGGAAGGAATAAGGATTTGTCGACAAGGATTTCCAAACAGGATAGTGTTCCAGGAATTTAGGCAGAGGTAACAGTCTTTTGAGTTTTTTTGAGATAAATTCCTTGTTAAATGATCGTAGATGCTCACCCAAACCCAACTGGAAGAAAGCCCAAAGCCATTTGTGAGGACTTGAAGTGGCTTGAACTCGAAGCAGTTAAATACAGCAAGTTTATTCTAAAGACACTAGGGAAGGGGAAACCAATCTCAAACAGACTTTTAAAAAAACTTTCTGGAGAAATTCCTTAGCCGTACACTTGGTGACTATAGCTTTATGGGTTTATAGTCACGCAGCTTATTGTTGAATGTAAAGCTGTTTTTTCATTTGACTTGAAGGTATGAGATCCTTACTCCCAACGCAATTCCAAAAGGTTTTATGGATGGTAAGCAAGCCTGTGAGCGTATGGTAAGTGTTTATGCCTATATATTGTTCAAACATTGAGAAGCTGAAACAAAAATTGTCCTTTCATCTATGTAAAAACAATGCGCTTACCTGTCCATTTAGATCAGAGCATTAGAGCTGGACCCCAACTTATACAGAATTGGACAGAGCAAGATCTTTTTCCGAGCTGGTGTCTTGGCACACTTAGAAGAAGAACGAGATCTGAAGATCACAGACATCATAATCTTCTTCCAGGCAGTCTGTAGAGGATACCTGGCCAGGAAGTATGTGTGCTCCTATGGTTTGATTTTTCTCGTGGTCATCTTAAGCCTCTTTGATAGAGAGCTAGGCATTAAAATTTACATTGCAGTAGAGATTTTCTTAAGAAAGTGTGTTGCCTGCTAAGCTGTAGTTGTATCCAGGGTAAATAGATGAATGTTTACTTAATAATAAGAATTCATACCTTCATTCCATAGCAATATCTGCTTTCCTTAATCTTCCCTTTGTGACAAATGAAGCTGTTGACAGTAGAGCTAGTGGCTGCAAAAAAAAAAGTAAAAAAATTTGCTCTTTCTGCTCCACTGGAGGTTCTTATAGATACTCTGGAAAGCTGCTTTTTTGAAATTAAAAGTCGATTCAGCATCTAATCCATCGTGATTTTATCTTTGAGAAATGTCTGTTAAGAGTTAGAACAAATAGCACTTGTTATTGTTTTGAAAATGGTGAATCCAGCTTTTGCTCTGCCCCTTCATGTAAGGAATGAGTACTCATAAATCAGTGTAGTCACTGAAACATAAAAATAAGCCTATTTATGGTCTGCAAGTGTTCTAGGGTTTGGTAACCTAAAAGTAAGACCATGGCCAGATGCTCAGCTGTATTTAACATGAAATGTTGTGTTCTTTCTGACTTCAGGGCCTTCGCAAAGAAACAACAGCAACTGAGTGCACTGAAAATCCTGCAGAGGAATTGTGCTGCATATTTAAAGCTTAGGCACTGGCAGTGGTGGAGAGTCTTCACAAAGGTTCATGATATTCTGTCAGTTTGACTTTTGTGAATAGATAGACGCAGGTTCTTACTTGTTGATTTCATATCTGTGCAGGTGAAGCCTCTTCTTCAGGTCACTCGTCAGGAAGAAGAACTTCAAGCCAAGGATGAGGAGTTAATGAAGGTGAAAGAAAAACAGACAAAAGTGGAGGCAGAGCTTGAGGAAATGGAAAGGAAACATCAACAGGTTTGTGCCCGAGATTGACTTTTGATATGTAGAATGTATATTGCACTATATCCTGTGTGAGGGAGCCATGCTGGGGCGATACTTGTGAGCACTGTGAGTCAGGAGAGCTAACTCCTTTTACACTCAGCTAAAGTCTGGCATAGGACGATAAAGGATGAGCCATTCTTCCAGGAACACATCATGTTAATGAAACTAAATGGGGTTTTGGCCTTTTCTAGTTTATGGCAGAATTTGAGTAGCAGTGTTCTTTTCAGATGTGTTTTCAGGGTGGGATACTTGTGTGGGGTACATATGATGTTTAAGACATGAGGAAGCAATTATGACAATAATTGGACAAAACTGAAAAGGAATTTATGCTAATATGTGACATTGATACCAATTTAAATAACAGCTGAGAGTGAGTGTCAGTAAAGATCACAGAATCCCAGACTGGTTTGGGTTGGAAGGGACCTCAAAGCCCATCCAGTCCCACCCCCTGCCATGGGCAGGGACACCCCCCGCAGTCCAGGGTGCCCAAAGTCCCATCTAACCTGGCCTTGGACACTGCCAGGGATCCAGGGGCAGCCACAGCTTCTCTGGGCACCCTGTGCCAGGGCCTCAGCACCCTCACAGGAAAGGATTGCTGCCTCAGATTTCAGCTTGATCTCCTCTCTTTTAGTTTAAACCCATTCTCCCTTGTCCTATCACTATAGCCCCTGATAAACAGTCCCTCCCCAGTTTTCATGTAGCCCCTTCAGGGACTGGAAGGTGCTGTGAGGTCTCCCTGGCACCTTCTTTTCTCCAGGCTGAACAACCCCAACTGTCCCAGCCTGTCTTCATAGCGATAAATACATGTCTGTGGTAATTTTGAGACATGATAGAACTGGGATGGCTAACAGGAATGGCAAAGCATCAATTCCTGTTGATGAAAGAATGGGAAGGTATGGCCTGTGAGGAGTGGCTGAGGACTTCAAGTTTGTCCACTTTGGAGAAAAGGAGGCTGAGGGGCGACCTCATCGTGCTCTGCAGTTCCCTGAGGAGGACACCTAGAGAGGGAGGTGCTGAGCTCTTCTCCTTGGGATCCAGGGACAGGGCACATGGGAGTGGTTCAAAGTTGTGCCAGGAGAGGATCAAACTAGATATTAGGAAGCATTTCTTTACCAAGGGACTGTTAAACACTGCAACAGGCTTCCTAGAGAGGCAGTCAATGGTCTAAGCCCATCAGTGTTTAAAAGGCATTTGAATAATGCCCTTACCATGCTTCAGGTTTTGGTCAGCCCTGAAGTTGTCAGGCACTAGGTGATCATTTTAGGTTCCTCCCCTTTGGGACTACTCGGATCTGTTGTCAGGTTTACACAGCAAGAAGTAATGTGCTCAGTTCTGTTCCGCTGACTCCAAGTGGCAGCTTCAGCCCAGCTGCCCGTGGCACCACTCTGCCGCTGCGCAGGGGTGACTGTGAGGAACAGCCCAGGAAATGGGCACGTTCCTCATCTTTTTGCTGCTGGTAGAGCAGGGCACATGGGATAGGCAAGTGGGACCTGTCCCTTCAGCTGTGGGGACAAGGCAGTGAACGTTGGTGTAGCCCTGTTACAAAACTGGGGTCTTCTGGACTGCTGATCAAGCCCTCTGCTAAAAGTCTTTGGTCAGGAGTTTGAGCCGAACTTGGCCTTTAAGTAACTTGGTAGTTGTCATACATATAATCTCTTATGAGACTTTGGAATGTCATTTTTACTACCTTTTTTACTACCTTTTGTATATATTTGCAGCTTCTGGAAGAGAAGAACATACTTGCAGAGCAGCTACAGGCTGAGACAGAGCTCTTCACAGAAGCTGAGGAGATGAGGGCTCGCTTGGCCGCCAAAAAACAAGAGTTGGAAGAAATTCTCCACGATTTGGAGTCCAGGGTTGAGGAGGAAGAGGAAAGAAACCAAATCTTGCAGAATGAGAAGAAGAAAATGCAGGGCCACATTCAGGTATGCATCTTCGTAAAGCTCCCTCAGCATCCCTGTGGCACGGAGGAATTTAGCAACCATGTGTAGAATAAAATAAAGTTGAAATTTTTTTCTCTTCTCTTCCGGTGTTCAGCATGTGTAGCTGCTTGTGGCTTCCAGAAAAGTCAAAGTGCCCTGTGGGTAACTATAGCATGGGCAGGTGGAGTGTTAAAGGTATCAAGCACTTTTGAGGGAGGAGAAACCGGGAATGGCTGCATGGGGCTTACCTGCTTGATTAAAAAGCCTGGTGGGATGATGTCACTTGTGGAAATGTTCCTTTTTGAGTGAAATCAAGTGAATATCATGAAGAATATTCTGTCTTTGACTTTTATGAAACTAAGACAGCTTCATCTCCTCCAAGTTACTTGGGGTTTTTTGTGAAAATCAGATTATTTAGGTGCTTCCTTTTGAACACACAGAGACCTTGAAAAAGAGAATACCTGAGAACTTAACTGTCTTTCAAAATATTCAAGGTACTTGAAGCGGAAAACAAACCCCACATCTCAGAGCTCTTGATGTCTTTTAATAAGTGTCCATTAATGTGTGGCTGAGAATCTGATTTAAAACAGTGAGTGAATAGAAGCACAGTACATTATTACTTTTCTAGTGGTATCTGGCTATTTGTGCCAATATCTGAACCATTTCAGCTGGAATATTTGGATTCAGATTCATACTGAAATCAGGAAATCTTTCCTGTGGCGTCTCTTCCCTGACATTGCACTTTTACAGCAGGTGCCCTATTCAGATGTAATATGCTAGGAAGTATTTGACATAAAGCCAGCTCTGATTTGGTTGTCATTAAGTAGATACTTCTTAATATTTATTTTATGTTCAGAATTAAGAAGGTAAAAGACTCTTCAGTGAGCATATGTTTCCTAGGCAGCAAATTTCAGCCAAAGCTGAGTGTCATGAAGAATATTCCTTCTTTGACTTTTGTAAAAGTTTTTTCAGCCAAAGCTGAAATAGAGTATAAAAAATTCCATGAGTATCACATGGCCCTTAATTTCATTACCAGATCATTGATATAAATGAATTTAACAAAAAGCAAATGCATTTTTAGTGTAAGTTAGGGCAGGTTGCTTTTCAAAATAATGCATTTTTTCACCAAGTGAAAGCAACCAAACAAACAAACAAAAAAAACCACAAAAAACCAACACATGGGTAACCTGGAAAGTGGCATGTGATTGCCTTTCTTCCCAGGACCTGGAGGAACAGCTTGATGAGGAGGAGGGAGCTCGGCAGAAGTTGCAGCTTGAAAAAGTGACAGCTGAAGCTAAGATCAAGAAGATGGAGGAAGAGATTCTACTGTTGGAGGACCAAAATTCCAAGTTTTTGAAGGTGAGACCAATATGCACATTGGAGATGCGTGGAGATTCTGCGCATTAACAGTAGTACCAAACGATAGCTTTCAAAACATTTGAGATTGCTGTTATGTTATCTGTAGAGTTTGTGCTTGAAGACTTGTGGGGTTTGAACAGGCTGAAGCTGAGACACTTAGAGCTGCTTTCAAACTGACCTTTAAAAGGGAGGCATTTGCTGTGCGTTCTTTCCAATTTCATGAGTCTTCCAAATCTAAGAGCTGGAAGCAATGTTTAGCATAGATACCTACCGTCGCTCTTTGCAAACAGACTTCCAAAAGCATACAGCAAATGCTGCCCTAAATCCAGGCCTCCTGTGTGTTAAATTCCAAGTCTCACTTTCTTGGAAAACAAATCTTCATATTTCTGTACTATTCCAATTGATCCTGAATACGGACGGGTCAGTCTCCAGAAATAAAATCTGTATTATATATGTCGTATGAGACCTCTCCATGGGTTTTGTATATTCAGTTACTTGTGCCGCTTAGACTCTTCAAATTGTGTTTTAGAAGTGGGTTGGTTTTTTTTTTCTCCCCTTTCTCCTAACCAGGAGAAGAAGTTGATGGAGGATCGAATTGCTGAATGTACTTCTCAGCTGGCTGAGGAAGAAGAAAAGGCCAAAAACTTGGCCAAACTCAAGAACAAGCAGGAAATGATGATCACCGATTTGGAAGGTTTGCTCTTACTACCTTTGCCTTTTAACAGCTCGGACATCATGCTGAAAGGAATAGGCACACTGAAACATGGGCAGTATCTGGTCCAGTCTGCTAAGCGTAACCTTATATGTCGATACCTTAAGAGCTGTCATTTTTATCTAAACCTCGAAAAGAATTTGTGGTGTTTGCAAGACTTGTTGTGTTTGGCTGCTCATTCTTTCTCATGTTTAACTTGTTAGTTTTTCATTTTTGAGAATCCATTAGGTTTACAGACACGCTTGTTGTTGCACGCATCCCTTAGCGACAAGGTAAAACATCTGTGTCTCGGGAGATTCCTACGCTTTTCTATAACATTGGGACTATGTATTTCTGGAAGAGTGTTAGTAGGCATTCGTTAGGCTTCTAATATTTTTTTAAATAAAATCTGAATTGTTTTGTGTTAATGCTTTGTTTATCTAAAAGGGTTCAGTTTCTTTGGCCACTTATTTCTGATTGTTTTGCTTGTGCTGTCACAGGCCAAACTAGCCCTATATGTAACCTTTCTGGATTTTATGGTTTGTTTTTTAAGGCACTTATGGCTGTAAATAGCTATTGTGTAACATTATTAAACTGCCAAGTCAGAATTGCAAAATATAAGGCAAAATTTCACTCTGTGCCCTAATTTGGAAATAGTTTCATCACTTACTGTATTATGACCTGCCTTGCTGCATATTTTAAAACTGATGTGCGTATGGAAGAATACCAAAGCTGAATCTTATCTGTATAGGAAGGTATTGAACTAATAGGGATAGTAGGTGATTGATGTACCTTTTTAAAAAAAATCATGTTCAGAGACATGAAGATGGGCATAAGTAATCTTTACTCACTGGAAAATAATGCTTGAGTAATTGTGTGCTTAAATCAGGGCTAGTGTTTCTGAAGATACTTGGCATATGTGTTTGGTTATGATGCTGTTCCAAGACTGATGATCTTAGAAATGGAAATTAAAGCTTAAATACAAGGCATGTAATTTCTTGGCTAGTAAACACAGTAAAGTGATATTTACTTTTGGAGATGATTCAAGAAGCTGTTAAGGCGTCTCTGGTAGGGTCTTAGCACTGCTAGGCACTGTAATTTGGGGGAAAAAATCTAATTCAGTTTACTACAAACTTTCTTAATTACAAAATTGTGTCTTATGACACTGTTCTAACTGTCACTCACCAGAAATATAAAAACAGAGGGAAAAGTGCTGTTTTCAGAATGAGAAACCGTTTAGAGAAAAACTGTGTCACTTTCTTTAGATTGTCTGAAAAATCCCAAATAGCTCTGGGTGGTGCTAAAGATTCTTGAACTTAGCTCCCCTTCCATGTAGAAGATGATGTCCTGATCCAGTGGCAGGTGTAGGAAGGATGTGAGAGAAACCTCTGCCCTGAGAACCCACGAAGTATTGAACAAGTCTAATAACTTATGTTTATGCTAATGCATTTAGAACTGTGCTAATGCTATGCTAAGCAAAACCTTCCTGTGACTCAAATACATGGTGTACCTGGTCATTAGCTAACTGTAAGCACGGCAGCCAGGAACTATCTGAGACAACAGGCAGATCACCTAACTGTATTGTATTGCTTCGCCACTGATAACTGGATGGTTTTTTGGGGCAGGAATATCACACAAATAAATTACTAGAAGCTATCAGGGGAGCAAAGTCTTGCTAAATATTAATGGGATGTGAGTTAGTGGCACAAATTCTTGCAAAATTGGTTTATCCAAGTTTTCTTTAAGCTACACTATTTTCCAGTAGACTTTTTGGAGTCTAGCCTAGCCCTTCCAAAGCTCTGCAAGCCATCATTTTTTCCAGCCTGTAGTTGTTCTTCATTTTTTTAATCCTGATCTCTGTGATCATCTGGCCTAGCAGCTCAAACTGCCTTTCTGTTGGAGCCCATTCCTTTTTCTATCAAGATGAGGTTATGTTTCCTTACTTCAAACTTTTTTCTCCAGTCATTAACTTTTTCTTGAGCTTCTATCTAAATCATATGTTTCTAACTTGTTATTTTGTCTTTCCCAGTCACCTCTCTGGCTGCAGACTGGCGAAAGAATTGACACAGCATATCTCAAATTTCTCACCCTTCCTGCCACCCCATCGCCCTGCCCCCAACCCTTCTGAGGATGACAAAAGAAAAAATTGCTTATAAATAAAACTCTTTGCTTCCTTAGAGCGCTTAAAAAAGGAGGAGAAGACCCGTCAAGAATTAGAAAAAGCTAAAAGAAAACTTGATGGTGAAACAACAGACCTACAGGACCAAATAGCTGAGCTGCAAGCCCAGATTGAAGAACTGAAGATCCAGCTGGCCAAGAAAGAGGAAGAACTGCAGGCTGCTCTTGCTAGGTCAGAGCATGATGGGGCTTATGACTACAGAAGTGTGGTAGAAACCTACTTTAAAAGACAGAATTTCAGCTGGCTGCAAACTTCTGTTAGACTTGGGAATGTTAAAGCAGCAGGCACTTCATGTTTGCTCTAGAGTGTCTCTAGACACCTGTGGGTAGGCATGGCAGAAAAGGAATTCAGTGATTTTTCAGCATCTTTGCTCTACAAGGTCCAAAAATGTTTCACTGGAGTATAAATAGCATTTGGTCTCTGAGAGATTTTTATTGTCCCAGGGTTCAGCCTCAGGAGGGAAAACCCATGTAATTGAGAGCCTTTTTTAATGGTCAAAGTACTAGATAATGTGTGTCCTACTCAGTCACTGCAAGTTTTGTGTGGTAGTCTTGCAGCCACGTGTTAGAAACTTAACACCATTAGTATTTCTTGAATAATGATCCATAATTTGCAGAAAGAAAGTTCTACGGACAAGGTGCTTTTTTGGGACAGTGAGATCTATAAACTGGAATACTTGAATGTAAACTTGAAAGCTTGATCATTCTAGTAGTGTATCTGTAGTACCTGGAACACTGCTTGTTAGGATCTTGAGAATAGCAGTGCAGTAGTGGGTTCTATCTATGAAGTTTTAAAAGTTGTAGTTTATGCTAGTGGGAAAGTTGAAGCTATCATTTGTGTACATAATGTAAATAACGCTAGACTGTTACAAGAACAGATCTGAAGCTATGAAACATCATTAACTGTTGTGCCTCTGTTTAACAGAGGTGATGAAGAAGCAGTTCAGAAAAACAATGCACTGAAAGTGATAAGGGAGTTGCAGGCTCAAATCGCGGAACTCCAGGAGGATCTTGAATCTGAGAAGGCATCACGCAACAAGGCAGAAAAACAGAAGAGAGATTTAAGTGAAGAGTTGGAGGCTTTAAAAACTGAACTGGAAGATACCTTGGATACCACTGCAGCTCAGCAAGAGCTGAGGTAGGATCATATATCTGTGTAAGGAGAAACCATGAAAATTCATCTTTAATTTAGAAAGGACTAAAATGTTGATTTTTGGTAACCATTGGCGCTTCCTCTAGGACTAAGCGAGAGCAGGAGGTGGCTGAACTGAAGAAAGCAATTGAAGAGGAAACCAAAAACCATGAAGCACAGATCCAGGAAATCAGGCAGAGGCATGCTACTGCCCTGGAAGAGCTCTCTGAACAACTTGAACAGGCCAAAAGGGTGAGAAGAAAATGAATTACAGAAATACATTTTTCTGCCTCAGGACTTCTCATAAGTAACATAAGTGGTGTGGTCCCTTCCACCGATACCTGCAGATCTAAGTTACCCTCTATACGTGCATAATAATTGCAATTGCAATATATCCTGCTGGTTTGAATATGCTGCAGCTATTAGACAGTCTTGGCCTCTATCTGAAAAGTGTTCGTTAGACGTGGAAATGGTGCACCTAGAGAGAAATCCATGTAGAACTTCTGTGGGAATTCTCCAGCAGCCCATGCACATGTTTGGTGCAAGGCAGCTCTCTGCATGAGTGAACTGCAGAATGCTTTCAAATGAGGGAATTGTAGTGTTAGCCCTCTCAAATAACAAACTGTGAGTACAGGTAGTATAAAAGTTCTTTCAGCCACTCTAAATTCATGCTTGTACCATCACCTTCAGAGGAAGGTGTCTGCGGAGTATGTTGGCAATATGCACAGCTGTATTGTGTTCTTTGGTGTAACCCCTGCCAGAGCAGGCAAGAGGAGGTAATCTGGATAGCACCATTCCTGCTAGTGTAGCTTGAGTATCTTCAAAAGTAGAATTATTCCAGTGCTGCCAAGAAAAAAAAGGTATCTTTAGTTTGTGAAATTATAGTTCTGGTCATTCGCATGTATTTCTGGACGGTTCATAAACTAATAATATTTTTACGTGCACAATACTTCACAAGCTTCCATAGGTCCAAACACTAAGCAAGAAACACAGTAGTTAAAGCTGGTGGAAATTACAGTTTTAATCACCTGAAGAGCTTATGCATGTCTTCTGCTCCATATTCATTAAATATTCTCAATAAGCACATGAAAAGATGGAAAAGCACCCTGCAATCTTAAAGGCCCTGGGATGAGATGATGTCAGTTCTGGTGATACAGTAAGAATGGCACTTAAACATCCCTTATGCCAATTATTACTGTTTAAAAAAAGGTTTTTTACAAATGTCAATGCAGTGGTGAAAAGTGCTTTGTTACGCACTTCCAGGCTGCTGCGCCTACTAAAATCAGGGGTTAGTTGATATCTTTCCTTTTATTTCTGTGAGATGAGCCATGCTGATCTGTTAATGGGCACATTCCTTCCTACTTACAGTGCTACTCCAACAGTTGTTTTACAGCACTGACATCCCAGATCTTGCTGAATCCATAGAAGTATCTTCTGGTCCTCTCCATTATCTGTGATATCTGGGAGTGGAATAACTTTAACTTAGTCTTTGCCTAATGTACACAGAATGTTACGCGGCAGCATTTTAAACACTCCCTACTTACAGCTTGCTGACACTTGTTTTATCTTTAACCTTGTAAACCTGGTTTGCTGACTGAACATTTTTAGCAGAAGACCTTATTGGTACTGGGTGTTGAATTTCTTTCCTTTTGTTTTTCCTAGTTCAAAGCAAATCTTGAAAAAAACAAACAAGGCCTAGAGTCGGACAACAAGGAGTTAGCCTGTGAAGTGAAGGTACTGCAGCAGGTCAAGGCAGAGTCTGAACATAAGAGGAAGAAGCTTGATGCTCAGGTACAAGAGCTGACTGCTAAGGTCACAGAAGGAGAAAGGCTGAGGGTGGAACTGGCGGAGAAAGCTAATAAGCTGCAGGTAAGGCATTATGGGTGTCCTGAACTACCAAAAAATGCACAAGAAAGTAAAGGCCTTAAGCATATGGAGAAATTAAAGTAATTTCTCCTAGCCAAAGGTGCAGCTAGGTCTAGGAAACCTGGGTCTGGAGTTGATGTGGGGGC
Organism: Psophia crepitans; assembly: GCA_013399095.1. NCBI lineage: Eukaryota > Metazoa > Chordata > Aves > Gruiformes > Psophiidae > Psophia > Psophia crepitans. The sequence goes on along the minus strand of VWZZ01000805.1, from coordinate 28,725 downwards.
TGATCTCAGTCATGCATTTGTGTACTTGAAGGGCCTTAAAGTGGTGATGTGCCTCAGGTGGAAGTAGCTGGAGAGCCATGATGTGAATCTTGAACTCTTTGGGCTATGTGAGAATTATAGTGGCTTCTAAGTACATGGCTTCCCATCCTGGAGACCAGATCCTGTAGGAGGCTCTGCTGGCAGCTGGCCTGCAGGTTTTTGGCTTGGATATGGAATTGAGTACATTGGGCTGAGCTCACTTGTAGGTGTCTGTAAAAATGTACCGATTGACAATGGCCACAGGTTTCCTTTCGTGCTTCAAAGCTGGGAGCTTGACAGAAAGATCGCAAGTAAAGTTTGTTTTTTCTGGGAATTGGAGAAAATGGACAAAATGCCATCAGGCTGATGTAAACCACAGCAACGAGTACTTTAGGTAAATCAAGTTAAAGTGCTTCAAAAAGGGAATGGCCCAGTTCTTCTCAGATGAAGCTTTTGGGCAGCCTCTCACTGTACATACAAGCAGCATAGGCTAAAACAGCAGGAGCTGGCACCTGGCAATAACCTTTCCTCTTGCAATGATGCTTTAAACCCAGCTGCCACCCTGATAATCCTTGAATTAATGGTTCTGTAAAATATATGGTCCTATAACTAAAAATAGCATTTAGGTATGACTGCAGGTAGTGGAATGACATGCTCCGCTCAATAGCGTGCCTAACTCTTGTTACATTATACCCTTAAATTCAAGATTGGCCAAAAACTTGAAGTTGGATGTCAAACTTCAGTATTTTTTGCTTGTTGTATCTCTGTACTGGGATCTACTGTTGTCTTGCCATACCTGGAATTTGTTGAGGTTTTGTGTTCTGCAGTTCCAGCTCCTGGTGGGATGTAGGCTTTGTGAGTCAGCTGCATGCTGTTACCTTTAGACCGCTTGCTTTGCAGAACGAGTTGGATAATGTCTCGAGTCTCCTGGAGGAAGCAGAGAAGAAAGGCATTAAGTTTGCCAAGGATGCGGCTAGTTTGGAATCACAGCTTCAGGATACACAGGTGTGTGTGCAGTGAAGCTTGAACTTTGCACTGAAACTTTGTTCCTCATTGAAATGCTAACTGCATAACAGAAAATACATTTTCATTCACTGTTTGGAAAGTCCCTTGGCTAGGAGCTGTATTTCCTATTGAATTCTAGTGGAATGCGATGTATAATGACTCCTCAGCTACATGTGGAGCTGATTTTTTTTTTTTGTTATCTAAGATTCACTACTTGATAGACTGTAGCCCTTCAGTTTTTCTTTTATTTCTTAATCTCTGTGGAAAATAAATATTAAGTCAAAAAAACCTTTCCAAGATCCTTGGGGTATATGAAAGGCATGAGGGACAATACCCTGTCTTTTACTGACAGCTTCAGTTCTTAAAACTGCCAGTATTTGTTTTTGAGTTAAGTAATGCAGCTTTATCCATGTATTCATTACTTAAATATACCTCCCCCCGGCCCCCATATAAAAATGCTAATGGTGCCTACTTGAATAATGTTAATCACAACTGGAGGTCTGTGGGGAACAGCATGGAAAAGGGGGATGGTGGTTATACCTTTTAGTTTCCGTAATGACGAGTTTCCATTGCCAAATTACAGCTATGTTTAAGCTGACCTTTATATTCTAGCAATGCAGAAAAACTTGAATGCATGCTGCCATTGCAAGATTGGCTGCTGTATGTTATTCCCAGGTGGTTTAAAATAGGAACTCTATGTGTGAAAGGAAAACAAATAAATTTGAAGGTGACTTCTGTGCTCGTCACTTTAAAGATGGAAAAGTGTCATCCATTGATTACTCGAACAGACCGTGGCATGGATTCCCTGATCAGAGATATGCTTTATAAAGGTTTAAGTGTGCCCAAAATGAATAAGAAGTGCCTTTTTGAAAACCTAAATTACAGATGTCTTCATAAGTGTGTCCTTGTACAAAAATGCTGTGAGAGAAATAATCAAATTCCGTGTAGGGAGGGTGGTAGTCCAGAGAAAATGCACTATGAACCAAACTGAGCTCTGAATGTGCCTGTTTGTGTCACAGGAGCTGCTTCAGGAAGAAACCCGCCAGAAACTCAATCTAAGCAGTAGGATTAGGCAGCTGGAGGAGGAGAAGAACAACCTGCAGGAGCAGCAGGAAGAGGAAGAGGAGGCCAGAAAGAACTTGGAGAAACAGATGCTTGCCTTGCAGTCACAGGTAGGCTGTGTAAATGGCAGAACTTATGTAATGCCTACATGTTCCAGGTGAGACGAATTGGTGTCCCAAACCTCTTGGAAAAATGTCGTGCAGTTAGCACATGTGCTAGGCTGGATTTAGGAATAAAATTTCCTGAGGTTTTTCTCCATTGCGATAATGACCGGTACAACTAACCGCAATGGGCAGGGCTTTCCCCTCCTTAGTATCCTGTTAGCTCACAGTTTTTGTTACTTTAGCTGGCAATAACATCTATTTCTGGGTTTGTGTTTTGGATCTGATGCCGTAACACAAAGGAACATCATTTTCTTCTATTAAATTTCAGTTGGCCGATGCTAAGAAAAAGGTAGATGATGACTTGGGAACCATTGAAGGCTTGGAGGAAAATAAGAAGAAATTATTGAAAGACATGGAGTCCTTAAGCCAACGCCTGGAGGAGAAGGCAATGGCTTATGACAAACTGGAAAAGACAAAGAATCGCCTGCAGCAAGAGCTGGATGACTTGATGGTAGATCTAGATCATCAGCGCCAGATTGTTTCGAACTTGGAGAAAAAGCAGAAGAAGTTTGATCAGGTAGTCTAGTTTGCTGTTGTTTTGCTGCTTTCTGTAAGTTTTAAATGGCATTTTGTTTATCTTGTTACTGCATAAATGAGCCTCATATGAGGAAGAGTATTGTGGGTTTTGGTAAATCTTTTGTGAGCAGCTTGGCCTTTGTTAACAGTAACTTGTTGCTTATAATTTCAGTGAGATAAATGCCAGCATTGGGTCTCGTTACATCGAGTAATAAACTCTGTATATACAAAAAGGAAATGCCATTGGAAGAAAAACTTAGTAGTATTGTAATCCCTCAAGGTAGACTAAGAAAGGATGTGAAGGCTGAAAGATGAAAATAGTATAAGACTTATTTAATTTTGAGTAGTAGCTTGCTTTCCTCATCTCATCCCAGAGTAGCTGCAGCTGTTTTCTTAGTAGCACTTTGAAAATTATGAGACTAGACAGCTTCTGAAGGTCAATTAAACTTAGAGCATTAACCACTTCATTGACTAAAACACCTGAGGTAGAAAGGACCTGATTATAGAGACTTATGAGATGGATTAATTAATTCTTATGTTCAGATGCTGGCAGAAGAAAAGAACATTTCTGCCAGATACGCAGAGGAGAGAGATCGTGCTGAAGCAGAAGCAAGGGAGAAGGAAACCAAAGCCCTGTCTCTGGCTCGGGCTTTGGAAGAAGCCCTGGAAGCCAAGGAAGAATTTGAAAGACAGAACAAACAGTTACGTGCAGATATGGAAGACTTAATGAGCTCTAAAGATGATGTGGGCAAAAATGTAAGTATGTTTCCACACTCTGTTTTGCTATATACTGCATGGGGAATAACCCAGGAAAAATCCCTGGCTGGAGAAGTATATTTGACACAAAACCAGAACTTTTTGAAGCTGCTTTATAACCCAAAATTCTGGAGGAATTCACTTCAGGATAAGGGGGTGGTCTTTATTAACATCAGACCTCTTTGAAAGGAGGCCATGAAGTTGCTGGCCAAATGACTAATGGCACTTGGCTAGTTTTTAAGAGCTTGTCGCACTCCTACATAGCACAGCTCATCTCTCCAATCATCAGCATGGATGTTTGTTGGGTTCTCTGCTACAGACTTGGAGATGCTGCTCTGCCTGTTCTGGTTCATTGTCCAATTTGGGCCATCACCAAATGTCCTGTACTGAGTTCGTACAGTGTCTTATCTTGCTGTTGTTAATTGCTGATGTTGAGATGTCTCAAGGAGAGGGTCTGATTAGTGCTTGTGGCTTAGGTCCATGAACTAGAGAAGTCAAAGAGAACTTTAGAGCAACAGGTTGAAGAGATGAGGACTCAACTTGAGGAACTGGAAGATGAACTGCAGGCCACAGAAGATGCTAAGCTTCGTTTGGAGGTGAACATGCAAGCTATGAAAGCTCAGTTTGAGAGAGATCTGCAAGCCAGAGATGAACAGAATGAAGAGAAAAAGAGGATGCTGGTTAAACAAGTATGTCTATTTTTTATTGTACTTCATAGTGACAAAGGTGTGAGGATCTTTTGCCAAAGCTCTGGTTTCAGTGATAACTTGCTACCAGAAAAACAGAACTCTTTGCTTAAAGATCCCATCTTACAGAAATCCCAAGTGCTGGTCTTCACAAACAATAGAACAGTCTTGTTGAGTGAGGCCCAACCACTGGCTGCTGTTTGTGTTATTCTGCTACTGAGGGTCCTCCAAAAACACTCAACATGCCAACAGAGGTTTGGCTATTGCTGCGTTGGGTGTATTTCAAGGACAGGGGTATGTTATCTGGACTTCGAAGCCCATCTTATTTAGGTAAAGGAAAAAAACCACGGGTGCCAAGATGGACTGCAATTAAGTGAACAATTTCCTAACTGAAAATTGTGGCAAAGATTCCACATTTGCCAGAGTTGAGAATTCTAGCAACACAAAGCAAATCAGAAAAGACTCAAATGCCTAAAAAATTTCATGCTTGTAAAAGATAGTTCTAAATTAACACTAAACTTTGAGGAAAAACCACCCAATGTTTCAAGATTTATCACCACAAACCAAAAACGTATAATTATGGAGAATCACCAATATAGAGTTCTCTTAGAAATAAACATGGCCTGGAGGGCTTTTGAAGTTCACTGCAGTGCAGAGTTGCTGTTAACCTTGCATGGGACAAGAGCTCTTGACCTAGCATGCAGAGGGAGGCTGCCTTCAAACCCAGCTAGGTTCTCATGTTGGTAATCTATGGCATTTCTGTCTGTTTTATGTTTTCCTAAATTTGACTGAGTTCATGTTGGCTTGCTGCTTAGAATCATAGAATCACCAAGGTTGGAAAGGACCTCAGAGATCATCAAGTCCAACCGTCAACCTAACACCACCGTGCCTACTAGACCATGTTCTGGAGTGCCACGTCTACACGTTTTTTGATTGTCTCCAGGGATGGTGATTCAACCACCTCTCTGGGCAGTCTGTTCCAATGCCTCACTACCCTTTCTGTGAAGAAGTTTTTCCTAATATCCAACCTAAACCTCCCCTGATGCAATGTGAGGCCATTCCCTCTTCTCCTGTTGCTTGCTACTTGGGAGAAGAGACTGACACCCTCCTCACTACCACCTCCTTTCAGGTAGTTGTAGAGAGCGATCAGGTCTCCCCTCAGCCTTCTCCAGACTAAACAACCCCAGTTCCCTCAGTCGCTCCTCATAAGACTTGTTTTCCAGTCCCTTCACCAGTTTTGTTGCCCTTCTCTGGACACGCTCCAGCAGCTCAATGTCCTTCTTGTATTGAGGGGCCCAAAACTGGACACAGTACTCGAGGTGAGGCCTCACCAGTGCCGAGTACAGGGGGACAATCACTTCCCTGCTCCTGGTGGCCACGCCATTCCTGATGCAGGCCGGGATGCCATTGGCTTTCTTGGCCACCTGGGCACACTGCTGGCTCATGTTGAGTCACCTGTCAACCAGGTCCTTCTCTGCCAGGCAGCTCTCCAGCCACTCCGCCCCAAGCCTGTAGTGACACTGTTCTGTTTGGTTTTGCAAAAATGTTGGTGTGTAAATGCTCGTAGCACAGCTGTTACAAAGGGAATGATTTCATATTTGTTCCTTGAGAAAATGAGGCGATTCTACTTATTTTCCTTTTAGTGGTTCAGTCAGAATTAGTGACATCTGCCTTAGTGTGATACCTAAATGTAGATAGATGTACTGGGCAGGAAGCTGACCACCAAGTAGCTGAAGAGATGAAATGGAAGTGCTGAGTTATGGTCTTTGTTTTCCTTTTTGTCAGTTCAGATATCTCTGCTTCCAGTTTCTGTATTTGTTTTTGCCATCTGCAGTGTCTTCCTGTGTAGCTTGCAGTCTGTAATCTTGTCCGATTTGGGTAACATTAATTCTGCTCTGCAAAGGCCTTTTGGAGTCACCGACCGTTTTGTCAGGATTTTGTGGTTGCTCCGTTCCTGGAACGGAGCCCGATAAACATCTCATTTTCACAGGTGCGAGAGCTGGAGGCAGAACTGGAAGATGAGCGCAAACAGAGGGCTCTTGCTGTGGCAGCCAAGAAGAAAATGGAGATGGATCTGAAAGACCTGGAAGGTCAGATAGAAGCTGCAAACAAGGCTCGAGATGAAGCAATCAAACAGCTACGTAAGCTCCAGGTAGGCACAGCTAATAACTGACCTGCTTCGCTCCTGTCTGTCAAGGGTGTTGCTTTCCATTAAATACACTTATAGCTTGAAGACCGACGCAGTATCTGACTCGACTGTGCTGACGTACGTCATGGAGTGTCTGGCCTGCACTTACCACCTGCTGAAAACTCCTCTCGTCGTTTTGTTGGCAAGGAGTTCAGATTGTCCCCCACATGCTTCTGTTCAGTAGTCATCTTTTTCTTTATTTCAACACTTCACATAAGGATTTACTGAGTGTTGCTTTCTTGGCTCCACTATTAAAATATGTGGCTATTTGTAGCTTTGAATGTACTGATTTGAGCTCAGCTCTTGCTGACTGCTGCTTCTTCAAGTTGTTGAACTTTTTAAGGTGTTTTCAGCCAAAAATGCTCCAGAAAAAAAAGGAGTAAATTTTAGTTGCTTTTAAAAAGCTTCAAGATGCTTGTAGTTTGGCAAGAAAAAAACCCAGTCCTTGTGGCAAGCATTTCTTGCCCATTTCCAGAAAAATATTGAAAATTTGGTACAATTCAGTTTTGCGAGAAACTTCCGGTGCCACAGCCCAAAGCTTCAGGAGTATGAGGCTGCGGCAAGACCATGTAAAGTATACAGCATATTAAATTGCCTCTCTGCCCTTTTCTCTGTATCCTGTGGCAATCCTACTTCCGATCAAACTTGTGCCAGTCTGTGTTAAGTGTTTCTCAGGCAGAGCAGAAGTGTGGACAAAATGGTGCACTGTTACTTCTGCACTGAGAATAGTTTCTTGCCTTCCATATTTGTAATAAGTTCTGGGTTTAGCCAATTTAAGTGAATTTTTACGAGTCATTCCAAGAGCTTTACCTCTCCATAAGTGTCATGACAAATGTAATTGAGCAGCTCTGTTGGAGAGTTTTTTTTCCTACAAGAAATACACCAGATAAATGAGGTGAAATCTTACGACGTGATATTTCTGACAGGGGATTGAGTGATGAAAAGCTGAGAAAATGAAGTTTTCCACTGAAAATGCATTTTAAGTGGAAGGAAGCCACTTGGGGAGGAAGGCCTTACTTCTGAAGGGCCAAAACGTTTCAGAGCCACCAGTAAATGTTATGATTGTCCTAATGCACCGTGACTTTGTCTTTCCCCTGCTTTCCAACTGCAGGCTCAAATGAAAGACTACCAGCGTGAGCTGGAAGAAGCCCGTGCATCCAGAGACGAGATTTTTGCGCAGTCCAAAGAGAGTGAAAAGAAGCTTAAAAGTCTCGAAGCAGAAATACTCCAGCTCCAAGAGGTGAGACTGAAATCCAAGACACTTGTTATTCTTGCTAGAGTAAGGTGAAGATTGGAGAGTAAAAAATGTGAAAAAGCCATCTAGTGAATTGAACAGAGAAACAGGAGCCAGGAGAACTTTCTCTTCCCTCTGCCCCAGGTCACCAGTGAACTTACAGCTTAGTAGGAATCATTCCTGTAGTCTGGGCTTTGTTTCTCTGCCTGGGTAGCAGGAAAGCTTTACTACTGCTTTGGCATATTTGGGGCATCACTGAAGTTTGCAATGTGGTTTGAGAGTCTGTGAAAGGTGCAGTGTCAGCACTAAAATTGGTTACTGGAAATAGAAAAACCTAACAATCTCTCCAATACTGCAGTGGACCATTAAGTCTGTGGAGGTTTATCACTCTGCCCTCTTGGGTCCTCATCCCTGTCTTATGGGCACGTGTTCCCTGGTGGTTGGGAATTTATTCAAGAGCTCAAAGTCTTGATAGGTATTGCTTATGTCTTGCTATGTATCACTTATCTCCTGTTATCTCCTTGGCCTGCCACAAGGTCAGACATCAGCAGAATTGCTTTGTGTGAGGACGCTGCCTCTTTTTGTCCTGTATCAGCTGTGGACAAAAGTTTGAAGCAATCACTCATATTTCACTACAGCTGTGTTTGAGCCTTCGCAGAACCCCAGCCTGGTGGGGGTTGGAAGGGACCTCTGGAGATCGCCCAGCCCAGGCCCCACCCAGAGCAGGGGCACCCCCAGCAGGGTGCACAGGATGGCATCCAGGCGGGTTTGGGATCTCTCCAGAGAAGGAGACCCCACACCCTCTCTGGGCAGCCTGTCCCAGGCCTCTGTCACTTGCAGCGGGTGATATTGAGGTGGAACTTCCCATGTTCCAGTTTGTGCCCGTTGCCCCTCGTCCTGTCCCTGGGCACCACTGGGCAGAGTCTGGCCCCTTCCTCTGGACAGTCCCCCCTGGAGATATTGATCAGCATTGATCAGATCCCCTCTCAGGCTTCTCTTCTCCAGGCTGAACAGTCCCTGCTCACTCAGCCTTCCCTCATACAAGAGATGCTCCAGGCCCCTCATCATCCTCACAGCCCTCTGCTGGACTCTTTTCAGTAGTTCCAAGTCTGTCTTGAACTGGGGAGCCCAGAACTGGACACAGAACTCCTGCTGCGGCCTCACCAGGGCAGAGCAGAGGGGGAGGATCACAGAATCACAGACTAGTTTGGGTTGGGAGGGACCTCAAAGCCCATCCAGTTCCAACCCCCTGCCATGGGCAGAGATACCTTCCACTAGACCGGGTTGCTCAAAGCTTCCCTCGACCTGCTGGTCATGCTCTTCTCAATGCACCCCCAGGTGTCATTGGCTGCCTTGGCCACAAGGGCACGCTGCTGGTCATGGAGAGCTTGTTGTCACGTAAAGTTCAAGGAGAGCTTTACAGGTGACGTACAACTTCCTAGAGCTTCTCCACGTGGCCTTCAAACCTGTCAGTCTTGCACCGGCAGTGCGTTTAACTGTCCTTGGCAAATGCCAGGGTGTTTCTGCTGCTTAAAACGGCTTTAGAATACAAGATTCAGGGCTGCTCGTGCTACTGTGCTGAAGATTTTATTTTCTATGCCTGCCTTGCATTTGTGCTGTGCACTCTGTAACAACCTTAAAATTGTGCTAATTTAGTGCCCAATTTACACTGATTGTGTTGATTACAGCAAGTGATGAAATAGTTTCCTCTTGCTATTTCAGGCTTGAGTGTAACTGATCTTCACAGATTTTATTTTTTTCCTGAACTTTGTGCAAGGAACACCTCAGGAGCAGGGAGCAGCAAATCCATTGTAGTCATATGGCACTTGGGGGGGGAATATTGAGATGATGTGTCCCGCTAGCTTCTACAGCTGTTGCTTCTACTTATCTCACCACTAAATGACCTCAGCGATATCACACTTCTGATAACTTGTAGGAGATGGTGTGAAGGCTAAATCATTTGCAGAAGTTTTGAGATTCCTAATGCTGTCATGAATCTTTTCCTAAACCTTCACAGGAGTTTGCTGCATCTGAAAGAGCCCGTCGTCACGCTGAGCAAGAAAGGGATGAGTTGGCTGATGAGATTGCAAACAGTGCTTCGGGAAAGTGAGTCATCAAATGTATTAACTACATCTGAAGAACTCTGGGCACCAGCAGCTGTAGTGCTTGATAGTCTGGTTGTGAATTAATTCTGTATTGGCCTGTCTTCATGATAAAAAAAAAATCCATGTTGTTATAAAGAGAGTTGTTGACACAGTAACCTCTCATGACAATTTGCAATGCCCAAAGTATCAGAAGCAAACTAGCGGGTTGCTTTGTATCAGATCTGAATGTGTCTTGACCCAAATAATTCCTTTCTAGGTCAGCGCTGCTGGATGAGAAGCGCCGGCTGGAAGCTCGTATTGCACAGTTGGAGGAAGAGCTTGAGGAAGAGCAGAGCAACATGGAGCTCCTCAATGAGCGGTTCCGAAAGACCACACTGCAGGTGAATCTATTGCTGGCGATGCTGCTGGGCAGTGTGTGTTCCCTGAGGCTCTGAATAGCACCAAATGATCTTCTGTTCTTCTCCTCTCAAAGGTTGATACACTTAATTCTGAGCTAGCTGGGGAGCGGAGTGCTGCCCAGAAGAGTGAAAATGCCCGGCAGCAGCTGGAAAGGCAGAACAAAGAGCTGAAAGCCAAGCTGCAGGAACTGGAGGGATCTGTGAAGTCAAAGTTCAAGGCAACAATTTCTACTCTAGAAGCCAAGATTGTGCAGCTAGAAGAACAGCTCGAGCAGGAAGCCAAGTAAGGAAAATAGTCTGTCTGTTTGCTCCGTCAGTTGAGTGTCTGAAATCTCCACACCTTAAGGTTTTGCAGGGCTGAGGTGTGAGCCCGCAGCACAGGCACTGGCATTGTTACCTGGAAAGGGACACGCNATCCATGTTGTTATAAAGAGAGTTGTTGACACAGTAACCTCTCATGACAATTTGCAATGCCCAAAGTATCAGAAGCAAACTAGCGGGTTGCTTTGTATCAGATCTGAATGTGTCTTGACCCAAATAATTCCTTTCTAGGTCAGCGCTGCTGGATGAGAAGCGCCGGCTGGAAGCTCGTATTGCACAGTTGGAGGAAGAGCTTGAGGAAGAGCAGAGCAACATGGAGCTCCTCAATGAGCGGTTCCGAAAGACCACACTGCAGGTGAATCTATTGCTGGCGATGCTGCTGGGCAGTGTGTGTTCCCTGAGGCTCTGAATAGCACCAAATGATCTTCTGTTCTTCTCCTCTCAAAGGTTGATACACTTAATTCTGAGCTAGCTGGGGAGCGGAGTGCTGCCCAGAAGAGTGAAAATGCCCGGCAGCAGCTGGAAAGGCAGAACAAAGAGCTGAAAGCCAAGCTGCAGGAACTGGAGGGATCTGTGAAGTCAAAGTTCAAGGCAACAATTTCTACTCTAGAAGCCAAGATTGTGCAGCTAGAAGAACAGCTCGAGCAGGAAGCCAAGTAAGGAAAATAGTCTGTCTGTTTGCTCCGTCAGTTGAGTGTCTGAAATCTCCACACCTTAAGGTTTTGCAGGGCTGAGGTGTGAGCCCGCAGCACAGGCACTGGCATTGTTACCTGGAAAGGGACACGCTTGAACAGGGCAGCTGTAAAGTGGCTGGGGGGAAAGTTTCAGAATCTATTTGCTCTGTAACCGAAGCTGCTGAATTAACTCTTGCGGTTTCCTGGGTGAGTATGTTAGTCTTGGGTCCACAAGGTGCTGCAGAAGTTTCTCGAGACAAGAAGAAATAGCTCCTTGAGACACCTGGTCTCTTTGGTTAGAGGAGGCAAGTGGAACAGCTTGAGTGTGACAGCTTTAGTTAGTTGGGATGAATTCTGTGCTCTGCAGAAGTATGCTCTCTCCAGTGAGCATTTCCTGCCTATCGTTTCCATCTCAGTCCTCCAGATATTTTGGGTTTTGTGTGTTTGGCTCTGTGGAAGGACTGTTTGCTGGTTAGCAATAACTTCACTATCTGAAAACTGCATTCCAGCCAGCCTCCAGCATATTGAAACCAAGTTCTGTTGATGGTGGCAGGTAGGTCAGACAATTCAAGTATCAGTTACACAACGGGACAAGAGCCTTTTGGAAAGGGTGGAGCTCGTTCATGACTTTCAAATACTGGGACAAATGATGGCTTATGATTATTCTAGGGAAAGAGCAGCTGCTAACAAATTGGTGCGTCGTACAGAGAAGAAATTAAAAGAAGTCTTCATGCAGGTGGAGGACGAGCGTCGACATGCAGACCAGTACAAGGAGCAGGTACGTGGAGAGGCTTTGCTTTTGAGGCCTGTTTCTCAGGAAAGGGAAATAAAACCATGCTTTTTTGAGTAGAATGGGCTTGTTAAGAGTCACTTCAGTGAAAATATTTGAGAGAACCCCCATCTTGATCACTGGACCACTAGAGGAGTCCCCAGCAGGCAAAGCCTGTGTTGCTCTGCTGTGATGCTCTGTCATGTCCTCCGGCATCCCAGACCCAGGGGACCACACCAGAGCCTCAGCGTGGCCAGTGGTTTGTCTCGAGCCGGGGAGCTCGGGGGCACAGGGTGTTAGCTGGCCTCTGCCCTCCGACACCCCGGGGCTGTGGCTGCCCGGTTTGATGCTGATAACCTGATGGTGTATTTTAGATGGAAAAGGCAAACGCCAGGATGAAGCAGCTCAAGCGCCAGCTGGAGGAGGCTGAAGAGGAAGCCACACGTGCAAATGCTTCCCGACGTAAACTTCAGCGTGAGCTGGATGATGCTACAGAGGCTAACGAGGGCCTGAGCCGGGAGGTCAGCACCCTGAAAAACAGGCTAAGGTGAGTGGTGCCAGCAGCAGTTGATCTGACCCCTTGGGCCCACAGTCCTTGGGGAGTAGACAGGCACACAGCGCTGCAGCAGCAGAGCTGCTCACCTTAGGGATTGGGTTGAACCTAGAACCTGTTGGGAGCTGCTGACCGAGCCTGGTAGTGACAACAGGAAGCTGCTGGACCAGAGGGATGTTTCTGACAGCCTCTGAGCCTGAACTCTTTGGCACTTGCACTGGCAGGTTCCCTGGGGCTGCCAGTTCGATCCAGCCGTAGCTAAATGTGATGGAGGAGCCGGCTCAGTCGTGCTTTTCCAGTGGCTGTTAGATCTCTGTTTTCCTGGCCCACGCTGGTGGGAGCGTTTCGGCGCTTCCCTTGGGTGTGGGACTTGGAGACCAAGATCTGGACAGAGGAAGGTGGGAGTCGGCAGCTGTGAGGCTGCTGTGGAGCAAAAACCGTCTCAGAGGGAGAGCAGCTGAGCTGGCTTGTGGGAATGGCGGAGGGGGGCGGTGCAGCACTTAACAGATGGAAGTTAGTTATTTTAGAGAACTCACCTGTTCCAGTACTTGGTCTGTGCTTGGTGCTCATGCAGACATTGCCTTAAGCTACTTGAGGTGTCCCAAACTGACTTGATGATATGAACAAGAAGGAATACCAGCGTGCCGGGGCACGTTTGCTCACAGCATGTTGACCCCTTGGTCAGAGAGAGTTTCAAAATGCCGTGTGTGAAATTTGCCCCAGGGGTGGCCCAGACCAGAGTCCCAGTGTCCCCTGCGGTCCGCAGGGAGGTGTGTTGGGGCAGCCACCAGCCCCGTACTTGGGCTGCGAGACATGACCCGTCAGGAATCGCTGTTGTCTGCTCGTTGGCAGGAGGGGGGGGCCCATCACCTTCTCCTCAAGTCGCTCCGGGAGACGCCAGCTGCACATCGAAGGGGCCTCTCTGGAGCTCTCCGATGACGACGCGGAGAGCAAAGGCAGCGACGTGAATGAAGCGCAGCCGGCCCCTGCCGAGTAGAGCCCCGTCACACCGTTTGCATGCAGAGACCTTTTGCGCAGCAGTTGGCAGGAGGAGGAGGACTTTCCTGACCACCGAACTGCCTTGTGGCCGTAAATCTGCCTTACGAAATGTCGGCACGCTACAAGGTTACGTACCATAGGTCAACTATGTCTTAAGGCTCTCCAGCCTCACCATACCGTACCCTGCTTCAGATATAGGTACAACCGCTTTTTTATATATAGTAAACAAAACGGGATCGTCTCTGTCAGTGCATCTATTTTCCAGACACTCATTGTAAAGCCATTTTATAAAGCATCATGTGAAGGATGAAACTTTTTTTTTTATCGATACAGAAACTTCATTCCCAGAGGGTAGGTGGTGGGACAGACCCGTTGTCATGACTATGCATGCTTTGTCATACCACAGCATCCTTCCATTTCTTCTGCGCTCAGATGGCCCTGGGCTGTATTGAGTCTGTTGGATCGTTGAAGACCAAACTGCACCTGTACCTTTCTCTTCTCCGAATTGTTGTGATCAGCACACAGTCAGCAAGTAAACTGTGAAAAGGCCTTGGGAAGTGTTAGAGGGAAGTGTAGGGATGAACGAGTAGTGTCCATTCTTAACCCGCAATATCATTTTGAAGTGTTCTCGGCGCCTGCTTCATCAGTTAGTGTTCCTGCAGTACAGGCAAACTGAAATAGCGTCACCGTTCCTCATCTGTACAGTACTTCCACATTGGTAGAGACCCGCTATGACCGTGCCCAACAGATCTGTGTATATATTAAGGCTAGTATAATGTGAACACCAGTGGAAAATAAACATACAACACAGGCAAAATTAATTTATTAATTTATGGCTGAGCTAGTTAGTCTTCAGGACATGGAGCCGAGCGGCTGCGCTGTGAGACGAGGCTGAGGGAAACCTCAGCAGCCGGCCTGGTGTCACCGGGGGAGCGGGGCCGCCTGTACTGCGGGGCGCGGGGCTCGGGGAGCCCGCGGGTACAGGGGTTCAGCGATGCTGTTGCCTGCCTATGAGTTAACATGCCAGTGGATGTGAATCCTTTTTGTTGTTTGGTTTGTTTTTTTTATTTTGAACAGTATTACAGCGAGTAGTTAGCGTTCTTTTTGTTTAAATAGCTGAAAAACTGACATTACAGAAAGTGCCTTAGACACTACAGTACTAAGACAATGTTACATATATAATTTGCCTATATAACTGATTTAATGTATTAATTTTGACTGTGCTTCATATCATGTACCTCTCTAGTCCAAGTGGTATTACTGATATTAGTGACGATGAATCAGTGTTAACTAGGAAACTTCCTCTGCCACATGCTCAAAAACCATGGATTTCCTTTTTTTGGTTAAAAGCTTTAACATCTGTCGCAAAGGTTTTGTTGTGTGTGTTTGGATATTTTTAATCAAACTGGCTGTTGACCACCAGGCATCTGACTGCAAATATCTTGTTTTCTTGTATACCCATATTTCTAGACAATGATTTTTGTAAGACAATAAATTTATTCATTATAGATGCGGCCGCCTGCTCTGTTTACTTACCGGAAGAGCGATCTCCTGAGGCTGGCATAGACCTTAATAAACAAGAATGACTGGAAGCTGCCTTTTCCCTTCTTCCTCTTCTGTTTGATTGGGGTTGGGTTTCTTCCTTTTATTTTGTGGACCTGCATCCACGCTGGGAAGGGGAGGTGATAGGAGTGAGGAAGATGATGGGTTAATGTCATGAGGGGTGGCTGGGGGAGCTGCCCTGAGGCTTCCAGGTCCTGATAGTTCCTGGTGCTGAGGGGAACCCGGGTTCAGTCCTGGGCACCTTTTCCTTTTGGGTGCTGGGAGGAGTGCAGCGGGGAGGAAGGGCTTTTCCCTGTTGCTTAACTGTGGAAGCAGCTCCCTCCTACCTGGGGTGACCCTGCTGCCCCGCAGTACTGCACCCCAGGCTGGAGGTAATGGCCTCCCCCTGCATGGGCACAGCCCAGGGGATTCTGGGGGGAGGAGGAGAGCCTGTGGCACTGACACCACAGCCCTGGGGGCAGTGGCTGCTGGCACAGCCCCAGCTGTCCTGGGAGGGCCTGGACTGCAGCTGAGCCCTGTGGCCTCTGCGTTGCAGCACCCACCCGTGGGTCAGGCTGCTGGGTGCTGCAGGGCAGAGCTGGGGCAGCACAGGCCCCTGGCGCTGCCACAGTCCCTGTTCCACCAGCTGCACCCTGGGGGAGGGCCAGAGCCCCTGGCTCTGCTGAGGAAACACCTCTGAGGAGGCAAAAATCCCCAGCGTTGGCAGCTGGAGGCCTCCAAGGTTTCCCCAGGCTCTTTCCAAAATCAAGGGCAGGAACGCTGGTGAAGGGGCTGGAGCACCAGTCTGCTGGGAGCGGCTGGGGGAACTGGGGGTGTTCAGTCTGGAGAAGAGGAGGCTGGGGGCAGACCTGATCGCTCTCTGCAGCTCCCTGA
>VWZZ01000804.1:164521-180443 GCA_013399095.1 Psophia crepitans | reverse complement strand
AAAAAAAAAAAAAAGCTTAGATGAGGATCAAGCTCAAGGTTTATATCCACAAAGAGACTGAGAAAGAATGTGAGAAAATGCAATTTTTTCTGCCAGAAATACTTTTTGGGCTGGAAATCCTTGAAATGTTGATAGAATTTCAACTAAAAGGAGGGGGATCATACCTAAATGGCACAGCTCAGTAAAAACTGCTGAGTTTTCAAAGTGGCATGTCTTGATGAGGAAGAGAGAGAAAACGTGAAAAAACTCTCAGGTAATACGTCACAGCCTTGAAACAAGTGAGTTACCACATTTATCAACTGTGGCTAGTGAGATTCCTTAGTAAAACACAGGACTATGACATGTGAGTATCTATGTCATCAAGCAGTGCTGCACTGGGCTATTTATACTGCTGACTGAGCAACAATACTAGGTTATATCACCACTAAGACAATCACAGTCTTTAACACGCAACTTTGTATCACAGAATCTCCTGAGTTGCAAGGGACCTGTAAGGATCATCGAGTCCAGCTCCTGGCTTCACACAGGACCAGCCCAATCAGAGTAGATGGCTGAGAGCATCATGCAGGCGCTTCTTGAACTCAGTCAAGCTCAGTGCTGTGACCACTTCCCTGGGGAGCCTGTTCCAGGGCCCCACCACCCTCTCGGTGAAGAACCTTTTCCTGATCTCCAACCTAACACTCCCCTGTCATGAGGAAGCTGTAGGCCACCATGAGGTCTCCCCTCAGTCTCCTCTTCTTGGCTGAACAAGCCAAGGGACTTCAGCCTCTCCTCATACATCTTCCCCTCTAGATCCTTCACCATGCTGGTTGCCTGCCTCTGGGCACTCTCTAATAGTTTTATGTCCTTTCTGTACTGTGGCGCCCAAAATTACACCCAGTACACAAGGTGAGACCGCACCAGTGCAGTGTAGAGTGGGACAATCACATCCCTCAAGTGCCTGGCAACACCGTGCTTGATGCACCCCAGGACACGGTTGGCCTTCCTGGCAGCCTGGGCACACTGTTCACTAGGCTGCCAGGAAGGTAAGCTACACAACAACAATTCCACACCAAAGGACATGTCAACTGGTAAATGAAACTCTGTGGTAGCTCAGTCCTAGGGACAAACCCAAGTAGCATAAGGAATATGTGAAATACTGGCCTTCTGCACATACTTATATTTTCTTCTTACTTGGTGTATTTAGATTGGAGGACTCTTCATGCCTCAGGATTCATGTGAAGAAGAAAATCTGAGCCACAGAAACAAATTTAAAAATTAGCTTCATTTTTGCAAATGCCAATTTAGATTACAGAGACAAGTTTCTTCCAGCAGAAATAGGACAGTAGAAACAACACTGGTCTTGTGTTGTCTAGCCCCATGGAGTTCTTGTTGAATGCTAATGTTCTAGCTGGGGAGCATAACTCTGCACAGTCCTGATGTCCTAACACCAGTTAGGATCACTAGTCTATCGTCAGTCTAAGTGAAAATCAACTTCTAGAGGATGTCTTAATTTTGTATTTTATCCAGTCCTAGTGAACACCCACTTTCCACACTGCAACAACATTTAGCTAGGTTTATCCACCAGGCAGCTTCCTGGGTTTGGTGGTGCTGAACCATACCCTTGGAACAGCTTATTTCAAGCTGCAATGTTGTCACTTATTCAAAGTAAGTTTTTGCCATAGTCCTACAACGTTATTATCACAGTCTTCCAGTGTGGCAGGTGCTTTGCAGTGGCCCAAGTTTTCTTGACAAATTATTCTGATACTTGTGCTTTATGCTTGCATGTGCAGGGACAGGGCATTATATGAATTATTACAAATAAAATGTATTTTGTGAACACACCAAATTTCATGAAAAAAAAGGTGTACATTATTGCGCATGGGTCTGTTAACTGTCACCATCATCCAGAGTCATTCTGTTTGCCTCTTGTTTGGTGAATGCTGGGACATTGTAGAGAGATGCCTTAATAAAGATATGACAAGCTATAAGATAAAAACAAAATGAAGTTATGAGATTATTTTTTAACTCTGGGGCACATAAGGTTAAACACATAACTACAACCCCTCTCTGTCAGTGTTTAGTGCCCACAGTTACCTTTGTTGGACCTATAAGAACTAAATACTTCAAATACATTTTTCTTTTATATATAGCAGGATTTTTTAACTAACTAATCACAGCTGAGAACAAAAAGTTACAGTTCCTGTAAGCTGACACCTGGGAATTAAATACCATTTTCTGAAAAGTGTGGCAATTTCATGGGTTGTAATCTGCAGAGTGGAAGCCTGTATATCCCCTATCTCAGCATTTCTCAGTGCGCTGGGGTTTTTTCACTAATTCTTTCTTCTCTGACGATAAACAATTTGCAAAAAAACTTCACCTCTTTCTGTAAATCTGTTTTAGAAGGAAGTTAATATAAAAAAATTGTAAGTTATGAGAGAAGGAAAGTTGCAGAACAGGGATTTTATTCTCAACATAACTGGGTTTTGCTGTTTTCCTGTTTGCTTTTTACTGACAGCTGTTGTCCTGTGAGCAGCAGAACACAAGTTGTCAGGAAAGTTTGTGATAATAGGTGTACATGTACTGCATATTCTGGAATTGCCTGCGTTTGCCTGCTTGTGTCTGTTGTTTCTTGCAGCCTTCGTTGAGGTTATAACCTCAGAATTAGAAATGGAAAATGATAGTAACTGTAACAAACTCAGTAATGACTAAGTAACTTCATTTTAATGCCCCTGAAGGGCACTTCAGTGGTTTCGTATATAATTACTCAGAAAAAAAAAGCCTCCACCTCTTCTGCCAGCTTATTGAAAGGCAGGGATTCTTTCTTCAGATGCCTTCATACAGGCACACCCAAGTTATCAGGTAAATCGTACGGGTGGTGGTTGAACACACAGTGTGAAACTCATCGCTAAATTTAGAACAGCCATGAAGTCAAAAGGAAATCTGTTAATCCAGGTCAGCAAGAGTGTTTAGGCAGGAGGAAAAGGATTTGTCATAAATGCAATAGAAACAAAAGGCTGTGAGGATCTGAAAGAGGTCACCTAGCCCACCCACCTGCTCCGAGACATCTTCTAGGAGACACTTAATCTCTTCTTGAATCACCTTCACTGGAGAATTATGTCAAATACCCTGCATAATCTGATCCAGAGCTTAACTATGCTTAAACAATGCTTAAGCAGAAAGTTTCTTCCCCTAACATACCCCACAGTGCTCTTCATGAACGCATACATCCAGCCTGCCCCAGCTACGGCTTCTGCCAGAGTATGACACCGGGTTGTATTTAGCATGGTTACCGCAAAAAACGGGAATTTTTAGAGCACTGTTATTGCATCCTAGAGTAGTACATTTGAGTACTTCTCATTTGTGAGTCTAACACTGTCGTTATCACATCTAATCTTGTTGATATATCAATTCTCAGGGATTGTAACACGCTTCCACACACCCCATACATGAACAGGCTAGCCTGTCTGCCAGCCCGACACCGTCCACCTACCCTTCTTTTCACCTCCCGTAAGAAGCAGTACAGGACAAAATTCCTCAAGTTTGGACAAAGCCGCTCTTTGAGGTTACATTTTTGAGGTAATCACGTTACTATCTACACTGACGTGTCTCTTTGAACCTCTCCCTCTTTTCTAACTGCATGTTAAGAAGAAGAAAGAATATAACTTTTAAAATGGCACTTGGGAAAAAAAAATATGTCTAGTGGATTGGCTCTTCAGATGGCTCTAACAGAGTATCCTTATAAGCAAGTCAAAAGGGGTTAAAACGAAGCTTGCTTATCTTTCACCAGCCTTTCTACCATTTGCCTGAATTTTCAACGACGCTGCACTAAAAAAAAAAAAAAAGGAATTTAGTTATACCTTTGCCAGAGGAAATAAGACAAGTAAGAAATTATTTTCCTTAGGGAAGGCTCTGGGACTCAGATGAAACTCTACAGCACTCCATAAGTATAGCTCTAGAAGTTTGGCAATCAGAAGTTACTATGAATACATTTTTTGAAGCTGAAAGAAGGGAACAGCTTCAAAACACTGCCTACCCACTTTCAGAGCTAAACACAAGAAGCAGTTTTGTCCCCAGTATACCTTCACTGTGTGTGTACTTCTTAGTACAAGTGTAAAAAGTTTAATTGTATTTAAATATATTCCAGTAGTTGGATCCAAAATATTCTAGTCCCATTTCTTCCCTCATGCACTTGATCCAGTGAGCTTGGAAACATTTTAATTCAATTGTGAGCATTCAGGTGAAAACTTTACAGTAGATTTACAACATATTGAGCTGTGCTGGTATTTCCAAATAATTCCTCTGCTTTGCCACCAGCAGCACTTTCTGACCATAGCCATGCCATGCCTTTCAGCCAGGCACCACAGAGTTTTTCAAAGGGTCTCTGTCCACTGCTCAGAATGACAGCTTCAGAGGGACCTAGAACTCCTGCCACCTCCTCTAAGTGGAAGGTGACTTGCCCAAGTACTGATGTCCACTGGAGCTCTTCCACACCGAAGTGCAATCTCACCCCACTTATATTTTGACCCTGACAGATGTCTGTGCCACAGAATCCATTCCAATGCAGCTTATTTCTTAGAAATGAGTAGGATTTCAGTGTTTATCCATGTTGCCTGCCATAAAGAGGCTGTGTTCTTTCAGTGAGTTGCCCTCCTACTCATCGCTTGTAAAGGAATCCTTGATTTCAATTAATCTTAAAGCAGTAGTTCATCTGAAACTGTACTGAGGTTAACATCTGCTTTGACATGGAAGTTACTGCAGTAATTTCTTCCAATCACAGTATTTCTTTCTCATTGCTTTGGCAAAGTAAAGAAGCGGTAAGACATTTGCCCAGGACTGGAAGACAATAAGGTTATTCAGTTTTATAATTTTGCCATTTTTAAGGCCTGGAAAAAGGAACACGGTCTGACTTACCCTCTTATTTATTATATAGAAAAAATAGTGTGATGGGTGGCTTACAACGGAAGACAGAGTATTAATAACTTTTAGCTTTTCCAGTTATTACAATAAGTAATTAATGTCTGTGATTTTTTTATTATTTTTGTTTTAAGGACAAAACATTAGGTTTACTGTACTCGCAACTCAGAATACCTCCTTAAACATAAATAGCCTCTGATAGGATATTTTAAAAAGTCTTTATTATGATAAATGCAAGCAACTTAATTTGTCAAATGCACAACCGCTTTGAATAGTCTGCATATATCATCTTTGTGTGGTTTCCAAAGTGAGTGGATAGGAAATGCTGTGAGATGTGCAAGAGTATAAAATCTTGTTAATCTTTTCAACAGTTTTTTCTCTGACATTAATGAAGATAAAAACATGCATGAATCCATTTGCAAGCAAATTTCTTAATTTTTCCAAAGAATCTGTCAAGACAGAGTAAATACCTATTTTAATTGAATTACTAAACAACAATTGCATTTAAAGAAAATAATTTTATTTAGTGGGGTTTTTTTTGTTTATTTGTTTGTTTTTATAAAGCCACTTTTACTACCTTTTTGTGTTAGAAGATCCAATATGAGTTTGTTATTTGGAAAAACACAGGGACCAAAAACGCACCTGACTGCACCAAAGATTTCTAGGAGGGTAAGGATGAAAGCTTCAGTTTTAATTACTTTGGAAGGAAAAAAAAAAAAAAAAGCACCTCACTGTTTTTACTTTGTAAAATTATGCATCATTATAGTTAAGAAACGCGCTCCAGTTGCACAGTGTCGTGCTTTAACCCCGGCCAGCAGCTCAGCCCCACAGAGCTGCTCGCTCACAACCCCCCTGTCGTGGTTTTACCCCAGCCGGCAGCTGAGCACCACGCAGCCACTCGTTTTCCCCGCAGTGGGGAGGGGGAAAGGGAAAGGGAAAAAAAAACCAGACTCCCCTGAGCTGTGATAACGACAGATGGCAGTTTACTGGGACAGCAAGGGAGTGAAAAGGAAAGGGAAAAAAAACCCAAACTGGTGATACACAATACCATACAACTCAGACCACACGCTCAGACCCGTTCCGAAGCTGGACCGTCCCAGAGCTGCGCCGCCTCGAGAGGGACTGCCCCTTCCCGACCAGCCCCCCCCGCCCCCTGTGCTGAGCATGACGTCACATGGTATGGAATACCTCCCCTGGCCAGTCTGGGTCACCTGTCCCAACTATGTCCCATCCCAGCTTCCAATGAAATCAACTCTACTCTAGCCAAACCCAGAACACCCCCACTGTGGGATGGGGAGAGAATCAGAGTAGTGAAAGTGAGAAAATGCCTGGGTTGAGATAAGGGCAGTTTAATAGGTAAAGGAAAAGTCATGCATGCAAGCGAAGCCAAACAAGGAATTCATTCCCCACTCCCCATGGCAGGCAGGGGTTCAGCCGTCTTGGGGAAAGCAGGGCTCCATCATGCCTAATGGTGACTTGGGAAGGCAAATGCCATCACTCCAAATGTGCTCCCCTTCCCTTATGTTCCCCCAGCTTTATGTGCTGAGCATGACAACACATGGTGTGGGATATCCCTCTGGTCTTGTGCACCCCCAGCCCACTCACTTGTGGGGTGGAGTGAGGAGCAGAAAAGGCCTTGGCTCTGTGTAAGCCCTGCTCAGCAGTAACTAAAACATCCCTGTGTCATCAACACTGTTTTTTGCACAAATCCAAACCACAGCCCCATGCTAGGTACAATGAAGAAATTAAACCCCATCCCAGCCGAAAGCAGGACACACAGTGTACTGGGTACTAGCCAAAGGACATCTGCTGTCAGAGGTCTGTGCTAGTGCGTAGTAGGAAGCTTGGGACTACTGTATCATCATACTCATCTCAATGCTTTCTGTCTTCCTGGACATCAGGAATCAAATTCGCTGACTGCCTTCCCTTAGAATATCTTTTTAGCTAGAATTTAGGTCCTGATTGCCTCATGATTGAGAAACTGCAAATGTTCTTTTTGTATTTTTTTTCACCTCTGTGTTGTGTGTTGAGAAACAGGCATATTCAGAACTGAGTTCCATATCCTCGGGGTGTATTGCCAAGCTCAGTGCCTGTTTGGGTGTTGTCATAGCATTATGCGATGTAGTTCAGCTAATTACACAGACATTACACTGGATTTATGAAAGGGCATTAAAAAAGTAAAATCATATACAAGCACATCAACAATCTACAATGTGCTATAACACTCTGTGTTAAAACAAAAAAATCCTCAGGTATGAATACGTGGTTTTGCTAATACTGTGTGCTAACGATGCAGAAATATATAGACGGCTATAGAATAACTTCTAAGAACAAATAAAGAAACCATTTAATATTTACAAGGCAGACTAGGTCTACGTGTCTTGCTGAGAAGCCTTACTGGTGGTGCAAAGACTGATGTAATTATTAGATTAAGCTGCAAGGTACATGCACTCATGCTAAAATTATTTTCAAAGGTAATATGACACAGGATATTTCCTTCTGAAGAAAAGTTACATCGGATAGCAGAAGGCTGTAGGAAATGTGTATTTATAACTCAGTTGAATAGCCTGGCTGAAAAACTGTTTTATTACAGTCCCTTTGAGATTTCCCTTGAACGTTTGGAGAGGGGAGAAAGGGGAGAAAAGAAAGAAGGAAGAGAAGGATGAAGACTAAATATAAATATCCACAGCACAGTTGTTCTGGGCTTACGTGTAGGCACCGAGAGACTTGAACGGAGGTCCATCTTCTTTTGCTCCCTTTTTTTTTTCCTGGAGCAGTTTGTTATCTAGCAGGAATTCTGCCTGTGTTTCATACAATCAATAGGAAAGCATAATGAAATATGACCTCAGATACAGAGCTGCCTTGGACCAGACACTCAGCAGCAGCACATGGAATGAGTAAGAGAAATGTGACGTATGTGCCAGACACCTAATGACCACACCGCTGCCTACCACAATATGCACATCCAGCTTTGCTGTTCTTCAGCACTTCTATCGTTCCGTGACTTTTGAACTAGTGCAGTTTTTCTGGACTGTCATTTTAACCTTAGCTACATGCTATGACTAATCCAGCCAAAGTGCACAAAGAGGTATGAATGCAGGGAACAGCAAAAGATGTCACTGTGGCTACAAATGTAGAGCCAGAGTGAAGGACATGGTAAGAGAGGGAGGTGTGCTTTTCCCTAATGTATTTGATTTCTCTGATGCCTTCTGCTCTGAAGAGAACAGAATACTTTCACTTTCTTCTTCACTTCTTGGTTCTTTATCTAGTATCTAGCTATGCTCCACTTTTCTGCATGCAAAAGTTAGTTAGGAGTGGAGCTCATTCTGGAATAATAAAGCAGTAGGTGAAATAACAATTTTATTTGTATACTTGCATTTGCTTTAGGCACAAATTTGCTCAATAATTACTTTTCTCTGTATTTTTGGCTCACCGTCAAAACAAGTAGAAGTGTATGAGAATTGCTGTATGTGGAATTATGTTCTTTACAACAGCAGGATTAGTGAGCCTCACATTTTGTCACTATCTTTGACCTGATCATGTACTTTTATGTCAGTCCTACGCATTCTGCTAGAAGGATTCTTAGAAGACAAGATCTAGAATTACCTTTGAGAAGACACATGGAAATAAAGTACTAAAAGAGCAGCCCTGAGGAGAAGGACTTGGGGGTGCTGGTTGATGAAAAGCTCAACATGAGCCGTCAGTGTGCGCTGGCAGCCCAGAAAGCCAACTGTGTCCTGGGCTGCATCAAAAATAGTGTGGCCAGCAGGTTGAGGGAGGTGATTCTCCCCCTCTACTCCACTCTTGTGAGACCCCACCTGGAGTACTGCGTCCAGCTCTGGAATCCTCAGTACAGGAAAGACATGGAGATGCTGGAGCAAGTCTAGAGGAGGGCCTCTCCTGCAGGCACAGGTTGAGGGAGTTGGGCTTGTTCAATCTGCAGAAGAGAAGGCTCCGGTGAGACCTAATCGCTGCCTTCCAGTACCTAAAGGAGGCCTACAGGAAAGCTGGAGAACTGTTTATAAAGACAGGGAGTGACAGGACAAGGGGTAATGGGTTTAAACTAAAAGAGACGAGATTTAGATGAGATATTTGGAAGAAATTCTTCACTGTGAGGGTGGTGAGACACCGGAACAGGTTACTCAGAGAAGCTGTGGAGGCCCCATCCCTGGAAGTGTTGAAGGCCAGGTTGGATGGGGCTTTGGGCATCCTGGTGTAGTGGAGGGTGTCCCTGCCCCTGGCAGGGGAATTGGAACTAGATGATCTTTGAAGGCCCTTCTAACCCAAACCATTCTGTGATTCTACAAAAAGGAAAGTAGCTAGAATTGTAAAAACATACAAATAGATCCATTTTGCCTTGTTGATGTATATGACAGGCTTTTAGAAAACCTGACCGTCTTAGGGAGCATACAGAAAAGTGACTCCAAAAAGCCATTTCAGGAGTTATCAGAGTGCTGTGGGATGACACCGGTGAAAAACACAGCAATCACAGACTTTTGCTTAAATTTGCTCTCTTAGTGAAACACTGCTGAAAAACAACCTAATGCTTCCAGTTCTCATGGTGGTATGAATACGGGCATCTCACTGGAAGCTTTGTGAAGGTGGGTATATGACAAGTGTGTTTGAGTTTTACAGCAACAATTTTGGTAACAGCAACAGTGTATCTCTAATACAGAGAAAGGTATTATGCTTAGACTATTTATGTCAGAAAACGTTATTATTTTTTCTAATATATAATTAGTTAATTATAATCCCAAAAGCACCGTTATGCAAATGAGTCATCAGTTCACTTGTGTTGTGGGGTGACCCAGGGCTGGCGGCCCCCAAAGCCCCTCTGACACTGCCCTCCTCAGCTGCCCTGGGGAGAGAAAATACAACGGAAGGCTCGTGGGTGGAGATAAGGGCAGGGAGAGGTCACTCACCAGGTACCGTCACGGGCAGAACAGACTCAACTCGGGAAAATTAATTTAATTTATTGCCAATCAAATCAGAGTAATGAGAAATAAAACCAAATCTTAAAACACCTCCCCACACCCCTCCCTTCTTCCCAGGCTCAACTTCACTCCCAATTTCCCTCCCTCCTGCACTCCAGTGGAACAGAGGGATGGGGAATGGGGGCTGTAGTCAGTCCATCACACGTAGTTTCTGATGCTCCTTCCTCCTGAGGGACAGGAGTCCTCACACTGTGCCTCTGCTCCAGCACAGGTCCCTCCCACAGGGTGCAGACCTTCAGGAGCAGAGTGTTCCAGTGTGAGTCCGCCACGGGGTCACAAGTCCTGCCAGCAAACCTGTTCCAGCGTGGGCTTTTCTCTCCATGGGGCCACAGGTCCTGCCAGGAGCCAGCTCCAGCATGGGCTTCCCACAGAGTCAGAGTCTCCTTCAGGTGTCTCCACCCGTTCCAGCGTGGGGTCCTCCATGGGCTGCAGGCGGAATCTTTATGCCTCATCATCCCTCCTTCATGCGCTGCAGGAGGACAGCCTGCCTCACCATGGTCTTCTCCAGGGGCTGCAGGGGAATCTCTGCTCCGGGGCCTGGAGCACCTCCTGCCCCTCCTTCTTCACTGACCTGGGTGTCTGCAGACCTGTTCCTTTCACATCTTCTCACTCCTCTCTGGCTGCTGTTTCACAGGTTTTTTCCCCTTCTTAGCTATGTTACCCCAGGGGCGTTACCACTGTGGCTGATGGGCTCGTCCTTGGCCAGCAGCAGGTCTGTCTTGGAGCTGGCTGGCATTGGCTCTGTTGGGTATGGGGGAAACTTCTGGCAGCTTCTCATAGAAGCCACCCCTATAGCTCCCCCTGCTACCAAAACCTTGCCACACAAACCCAATACAACTTGTTGAAGATAACCAGCAGAATTTGTAGGCATTTAATGCAATGAAATCCAGAATGCATTCATTGAAGAGAAAAGGTTAGTTATGAAACTTTGAGTGCTGGGTTTAAAACATGTTGACTCTCAGATAAGGCAGCTCTGCAAAGTTTTGAATATCGCAATAATTTATTTTTCAGAGGTAGTTACATGAAAATCAGATTTTTATATCTAATAAAGCAGTGGGAAATACATTAAAATATTTTACCTCTATAAGCAAGGCGGTTCTCCTCCTTTTATCAGTTCCTGATACTATTGTGTACTGCTATTACTCATGAAGTGCTGTGTCCAGCAGGGAGTAGTTTTAAATAGTGATGCAATGCAGATGAAGAGGTGCTTAAAAGGAAAAAAGAGCAGGAAGGGATCTGTGAGAAAGCTCAGCTGTTACTGTTTTCACAAAGGTACTGAGCTGGACAGGAAGAGTCTATTGGTCTAAGTGGGCAACAGGGATCTCAAACTACTTCAGGTACTGTTTGCATATTACCTGATTCTTCAGTGGGAGAAATTGTCCATTAATAATTTTGCAATTTTCTTATATACTGCAACAGGTTCTCATGATGACCTGAGAAGCTACAGTATTATGGTGGCTCCTTTTTTAAATTGTTTCTATGTAATGAATATGTTGACGATTTTAGTGAATCTTACAAGCGACCACATCTCCCTTTAAACTGTTGACTGCTCTACATACACATTTAATACCAGTTGCATTCATGCAACTAGAAAAATATTTTCTGAGCTGAGCTTTAAAAAGAAAACATTTCATATCAGTATGATTACAAACATGTACTATGTTTAATCATATTGTCATATTTGTAATGATATAGTGCTGTGAAAGAGAATCATAGAATCATTAAGGCTGGAATTGATCTCAAGGATCATCTAGTCCAACCGTCAAATAGTTCAAATACTTAACAATCTATGACTTTTACGTTACCAATATGCATAACTTGGTTTTGACATGAAAATACAGAGAATTAAGAATTTTACTTAATAGGATTGTGTCTGTGTGAATTCAAGCAGATGCTAATGCTTGCTGAAAACTGCAGAATTTCTGCTAATAGTGGAAACATAATTGGTGCATGATAATTTTCCATTATTTTTTATATCTTTCTAACCCAAAAGCAGCCCAAGTTTTGAAGCGAATGCTAAAGTTTCAGTAATTGCATTATTTGTATTGTCAAGAGCACCATGTACTGATGCATTAAAAAGCAGACACATACCACTCTGGGAATTTTGCAAACATTATTTTAGAGACCATGAATATACTTTCTGAAAAATGGTCAGAGAAAGTATGTATTAATGAGCCAATAAAATGGAATACTTTATGTAATAAAAATTTCCTGTACCTCAAAGAAAAATCTATAACTAAATTTTGAACTGTAAGGCTTTTGCTCTTCTATTTAATGCTGGATTGAATACGTATCATCAACTGAAACTGTGAAAAGAGATATTTATTTAGAATACTAGGTAAGAAAGACCTGGTACTCAGGACTACAGTTTTGGATGCTGCTTTACACACATCCCCCCCCCCACCACACACACACAAAAAGCTACATTTGCTTAAGAAAATCCAATGTATTAGAGATCTTTATTTGCATAAGGAAACGTCCTATAACATATTGCCATATTTAAAAAATATTTTAATTTATTTACTACTGCTGCTGTTTGTTTTCAAGGCACACACAGATGATTTTCTGGCCACTGCTGACTGGCTCTATGAGTGCCTCCATGTGTGCTTTATGACAGTAACAAAAATCTCATTTACCACAGAGCATACAATAAAATAATAATTTGGGGTCTTATTTTCATGACTCAACTTCAAATTTGTATTTGAAGTTTAAAGATTTGCTGGACTAAGGCCAAAGCATTTCAAGGGTTTCAGGATTAACTCCATATTGATGTGTATTTAAGTTCTATTTTATTTTAGAGTAGCAAGCAATTTTGTAAATACTTGTGGTTGTGTGTATATTTCTAAGATATACCCTCTTTACCTCAGTGGGAGGATTTGTATGTAAAAGTAATAATTTATTTCTGCAGTGACAGGGCTCAAATAATTTTCCAGAAAATTATATATAATTTACCTCTCAATTTTTTTTGATTAATCTAGGTGGAATAGACAGAGCAAAGAGTATGAAAAATAATTTATCGTTTCTTATTTAACTGTTTCAAATGAGATGCTTTTCAATTACTCTGCATCTAATCTTAGAATCTGAATCTTTTTATTTTTACATTATATAAAAACATCAGAAAAGGTTTCATCAGTTAATCACAAATGTAACAGTTAAACAGAGACCAATGAATGGGTACCCAAGTTTGTCATAGGTACTTCTCCAAAACAAAGTGGAACTATAAAAGTTATGCCTCTGAGCTAGAATTTGTGTAAAAGGAACATTATAAAATGTTCAGTTCACGTTATTGAAATGCTGTGGAACTATAGTGGATAGAAGAAATTTTTTTCTTGTTAAAAGTTGGGCCCTGTCTAATTCTAAGTCTAAAACATTTGTTAAATTTTGAGTTTGTTTCAAGAACATCTACAATGTTAAACAAGCATATCTTCAATTCTGTTTTAATTAGAAGAGGCCTTCTTAAAGGCAGTGGACTATTTGTGGTATTACTTGCATCAGATCTTTTTGAAAGAGGTATTTCTTCCCAGCGTTTGTCACTAGTTTAAACTAAATGGGCAGTGACTAAAATAAAAAGCCATAGTAGTTTTGCTGGACAAATCTAGATATCATTACCATAGTAAGCAATGCCTTCCATGAATAATGTGATTTGAACCTAAATTTTTCATATAAAAAAGGTAGGTAAGGATAAGAGAGCAAGACCCAGTTTTTTAAAGTGTTAAATTTTTAAAAATTTTCCATAACACTATGTCAAAAGGATGATTTGTAGCAGTTAGAGCCAATATAAGTAGCAAACAAGTTCTTGAAGATGGTGTCTGTTGTTGTTTAACTTTCTGTCAGTTTCTCTTCTGGCACTTGTGTCCGTGTGTGTATAGAACCATAGAATGGTTTGGGTTGGAAGGGACCTCAAAGATCATCTAGTTGCAACCCCCCTGCCATGGGCAGGGACACCCTCCACTAGACCAGGTTGCCCAAAGCCCCATCCAACCTGGCCTTCAACACTGCCAAGGAGGAAGTACGGTGGTGGGTTGACCCTGGCTGGACACCAGGTGCCCACAAGCCGTTCTATCTCTCCCCTCCTCAGCAGGACAAGGAAGACAGAAAAATAAGATGGAAAACTCCCTCATGGGTCAAGATAAAGGCAGTTTAATAAAGCAAAAGCAAAGGCTGCATGTGGAAGCACAGGAAAAACAAAAACTTATTCTCTACTTCCAATCAGCAGGCCAGGTCCAGCCACTTCCCAGGAACCAGGGCTTCAGTACGCAGTTGCTCCGGAACACAAATGCCCTAAATACCAAACGCCCCTGCTTCCTCCTCCTTTCTCTTAGCTTTCATTGCTGAGCAGACATCACATGGTATGGAATATCCCTTGGTCAGTTGGGGTCAGTTGTCCTGGCTGTGTCCCCGCCCTGGATCTTGCCCACCCCCAGCCTACTGCTGAGGGGGGATACCGGAGAGACAGCCTCGATGTGCGCCGGCACTGCCAAAACCCGGGTGTGTTACCACCACCTCGATGGCTACTGATGCGCAGCCCAGCACTGTGGGGGCTGCCATGGGGAAATTAACTCCGTCTCAGCCAGGCCCAGTACAGGCAACCACAGTTTCCGTGGGCAACCTGTTCCAGTGCCTCACCACTCTCACAATGAAAAATTTCTTCTTTGTATCCAATCTAAACCTACCCTCTTTCAGTTTAAAACCATTGCCCCTTGTCTTGTTACTACAGGCCCTGGTAAAAAGTTTCTCTCCATCTTACTTACAAGCCCTCTTTATAGCACTGAAAGGCCATAATCAGGTCTCCCCAGAGCCTTCTCTTCTCCAGATTGAACAACCCCAACTCCCCCAGCCTGTCCTCATAGCCCTCTGAACAACTTTGTGGCCCCTGGACTTGCTTCAGCAGCTCCATGTCTTTCCTGTACTGAGGACCCCAGAGCTGGACGCAGTACTCCAGGTGGGGTCTCACAAGAGCGGAGTAGCGGGGGACAATCACCTCCCTTGACCTGCTGGCCATGCTACTTCTGATGCAGCCCAGGACACGGTTGGCTTTCTGGGCTGCCAGCACACACTGCCAGCTCATGTCCATCTATTCATCTACCACCTCACTCCAGTCCTTCTCTGCAAGGCTGCCCTCTCTACGTGTGCATATACCTATACGCAAGGCCTGTAGGGACTGGGAGCCATAACTTCTTGTCTCTGACTTGCTGTGCATCGTACTGTTTTCAGTACGAAACCAGCAGCAGAGGCAGGGAGAAGAGGTGAGGCAAGGAGGATGACAGACTGGGTGGGAGGGCAGCTCTCCTGGGGGGGGAGGGAAGGTGGTGCAGTGTCAGCTGTCGTTACGAATTACCCACTGAACTATGGATTGGGGGATTATTTTTAATAGACTGGTTTTGCTGGGTAGGAGGAGGCTATGTGTTTAGGGGTATTTATTGGGACACTGCTCAAGGTGACCTGGAAGCTTTGCAGGAAGGACAATTTACAGTGGCGGTGGCTTCATCTAGTTAGGAACCACCCTCGGAGGAGACACCCAGGGGACGATGTTTAAAGAAGCGGCCTGCCTGAGGTACAGCAGTCATTACAGGGCAATGAGGAACACGAAGTGTGCTTTTTTACTTCAGCTGCATAAAGTCACGGGGCACTCATGAGGCGAAGGTGGATGGATGCTGTTGACAGGGTAGCCTTCCTTGGACCCAAGGGCTGCTGCTGGCAGGTTGGGGACCACAACGAATGTTTCTAAGCCGCTCTACTTGGCAGACGGGAGGCGCCTGAACAGACAGCATGTAGGTAAAGCTATTACATTAAAACTCCAGGGCAGCCCAGCCACCATCTGGTGCCAAACAGGCGCGTGTGCGCTTCCAAGTCGGGGAGAGGTCCAAGCGGTAGAGGCGGCCAGCGGCTGGGAAGAGCCCCTCACGGCCCGGGCCAGGGCCCAGGCGAGCGGGGGGCGGCCAGGAGCGGGGCTTTCCCGCGGGGCAGCGGCTGCAGGGGAGCGGAAGCGCCCCTCCTGCGCCAGCCCGGCCGAGGTGCCCCGACGGGCGGCC
>VWZZ01000804.1:153449-163709 GCA_013399095.1 Psophia crepitans | reverse complement strand
GCACGGGGAGGTCTGGCGGGGAGGTGGGAGGGCCTCGGGGGAGGCGATGAGGTGACGGTGGGGAGAAGGGCCGTGGATGTAACGAAATAACTTGTTTGCTGTGGCGTGCGGGCCCTGCTCTGAAAAAATGACACGACAGTATGTCATGACAGAAGTGCCTTTGGGCGCTTCCATCGCCTGACAGAAAGCTTGGTGTTACTGTTTCAGATGCTCTTCATAGTGAAAACGTGAGAAGAGCGCTTGCTATTTATTTATGCCTGTGACCTGTTATTTCATGGGGGGCATCCAGTGTTTCGCATCTTGCCCAGCATCTCCTGGCAGGAGTGTGTCTGGTGTTGTCTAGAGACACACGTGAGTAAAGGAGGCGCGTGTGCCAGGTTCAGGGTGCTAGCCCTTCGTATTTGTCTGGTAGAGAGAACTGAAAGGGGAAGTCCTCTGGCTGAATCAGTGGCAGGTCTCTTCTGACTTCAGCTCTTTAATTTGGGTGGGAATATGTCATCTGCTCTCTGCCTGTGTGAGATCTGTGAAGGCTACTAAACTGGGGTGGGGTTCTGCTGGGATTTTCTGGAAAGTCTGTGGTTTTGTTGTTTTTTTTTTTTTCTCCAGGGTTCAGGAGCTTGCTAAAGAATAAGCAGATGTTTCTCAGGGAAGAAAGGTCTGGAGGTCAAAGGCACTGAAGTTAGAGTGGTTTTGTCATGAGGCAGGAAACAAGCAGCTGACAAGCTGCATGCAGCTTGTCTTCCTCGTGTCCCATACTGCAGTTCAACCCTACAATAAAATAATGGTCGGTTTTGGTTGGACACTGTACTAAACCTAAGCCCTCAATTTGTGCTGAATGGCTTGTGTATCACGTGAAGAGTGTGATAGGTCTGGCAGTTATTTGCATAACTCTTCCAGATATCTGTCTGGGCTTTCAGAAAACCTCACTTGCTGTGGTGACTTGTAAAGCTGTTTTTCTGAGGGCTGTGTGAACTTCTGATAAATGACTTGTTTGGATTGTATGCCTTTGGAAAATAAGGCTTACAATCCTAAGCAGAATCCTTTGCTGCTGCTTCTTCCCCCACCCCACCCCACATGCTTCTGCTCACATCTAATGCCAGAAATGAGGGGAGGAACTCTTGAAGGTAACAGTGCTTGTTTTTGTTAAAGATTTATGTATTTGCTGTATCACTTAAACATGGGATGCTGCATATTAAAAACGTTACACATCGGTAACATACGAGGGGGATGCCTTCACAGCAGCTGCTCAGACTGCATGATTTTGAGCGTTTGTGTTAACTTGGTCCTTGTGTGAGCAACCAGACTGCAGCATCATACCAGAGTTAGTGGGTCCTGGTTATTGTGAGGCTCACTTGTTTTCTGTTGAGACTGGAGGAGGAGATGCCCTGTAGCTCAGGCTGCTGCAGCCTTCTGTCATTGTCTCCCCATTAAAATGTAGAAAAAACCTGTCCTTGGTAAGCAACGGGAGCATTTTGAGAAAGATATCAAAGGACCGTCAGCACTAGATTGCATTGCCTTTTGGAAGGTAGTTTTCCAACCTGAGCTGTGGTTGCGCTGGCAATCTAAATTCATCTAGCTGCTTCTAACGAGGGGAGGAAGGTCTTGCTGCCTGTGCCTCTGTCAGCTGTCTTGTTCCTGCACACTCTCTCTCCCATCCAGTGTGGCCAATGATTCTTTTCTTCTGATGATTTGATTCACTAAACATAGTAGAAAACTTTTGAGTCTGCTAGTTTTCTACAGGATTAGAAAGTTCCAATAGCTCACAGAGTGATCTGTGACCCCAACAGTATTGGGGTGTAGGAAATGCATGGCTAGGGTGGAGGTCTTCACTTACGATCTTCTGGTTCAGTAAAAGGGAGCTACCTGAATCTGCTCTGCCAGAACTGCATCCTAGGTAGAATCAGGGTAGTGTATCATACCAGCTACCCTGGGCTGAAAGCACAAATAAAACTGTTCAAGAAACATTTGGAGAAAGCTATGTGTGGGTCTGGATTTTTTTTTCACACGCTGTCTTGTCTGTAGGGAGTCCTTTTTTAAAGCTAAGTAGTATTTTGAGTGGTAGGTGTAGTAGTTCTTTAATTTTTAGGTTTTTATTTACCTGTTTATTTGCTGAATCCAGAGAAGAATAAAGTTTTACTTTGTTAATGGGGTCATTTGAAAAAGCATGCATTTTTTCCCATCTGTCCTCCAGTTATGTTAAACACTTCTCTGAATAGAGAGCTTTATTAATTCCAGATAACTGTATTTTCTTTAAATAAAAACAGCGTCGCTTTTTTTTTTGGGTGAAACATCACGGTTAAAAATCATACTTGTTCACTACAACGCAACTGCAAAGATACACAAAACACAGCGAATGTGAGAATGAGACCAGAACATTCTGGAAAGAAAAGTTACATATTCTGTCATTTTGACAACTTCTGGTTAGGTTTAAGTGTTTCATGAGAGACGTTTTGTAGGACTGAATAGAAAATAGATGTTGTACAATTGAAAAGCATTGTTAGAACTCATGGCCAGAAACACATGGAAACCAGCGTTTGGATAAAAACCAACATTTTCGAGGACTGATGCTGCAGAGCTGCTTGCTCTGTTTTTTTTTTTCCTCGGTGGGTAAATTGATATAAATATTGTCTAGAGCTGCAAATAATATTTCCAGTTATAATTGGAATAACTAGTTATGTTCATGTAGTGTAAGAGCGTTTAAGTGATCAGCTAGTTTGGCTTTTTAGAATGTTTTCTGATACTGCAATTTACTACTTATTTCAGTGTCATTTACGTATGTTGCTTGAAATATGCCTTGGTAATCTCTCTTGGAAACAGGAAAGAATATGTTTGTTTTAGGTGGTGAGGCTAAGAATGGGCTGCATTTCCAGCCTTGAAAATTGTGCCTTATCACGTGGAAGCGTGGGGAAGTAGAGAGGGGGCCAGCAGTACCCGGAGACCTGTTGTAATGCTCCTGTCCAGAACATGCTCCTTGTTGAGAGCATGTTCTGGATGGGAATTTTTCTGTTGATGAATTCCCTTTACTCACTAGTAAGAGCCCACTGCTTTACGTGTGTATTTACACCTGTACCTTCACTTCTTGTGCATTGTCCCATTAATGGTGACAAGGACAAAGATAAGTACTTGGTGAAAGAATATAATCTTTTTTTTAATATTTTTTTTAAAATAAATCCAGTCTTTTGATGGAATAGGGGACGTCTCTTATGCCCTGCAGCCCTTTAGTAGGCTGATAGGCGTTTTTCCTTTTTCAGTCCAATTGTGTTCTGTCTGTTTCTTCCTCATGCTGTTCCTATTCACTCTGTCTTTGCATATATGAAATACTGTCTGGCAGGACAGAGAAATTAATTACCTATTTGCTCATTTGGAAAGCCAGGGCGGAGAGGGGGATACAATTCTGGTCTCACTGTGAGAAGTAATGTGAAACACATGAGGAGAAGGGACATTCTTGTAGTTGGAAGAGGGACTAAAGATTTGACTGAATTTTCAAGATAGGAGAAACGGTGAGTTTTTAGGGGTTAGCCATCAGACGGTGTAGAAAAGAAAGATCATGAGCTTGTGCACCTTTTTTCATGATAATAGAACAGAAGAGCTGTCACTGTTTGAAAGAGAAAACTTAAACCTGCTAAAGGAGGAAAGACCACGTACAGTTATCCAGAGGAGATGGAAGTCAGGAGCATATCAGAATGTTAAGAAGGATGTTGATGTGGATGGTAGGAATATCCAATTTTACACTAAAAATAATAAATAAAAAAGTAGACCAAGCAACCATAAAAGGTGGTTTATATTCCACCTGAGTCTGTAGTTTAAATAACTTCTAACTGGTGGGAGGTAAGAAGAAATATTGCCTCTGGCTGTGTATTTTGTAGTTGCCTACTTAACAGTTTCTTCACTTGTTTCTGAAGCATCTGGAACTGGTCACAGTTGAAGATAATCCATCTAGTCCGAAAACCTGCTGGCAGCTTCTCTGTCCTTAGGCTTGCCAAAGCATCATGGTAACTGTTTCGTCTTCAAACAACAAACGAGACTAGATTTTTGTAACGATAAGGGCTGTAATTTATTTCTTTAAAGCCCAGCTTCTGTGAAATTGATGTCTGTCAGAGCTGAGAGGTCTGTAGCATCCTCTCGTCTGTATTCTGGCTAATCCTTTATGAAGATCTTGATTTTTATGTGTAACTCCCAATAGTAACAACGACTTTATAGCAGGATAGAAGGTATAATGACGCTATAAAAATTCTGTTCAGGTTTGGGTAGTCACCCTATTTTACAAGCTCTTGAGGGTAGATTTAAATGGTAATGTGCTTTTACTCTTTCCTTTGGTGACATATATCTATTAGTTCCCTGTGATTAAGACTTTTTTGTTGCTACATTTAAATCATTTGACTCAATTACCTAATCCCTATGTAAGCCATATGGACACAATGTGTTTTTGTCCTTCCAGATCACACGCAGGGCTTCAAGTCTGCAATTTCTGGTTGAGATAATGAGTCCAACATTGAGGCTTACTTATCTGGTGTAGGTTCTAATGTTGTCACATCCAGAGTGCCTGGGGTTTGTTCCAGTGGAAGTGTTGACCAGGAGAAAGTGTTGATGTTCAGCTTTTGTTATGCAGTAAGTGGATTTTCACTGTAACTTGCAGAGACTCAGATATTTATGTAGTCCGTCTGTATTTTGTATAAATAGCTCTTGAATGACAAGAGTTGAAGTCCTAATCTTCAGAGAATATTTTCATCTTTGTTCCATAAGTGTGTTTAATACAGCATCATGTACTGGCAATAATGTCTTCAGAGCTGTATATGGCTACTAGGATTGCACAGCTCGTATTGCGTGGGTTTTTTTCCCCTCTAATCGTATTATGGGGGAATCTATCCTTTGTTTCTCTTTGGTAGATAAAGTTATTGCACTTTCCACCCACTCTCTGTGATGACCTGTTGCTGGGGCCCAGTTTCATTCGTCTTTTGTTCTTATGACTTCATGAACTGAAGACTCTGCCATGCTGCTATGGCACCAAGCATGGCTTCCCACCTTGCTGAGGTGGGAAGAGACGATAAATTGCTGGGAAGAGGTCCTGCCTGACTCAAGTAATGTCATTGCAAAAGTATGTCTTTGTGTTTGCTCTAAAAGATAAATTAACCTTTTGAGTTATTTTAATACATGCACTATACCATAGGACAGCGTAGAGAAATGAGTGAAGAGTGTGAACTATTTAGCAGGTGAGCTGTTTTCCTGGAGCACAAAATCTGTAGCATTTTTGTTGGGGTGACCTGTGGAATGTGCCACTGTGATTTTTTTTTTGTGCTGGAGAAGTTGGTAAGAGAATGGAGTAAATTTGCTTCATTGCTTTATTCTTGTTTAAGTTCTTACTTTGTAAACATTCACTGCTGACATAATGAAGTGTGATTTGTTTTTTTATAAAAAACATTTACTTTCATCCTATTGTTGTTTGGGCTATCTTGTCTTCCTCACCATACTGTGTGGCTGGACTCAGGATCAGGAAGAAGATGCTGTGGTAAATCCATTGTGAACACTAAATTGTGGTGTACACCAAAAATGTTCACAAGAGGTTCAGTTCATAGAGGAGGAGAATTCAATGACTTCCAGTAAATTGAAAGCTGATGTTTTCAGACATGTTAAATTTTTAACATAATGCAAAAAGTAAGATATGGAAGTCCATAGTAAGGACTCCCAAGCAGTCTTAACTTTGTCCAGTTTTGAGAGTGTGTAGTAAAAAAAATATGTGGTGAGGCATGATGGTGTTTGTAACTTAAAGAATTTTTAAGACATTGGCTTTTAATAATCAATTTTTCATAATGCCTCTGTAGCATAGTTGGAATTATTTGGAAGTGTAGATGCTTTCAGTGTGTATTTCCAGATGTAGGGTAGAAGATTGTTGTGGAGCTGTAATACGTTTTCTGTTATATCTGTTCGTCTGTTTCAAAAACATGAACAAACTTTCAGGTATATATGAACAATTCTTGCTTGAAAGCTTATCTGTGTTTTCCAGTTTTACCACCTGGGTCTTTTCAGAACTGACTGATCTCTTGCATTTCTTTTTAGTTTTTTTTTTTTCTTAGGGAATAGTTGCAGTTTCTTCTAATGTCATTTTTTAAAATGTATTGCACTTGGATGTTCCGGACCTCCAAGTTTAATTGTACCATGGAATCTGGAATTTTATTTAAATTGTTCTCAATACTGAACTGAACATACACACCTAACCAAAAGTTTGTAGCTATATTGTTTGGATCAATTTGTCATGGGTTTTGGTAGAGATTTTAATGTTTACTTAAGACGATTAGGCACTTATCATAATTAAGTTAGCTACAGTTAATTTTGACTCTTCATGCTATTCCACAGCTGTTTAAAATGTTAAACTCTGGGCTGCATTTGTCTCTCTGCTACATCAATGTTAGTTTCTTGTTAAATGTGTTGTAGGAAGGTGACGATGGGAGGACGTCTGTGGTAATCTAGATGTAGATTGTCTTAAACTGCTGTTCGTTATACGCTCAAACCTGTTCATATTGGATATACACAGGCACACACACAGTTTCTTCTCTTTCTATGCGCATTCCTTTCCTTAAAACATTCACAGTTGTCAAACCGCTGAGTACTGTTTTTTATTTTCACTCAAATTAAAAAGCCTATAGCTTGCTATAGTGTTCCCAATATAGAGATAGAGAGGTGATTGATGTGACTTTCCCACACCTTTGACCTCTGTAAAGGGACTTTGAACTTGGTAGTGAGTGTTTAGCTATGAGGCAGGACTGACAGTATCTGATACCCTGGAAATACTTTCTGTGCATGGGAACAAAATGCGTCATGATAAACAGGTCAGTTGTGGCTTAGAACATCCATAACCATTGATTTACTAGAAGATGGTGAAAAACACCTACCTTCTTAAATGCTTTTCTCAAGTGGAGCCACTGTTGGAGGCAGAACGGGGGACCAGGTGTTCCCTGATGCCACTTTTCCCCATGCCTGGGAATTCCTCCTGGGAGACAAAGCAGCCACAGGTAGTTCTCTGGGAAGAAGTTAAAAAGATGGCATTGTCATTTCTCTTTTGAAAAGCGTTCTGTAGAGCTAATTTTGCTGTCTCTGAATTTGATCGTTGCTAAATATGTAAAACTAGGTTTTACATCTGTTAGATAAAACTGTGTGAAAAACTACATTAGAATTACCTTTCCTGGAAAATAAAATTAATTTATCAGGCTTACTTTTTTTTTGTTTAAATGTGTGTAGTGCATTGAATCATTTACATGGGCAGAACATGCCTAAAAGACTTTTGATAACTCTACTATTACAGTTTAAATTCAGTTTTCTTTTATGTTGCTAGGAACCCAAGTTAATTTTAGAATTGCTTAGTTAAAAGGAGTAAGTGGAGGTTCTTGAAGACAGCTGTGTGGAACTATGTGTCTAACCAAAACTTTAAGTGACATTTTGAAAGATGTGAATCAGATTTTGTAATTAAGCCACTTTATCAATTTTGTGTTTTGTTCAGGTTTTTTGTGTTTTTTTTGGATGTGGTCATGTTTAGTAACACTGAGTCTGATCGTATATTTGATTCTTGAGAAAGAAGAATGAGGGCTTTTACTGCTTAAAGACTTGGATGTGGTAGTAGAGGTTTTTTGTTTTGCTTTATTCAGTTAATATGCTTTCAGTATAGTTTATTGTTTTTACCTAGTGATAGTCCTGGTGACATCAGACATAAGCTGCTTTTGTTTCCCAGACTTGTAAAGGGACCAGTCTGCTGAATTCATTGCTACTTCTGCGACCCTAACTCTGTAAAACTTACTGTCCAGTTCCAAGCAGTAACAAAGTGACTTCAGGTAACTTAAATACAACAAAAAAATATTTGACTTGAGTTTCATTTTTGTCAGTGGATGGCTGTGCCTTTCAAGTTATTGGTAATCCCACTGAAGCTTTGTGGAGTGCAAGTTAGAGTTTCTCATGACTCCCATCAGGCACTGACAGCTTTGTGTAATCCCAAGTATCAGAACTGTGAGTATTTTCAGTCTCTTCGATAACTGAAAGAATAGTATGCTCAGAGTTGCCTTCAATGGCACTGAATGTGTATGTGAGTGGAGGGATTGTGCCCTTGCAGAGTTTGGATCTAGAATTTTTGTTGGGCAGTGCTGCACATTTTGCAATCACTAAAATGTGTTACTTTCCCCTGGTGGCTGAGCTACATACGGAGTTTGAGGTGTGTTTCTGATGCATCTATAGAAGTGTTTGCTAGAGATGCAGGCATGTGTAATGATGCAGTAATGAGGATCTCTGGCTCTAGAAAGAGGACGGTGGAAATTAATTCAGTTTGAAAAGCACATGAACACTTAGATTTTGGAACACTCCAGGTTTTTTCATTCATTTTGAGGTTATGTTTTCAGGTTCTTCTATACTTCTATGAACTGAACTTCCCAGTTCATCCTGACATTCTAATAGGATAGGAGTTCAGGTGGTGATGAATGAGAATATAAATCACAACCTGATGATTTTTAAGTTAGAATAAGCTTTAATCAAACCACAGAGAAGAATTAAGATATTACTCAGAGGTTTCTTTCTGCTTTGAGCTTTTAGAATGTTGTTAAGATAAAGGAAACATAACAAGCTTTAAACTTGTATGAGAATAAAGGCTTCTGACTTTTAACCTGGAGCAACAGTTGGCAGCTTTTTAATAAATTAAGTAATTGTAAATATTCTTACTAAAGGTAACGTTGTAAAGTAAGGGAAGTAGAAAAAAAAAAAAACACAACACAAAACCAAAACTTAGAAAATGCTATTTGACAGGGTGGATCATGAAAGGCAAATGTTACCAGTTGTAAACACCTATAGAAGGTACTGGTAGAAATTTTCTAAGGGATGCAAGAAGCTATTGTTATAGGAAGCTACTGTCAGCTTCAGAAAATCGTGAAAAGGAGGTTTCTGCCAGGTATTCAAGCAACAAACAAAATGAGAAAGGGGGAAGGGAGGAAGAAGACTGGCCAAGTCATCTCAATCTTTTGGCAGAAGGTATTCACCACACTCTGAATCCACCACAGCCTTAAATCCTGTTGTAGAAAAGCTAAAAAAAAAAAATAAATAAAAAAAAATAAATAAAAATTCAACAATCCCTAAACCCCAGTGCTGTTTGGAAGAGGTACTTGACTGAATCTGGTTTTGCTCCTACATACTGTAACTGTATTGAAATTCATACTGAACATGGACAACTTCAATCTGCAAAAGTAGAGAACAAAGTATTCAGAGAGCAACTTCCAGAAGCACTCTTAAAAGATTTTAAAGAAGCTACCTGCAAAATTGTTCTAAAATACTCCGAAGAACTGCTGACTAAATGTGCAAGAAGATGTCAAATTATGTTTAGTTTTACAAAACAAAAAAAAATATATATATAAGAGGACACTGAACTATTCCTGCAACTTGTTTACAAGTTGTCAACTCATGGGAAAGATATGAATGTCATTACCAGGAACTGAATGAAAACCATGACTTATGCAATGACAGTAAAAGAAAAATGTGATAGAGGCCAAAAAATACTATCATTGCCTACTTTAATGTCGTCTTCTCATTTGAATAGTTTGCCGCTCTAATTGCACAGTCTTGCTCAAATCTGAGTACTCGTGGGCGTTCATAGGGGCCATGAGAGGGACCTGTAGGTGTTGGAATATCTCACAGGAATATTGATAATGGGTGGATTATTGTTGTTCTGACATAGTCCTTTTTTTTACACTTTGGAAGGGAGATTGCCGTGTGAATATATGACAA
Organism: Psophia crepitans; assembly: GCA_013399095.1. Taxonomy (NCBI): domain Eukaryota; kingdom Metazoa; phylum Chordata; class Aves; order Gruiformes; family Psophiidae; genus Psophia; species Psophia crepitans. Next base: position 153,959 of record VWZZ01000804.1, on the reverse strand, counting down.
AACGAAGATCACAGAATCATAGAATCATTAAGGTTGGAAGAGACCTCAAAGATCATCTAGTCCAACCGTCCCCCCACCACCTATTACCCACTAAACCATGTCCCTAAGTACCACATCTAACCTTTCTTTAAACACCCCCAGGGACAGTGACTCCACCACCTCCCTGGGCACCCCCTTCCAATGCCTGACCACCCTTTCCGAGAAGAAATTTCTCCTCATCTCCAACCTGAACCTCCCCTGGCACAACTTGCAGCCATTCCCCCTAGTCCTGTCACTAGTTATCTGTGAGAAGAGGCCAACCCCCAGCTCGCCACAACTTCCTTTCAGGTAAGGTGTACCCTGAGCCTCCTCTTCTCTGGACTAAACAGTCCCAGTTCCCTCAGCTGCTTCTCATCAGACTTGTGCTCCAGCCCCTTCAACAGTTTCTTTGCCCTTCTCTGGACACGCTCCAGGGCCTCCACGTCTTTCGTGTGGTGAGGGGCCCAAAACTGGACACAGCACTCGAGGTGC
>VWZZ01000804.1:107458-152991 GCA_013399095.1 Psophia crepitans | reverse complement strand
GGGTCACCTGGTCCTAGAAGGAGATGAGGTTAGTCAGGCAGGACTTGCCTTTCACAAACCCATGCTGACTGGGCCTGTTCCCCTGGTTGTCACGGACATGGCATGTGGTTGCCCTCAAGATGACTTGCTCCATGACCTCCCCTGGCACCGAGGTCAGGCTAACAGGCCTGTAGTTCCCTGGATCCTCCTTACGACGCTTCTTATGGATGGATGTCACATTGGCAAGCCTCCAGTCATCTGGGACCTCTCTGGTTGACCATGACCGCTGATAGATGATGGAGAGTGGTTCGGCAATCACATCCGCCAGCTCCCTCAGCACCCTCAGGTCTTTCATAAATCTTTTCATAAAGATTAGGAAAAGCAAATGAATTCTTCATTTTTTTTTTTTCTTTCTCTGCATAAAACTTTTACTGAAACATGATTTATTTTGTTTTTAAAGCTTATGAAGTGTTATAAAGCCTTTTCGGAGATTCTTCCATCTCCTTGAAGTATGCTCACCACTTCCATAAGAAGTGCTCCAGTGGATCTGACTGATGGTTCATCTAGCTCAACGGCAGTGGGAGAGGCTATTTAGGGAAAGCAGGTCAGCCTTGCCACTGTATGCTGTCTTTCTCTTTCACCAGTATCTAGAATTATATCAGGGATGTTAGAAGTACAACTTTGCCTGGTCCTATTAAATAGGATGCCTACATTTATAGACCTGTTTTTTTACATTTATAGACCTAAAAATGCCTACATTTATAGACCTGTTGTCTGAATTTATTGAATACCATTCTGACCCAGCTCGCACTCTGCCTCCACAACCTCTGGTGGAAGCAAGATCAGCCAGTTCCCTGCTTGCAGTGTAAAAATGTGCGTTACTGCTTTTATCTGCGCAGAACCAATCTGCCTTAGGAGACTGCTCCTAGCTTTGGTGTTGCTAGGATTTGGTGAATAAGCTTCCACTCATTTTGTCCTTTATGGTTGTAAAGCTAAACCAAATCCACCCACAGGCTTGTCCTCAAAAGCCATCTCACCCACCTTAATCTCTACTTGCTTCATTCTCTTTGTGTTCTTAGTTGTCCTTCTCTTTACCTCCTCTAATTCCGTGACATCCTTTTTGAGGTGTGAAGGCTAGTGCCACAGTACTTGAGATGTGGGTCCACCAAAATTTTATTTGTAGTTTAAAAATGACACTTTAATTCTCTAGCTTCCCGATCGTGGCCAGTGTTATGTTGTCTCTTTTTTGATTGCATATGCACATTGAGTTGATGATTTTAGAGAACTGTGTTAACTTAAGGTTCTTTTATTTTATTTGTAACTCCTAGTTCCAGTTTTAGCGTTGTGTACCCATAAGTTAAATTATCTTTCTCTGCGTGCCTTACCTTTCATTTGTCCATGTTGAAGCTCCTCTACCTCCTTTTTGAGTAGTTCCTTATTTTTAAGAGGCCCTTTAGAAGTCATGGCATCTAACTACCCAAAAAGCTGTCTTGACAAAGGATAAGACCTCAAATTTAGTGTCGTTCAGTACGTAACTGAACACCAGGCTGGAAGATGATGTCTAAGTTTCTAGCTAATGTTTTGAAACTCCTGCATCATAGAAGAAAACACTGCTTCACTTTCCCAATCACCACCTTCATTAGCACTTGTTTACATGTAATCTTCTTGTACAGGGGATTGAAGTATTTAATGGTTTGGGCTGTTGTGATTGTGAATTTATCTTGGACCTCATTTTAATCTGGCATCCTGGTACCATGATCATTCTCATTGCACCTGTGCTAGGTCACTTCCAGACTCCCATATGAAGTGAACCAGATGACCTGCCTCCTACAGGAAACCTAAACTTCCTTGGCTGGTTTGTGAGAGTAGACCTGAACTGCATCACTTTGGCTATCACAGCTCGGACAGTCCTTCTGCATTTTAGTAAGCATCACACTTTCATATTCTCATGCACATCCCTGGGCGTATGCAGCACGTGCTTCTCTGTGCTTTAAAAGCATCATAGTGGGAAGCTGCAGTGCAGTTTTCTCGCTATCTTGCTCAGGTCAAAGGGAATAACCATAAAAAATTAAAAGGTCTCAGGGCTCTAGGCATGCTGCGTGGGGGCACAGGGGCAGACCTTTAGAAGCGTTTCGTTTGGGATCGAGAATAGATTTGGAACATGTATCTTCTGATTTCCTTTATATTGTTGTGCTGTGCTTTAGTTCACTTTGGAAGTGGCCTCAGAGCACACTAAATTCCTTTTAGATGACATTTAGCTGAAGAGTGCACTCCAGGTAGGTATGCGATGTACTCCAACAAGGGATGTTCAGTCTGTAGTGTTAGGTACCCCCAGTCTGCTCCAAAACATGTGGTGTGAATGTGTGATCCTAAGCACCACCTGCTTTGCTCTGCAGATCTCCTTCTGTTGCAGTATGCTGCTTTCTACGATAAGCACAGCTGAGGGACCTGGATTGAGCACTAAGTGTTGTAGTTATGAGCAACGTGCTATGAAAGGTGCTGTCGCCGGGGTGTTGTGGACGTGGACCAACCCGTACCAGTTGTCCTAGGGTTTCTGTCCATGGTATGGTATGGGAAAACGTCATGGAGTCCTGCCTGCTGCTTGAGAATGAGAAGGTTGGTCATGGGTGATGCCATGTTTTGGTAAGAGCATAACACATTCTAACTTGACAGCAAGTGATAAATCCTCCTAGGTTGCCTCCCCTCCCCATCAAAAGAAGACTGACTGTTGTGGTACCCCGACAACAAAACCAGCATAACTGAATGAAAGGATTTTAGCTTGTGGAGCGCTCTGACATCACGCTAACGTCAAGCTCAGAAGTGATTGCAGCTCATCCGGCAGCAATGAGCAGGGCTGACGTGCCCGTGGGGTGTCAGTATGGGAGAGGCTTTGGAAGATCAGCCATAAGTTTCTCTGAAGTTCTGTAAAGTGTTTAGTAGAGTATGGAGAATGATTTGAGGTGAAGTTTAATACAATGATGGTAATGTATTTAAGGCAGGTGGTGATAGCATACCTAATAATTTCTACCTAATAGTGTGCCATCTGCGATCGGTGTTGGAACTGACTGGCTGGGTTTTCCCATCCGTTACAGTTACTTACTGCTGGTCATTAAGCAGAAAGTAACATTGTTCTCAGGAAACTTCATTACTGTTCTAGAGTGGGAGTATCATCTCTGTGGAGATTTATATCATGCGGGAAGATTAGGAAACACGGAATGTAACAACTGAGGTAAAACGTGACATAAAGTAAATGTGCTTTTGCTATAGACTGGGTGGTCATAAACTCTGAATGGCAAGAGAAAAATCTTGATACTCTAGTTAATCACAAAATTAAACGTGTGCTACCAGGGCGAAGTGGCAAGGAGAAAAGTGGGTGCAGTTTCAGAATTAACTGTTACTTGGCAGTGAGTGTTTCTGTGGAAAGTGGTCTGGAGCCCCTGTGGGACATTGCAGCCTCTGGTTACCAGTGTTGAAAAAGGAGATACTCCTAAAAGATTGAAACAGGTAGAGATAGGCTCACTGTTCTTGTAGAGATGTGTTTGTACAAGCTATGAAAGAAAGCACAGACTACTAAATGACTGTGAATGCATGTAATCTGGAAAAAAGGTTTGTATCTGTTGACAGCGAGGTGTTAGTGCAACTTTCTGGGAGAACAGCAGAGGCAGACCGCTTGATAACACAAAGGTGAAATGTGTTCTGTTTATTGAAGCGTTTCTAGGGGACTTATGGCAGTATGTATTAGATATGGTTGGACAGGTGCTTCCTTCCAGATCTTTTTCTGTGGCTAAGTTATATGTGGACAACTTAGCTGCTCTTAAAAATGATAGGATGACTGGCATGGTACAGCTGAGATAACTTGCTGATAAACATCTAAATATCAGTGCATCTGTTGGAGGTTGTGATGTGATACTTCTTCATGAATTGAGCTGCTGTAGAAACAAGTTTCCCCTCTTGCTCTGACACTGACACCTACAGAGGCAATGTGTTGCTGTGGCTTCTGAGTGCTGTGGCGGTGAGATGATTTTGACAACCTTTTGTGAAGCCAGTGGAGTGACTGCCGTTGATTTCACTGGTAATTGAAGCTTCTGAAAGCAAATAAAGGAAAGATGCAAATAAAGAGAAGCTGCTAATGTGAAATAATGCCCTTTGAAATGTGCTTGAAAGAGCTCCCCACCTCCAAAAGAAATTGACCTACCTTGAAGGGAAGTAAAAAACAAAGTGTTCCTCTAACTGGGGAAACCACAGGAAACTTGTTTTGAATGTCAAGGGAAATTTTAGAGATCAGCTTGCAAAATAAAAGGTCAGCAGAAAAAAATGAGTCACAATTTGAAAAGATTACAGATTTAACAATTATTAAAGAAGCAAAACTGGTGACAGCAGCGCTGGGATGCAGCTCTAGGTGTGTCAGCATGGATAGCTAGCAAGTTCAGCCAGACCGAGCACAGTGAATTATAATTCAGTGGTTTGGAGTGGAGGGGCTTGTTGGTGGTGAATGCAAGAGGACCAAAAAGTTGCTTGTGTCCTGTTTACTGTACGAGGGACATTAAATGTGCTGTTTGTATTTCAAAGCTATGTATTATATACAGTTCAGTGGCATGTCTATGTCTTTGTTCCCCCCCCCCATTTGTTAGTGGATTGTCAGTAAGATGTGTGAACTTTGGTTTTTCTAAAGCACTATCCTTGACTCGTTTTGCAGGGAAATTAGATATGTATTTTAGATGGGATTTTTCTGAGTTTGTTAACTTACTGGATGGAGGCAAGAGTAAATTAAGTTGGATTTTAATTCAAAGCTGAAATACACAGGCAGATATGGGAACTTTGATTTGGATAATGTTAGTTTCTGTTCTCAAAATCCCTGTCTGTTAATTGTAGAGGTTTACGGAGATCTTAAGATGTGATTGTAACAGCTTGTCATTTGAAGGACTTGGGTATTGCTGTGTTAATTTAGAGAATAAGACAAAATGAGTTGGTAGCTAGGGGTCATTCACAAAAATAAATACTAAAATATGTCTTTAATTAAAATTATATGGATTATTTTTAGTATTTAAGAACTTTAGAAATATGGCAGGTACTGTGTATGTTCAGTGACCCGTTTGACAGTGCGGTAACATTTTAACTAAGGTGACAGACAAGACAATAAGGAAGGCTAGCAAAACCAAAATGAATCTATATGATAGCGTAAAACAAAACTGAAGCATAACTGTGTTAGATACAAAGAAAATAAAAGGCTACTTGTATGTGGGTAAATGAAACTTTGAAACAAAATAAAATCAAGCATACTCAAGTGTTGTGGAGAAAGAAGCATCTGTCACTAGTTTTTCCTTGGGGGTTAAGCAGCGGGACTGTCCCTACAGTGCGGGGAGGACCACGGCAAACACCGACTGCGTGAGTGAGGACATCACCACGGTTGACATTGCTGGAGACATTGGGCCTGGAATTCTCTTTTTCCTTGGGATTTTTTCCTGGAAGTTTAGTATAGACATGGTTTGGTGGGTAAAGGATTGTTTTTTTCCTCCTTGAGCTCTGTGAGAGCAGGAAAGTGTTTACCCCAGAGTCACCCCGGTTGGAGTGCATAGCACAGGAGGCAGTTTTCTGGACTGCAGTAATTCCGGTAAATGCTGCTTCTGGATTTGCAGCCCCATGTTTCTCCTAAACATATTTTTTGGATACATAACTTGGGGGTTTGAGTTTAAAAGAGACTGAAGAAAATTCTGCTTTTTGCAGTTTTAATTTTTAAATACAGGTGACAGAGAGTGAAGGTCAATTATGTTCTGGTGTCTCTAGATGAGGTAACATTCACATTAGTCCCTCATGAATGTGCTTAGGAAAATCCTGGCTGTTTCACAAATACCTACTGTGATCCTTTAAGGCATGGGTAGCTTCTGTGGCAGTGGTCATCCTCTCAGCAAGGCTCTATAGCAGATGTTAAGTTGTACTTTATTTTTTTATTAATCTGTGAAACGTCTACTGTTGATGCACTACTGATGAAAAACTAAGTACTTGGCTGACTGGACCACTGCCTAAGCTAATATAATACATTTGTTCTCCTAAAAAAGTGGCAAGTTCAGAGGATGTAACATAAGCTGTCAGTTTCCTTTACTGAATGTTAGGTCCGTTAACCTTGCCATAGCCTGACCCTGCTAAAAATAATTGCCTGGGTTTGAACTGACAAGGCTTAAACAACTGTATGATAGTCATAAGGTAATGCTGCCAGGGAGGGTCCTGCTACTGGTTTTTGGGGAGGAATGAGAGGGTCATAGTGCAAGTTATGAACTTTCCTTCCCCATGGCCTGAGCCATAGCCTGTATTTAAATTTTTAATTATTATGGTTCAAAAAGTATTTCTAAGACTTCACAAAACTGTTGCATGAGAAGTGCGAGTACAGTGTCCTTTGTGGTGGGTGCACTTTAATTGCGTGGAAGGGTGGGGAAGGCTGTGGTCTTCTTCCAGCCTTCTTCTTGAGTCACTTGGGAGAGGGCAAAGAGGTTTGAGTCACACATCAGCCAGTGCTGTAGCCCAGATTGTAATTCAGAAAACACCAACTCATATTTAATGCTGAGAAGTATTAGGAGGATGAAAAGGCCATGGTTTTAGTAGTCATTGATTATTGCTTCAAAATTGTGGTAGTTTTGAGAACTTTTGCAGGCAGAAAATGTTCAGTTTGCTTAAAAGTAGAGATCTAAGTACGACTTGGTATTTGCGATCAGTTGCCATTGCTACCTGGGTTGAGGGTTAAAATGTTTGATTTAGCCCTGGTTATTTGCTTTTGCCGCTGATTCCTAAACCTTTTTCTGCACCAGTAGCTGCCTTAGGGACTCTCAGAATACAGGGGATTTGTCTTCCATTTCTGCAGATCTTTACGCTTGCTTTCTTCTGTTTGTCAAATGTTCATCAAACGACTGGGAAGAGAGGGAAATGAGAGTTTATGTTCTTCACTTGTATCGATTAGTGTGAGAATATCGTAATATACATGTGTTTAAGGTAATTGTAAAATGTTGGCTTTATATATGTCTGTGTTGTCTTGCTGCTGTATTTGCAACAGTATTTTCTGCATGCTTCAGTGAGTAGGGGATAAGCCAGATGCCACATACTGAATGGTACAACATTTTTACACAAATAATAGCCTTTCAAATAACTTCTCTATTAGTTTTGAACCCTGTAGCAATGGAACGACTTCCCAGAAAAAAAATATAGTCTGTGATGTGAATTCTAATCATGTGAGGAGAGGCATTAGAAATTAAAGAAATGCTGAGTGAAGACCTGGTGTATCAGCACTCTGGCTCTACTTTCTTTTGTTTTTGAGACATGTGTGAAGATAGTCTTTCTCAAATCACTTGTTCCTTTTTCAGTTTGTCACAGCGCACATTCATGTTTACATGTGTATGTTTACATTTCAGATTTTGATACCAATTCTAGAAAATGCACCAGTAAGCGGGGATGTTACCTTCCACCACTCACTGCAAATTGGTTTGGCTCTTAGGCTTCAGTATTTGCAGCTTGGTCTTGCTTTATATGCTAGATGAGGTTTATGCCAGCCTAATTGGTTGCTGGCATTCCTGAATTTCACAGCTGCTGTATTCAGCTGTGTACTAGAAAAATATAATGAAATACTGTATGCGGAGAGCAAGAGGCAATTGTAAAGATGTAAATGTGCTTTCTGGCAGTTTAATAGTATGTAAACTTCTAGTAACACAAAGAATTTTTAGGAACAGATTGTATGGGTACGTTGCCAGTTTAAACGTTATAGTATACGTTTTCTATTTAAGCTGAGGGTATTTGGAAGATGGACATAACTTTTGGGTTTGATACTTTTTTTTTTTTTAAATTCAGTCCTGACTTTCTTGGCCAGGGAGCAGATGAAGTCTGGCACAGAGATGGAAGATTTATTGTGATTCTTCTGTTACAGCAAGCTGGCTTGCTGTGTTTCTGAGAGAATTCAGTGTTTTCTATTAATTCATCAGCCTGCTTTGATCTCCTTTCACTTCTTATGGCAAAGATTAAACCTTTTTTAATTATTAGTCATTCTCTATCAAAAGTAACAGAGCACAGGAGCGAGTGATAAGACTTACATGGCTCTGTGACTTATACAGTGTCACAGGTTTCATCTTTTCTTCAAAACTTGTAAAATCTGGTAGGATGTCAAAGATTATTATAATATTGTACAGGGTATGTTTATCTAAAATAAAATTTTTCATGTGTCAGTTTTCTCTTTATTCTGGATTGACAGCTGGGCCAAGCCTTAAAAGAGCAGCAAAAGATTGTACCAACATAAGCTTGAGGAGTTGTCCACAGTGGTGAAAAGTTTTTGTGTCCTTGTGGTCCCAGCATGGTGTTTGTAGGAGTGGCAGGGCTACAGGAGGATGGTGGCTTCTGTTGCTACTTTGCTAACAGACTAAGTAGCTATATAAGACAGTTCTACTTTGGAGTGTTCTTGCACAAAATTAAGTCCCTAGATGTCATTAAGTGCAGGAAAATTAATGGAGAGGTATACTGATGAACTTGCATGAAGAAAAATTGGACAAAAATGCTTGTCCAAGGAAATGAGATGAGGGGGCATCATACTCGATGAGTCTTACTTCAGGCCCACCACGAGAACTTGGACAGGGTCCCAAGGGCAGGATGCATGTTTGCATAACATCCTTCGGGTGAGGGGAAAGGAGGAGTGCCTGTGTGTCCTGGTTTCAGCTGAGAGAGAGTTAATTTTGTTCATAGCAGCCAGCATGGGGCTGTGTTTGGGTTTGTGCTGGAAGCAGCGCTGATAGTGCAGAGATGTTTTTGCTGTTGCTGAGCGATGCTCACACAGAGCCAAGGCCTTTGCTGCTTCTCGCACCGCCCCGCCGGCGGGATGGCTGGGGGTGTGCGGGGAGTTGGGAGGGGACAGACAGGGCAGCTGACCCCAACTGACCAAAGGGACATTCCATACCATATGGCGTCATGCTCGGTTTATAAGGGGCTGGGGGGAAGAGGAAGGGGGGGCAGCGGCGTTGGGAGTGATGGCGTTTGTCTTCCCAAGTCACCATTACGCGTGACGGAGCCCTGCTGCCCTGGGGATGGCTGAACCCCTGCCTGCCGTGGGCAGTGGGGAATGAATTCCTTGTTGTGCTTTGCTTGTGCACGCGGCTTTTGCTTCACTTATTAAACTCTTGTGTCTGAACCCACGAGATTTCTCACTTTCACTGTTCTGATTCTCTCCCCCTTTCCGATGAGGGGGACTGAGCGAGCGTCTGCATGGTGCCCAGCCGCTGGCTGGGGTAAAACCACGACACCATGTGTGCAGGGGAGGGCACAGCAGTGGTCTCTGCCCACACATCTGCTGGCAGTGCCTCCGTGGGGAATCCAGACCAGACTGTCCGTGCATGCAGCCAGGGTGCCCCAGGAGGATGGTGCTCAGGAAGCACAAATGGCAGGGTTTGTTCAGACAAAGCGTGGGTCAGGGAAATAAAAAACAACAAATGCTAGAGGAAAGGAACCAAGTGAAGCAAAGGGGGAGGCTTTTTGAGTGGAAAAAACTACTTAACCTTCTTTAGTGGTGGAGTGAATCTTATGCTTTGGGCAAGGGCAAGTGCAGAGGTTAGAAATGTGTATATGGTGTAGTTGCCGGTGAGGCAAGCACTGCCAATGTGAAAGCAGTGCTGCCCACGGGTGCTGGTTGCTCTGCAGGTCCCCCAAGTGCCACACTTTGCCTCAGTTTTGGTTAATCTCTTCCTCTGCACTGTATATTAGAGTACACAAATTTGCTGTTCCCTTCCATAACACTTCCCCATAGCCTCTCTTTTTGCTTAATTTCACTAAGTGTGAACGTTTAGGCAGCCTTTACAATAAAATAAATATTGGCAGTTACATTTGTTGCTTGTGCTGTTAGATAATATGGGGTGTCAGATTTTTCTTCCTTTCTGTCCCTCAGCATTAGGCTTAGAGTGTAAAAAACATTAACTTTGGAAAACAGTCAAATGATGACTGAAGTGGCTAAAAGAGAAGTTTGAACAATCGTTGGAGGAGAAAACTGGAGTGCATTTGAGGGGTTGCGAGCTCTAGAGAAGGAGAAAGTGAAGGTGCAAAGTGGAGGATACCCAGACCAGAGCAGGTGTGTAAGGACTGCACTGTGTTTTGCCCCCGAGCAGGTGCCCAGCAGCAGCAGCATATGCACAGACTGCTCCGGGACGGTCGCTCATACTTTGGGAACCACACATGGCCCTTGGGCACCTGAGGGTGGCTCGGGGCAGGTGGAGTGAGGAATGGCTTGTTTGTGCTGTGGCTCATTAAGGATGGGTGTCAGAGGAGCCATCTTGTTGGACTCGTGTTCTCTAGAAACCCCAGTCGTTGGTACTCTTAGGGCAAAGCACACATGTGAAATCAATGTGACACCTGGGTCTTGATCCTTTTGTGTCACTGCACGGCTGCTCTGTTCTTCTAATTGCATCTTGCTAGTGTACATAGGAAATAGGACATGAAAAACGTGTTGTACAAATCTTTATTCTTACTGAAAGTTTACTGGTCTTATTGTACTTTATGGGGGCTTGCTGGCTTTGGTTCTTCACTGGAGAAGTCAAAGCAACAGCAGTTTAACTCCAGCTCAGCAGTCTGTGTGAGCAGCTGTTTTTCAAGTGACAGTGGGTTATTGTTGCAGACAAGGGAAGGGCAACTGACATCGTTTACCTGGACTTGTGCAAAGCTTTTGACACTGTCCCGCATGACATCCTTGTCTCTAAATTGGAGAGACATGGATTTGATGGATGGACCACTCGCTGGATAAGGAATTGGCTGGATGACTGCACTCAAAGAGTTGTGGTCAATGGCCCAATGTCCACTTGGAATGACGAGTGGCGTTCCTCAGGGGTCGGTGCTGGGACCAGCACTGTTTAACATCTTTGTCAGCAATCTGGACAGTGGGATCGAGTGCACCCTCAGCAAGTTTGCCCATGACACCAAGCTGTGTGGTGCAGTCGACACGCTGGAGGGAAGGGATGCCATCCAGAGGGATCTTTACAGGCTTGAAAGGTGGGCTCATGCAAACTGCATCAAGTTCAACAAGGCCAAGTGCAAGGTCCTACACATGGGTCAGCGCAATCCCAGGCACAACTACAGGCTGGCTGGAGAATGGATTGAGAGCAGCCCTGAGGAGAATGGCTTCGGGGTGCTGGTTGATGAAAAACTCAACATGAGCCGACAGTGTGCTGGCAGCCCAGAAAGCCACCCAGGTCCTGGGCTGCATCAAAAACAGTGTGGCCAGCAGGTCGAGGAAGATGATTCTCCCCCTCTACTCTGCTCTTGTAAGACCCCACCTGGGGTACTGCGTCCAGCTCTGGGGTCCTCAGTACAGGAAAGACATGGAGCTTCTGGAGCAAGTCCAGAGGAGGGCCACAAAGCTGCTCAGAGGGCTGGAGCACCTCTCCTATGAGGACAGGCTGAGGGAGATGGGGTTGTTCAGCCTGGAGAAGAGAAGGCTTTGGGGAGACCTAATCGTGGCCTTCCAATACCTAAAAGGGGGCTTAGAGGAAAGCTGGCGAGAGACTGTTTATTAGGGATTGTAGTGATAGAACAAGGGGTATAAACTAAAAGAGGGGGCATTTAGATTGGACGTTAGGAAGAAATTCTTTCCTATGAGGGTGGTGAGGCACTGGAACAGTTGCGCAGAGAAGCTGTGGAGGTCCCATCCCTGGCAGTGTTGAAGGCCAGGTTGGATGGGGCTTTGGGCAACCTGGTCTAGTGTGGGGTGTCCCTGTCTATGGCAGGGGGGTTGGGACTAGATGATCCTTGTGGTCCTTTCCAACCCAAACCATTCCATGATTCTGTGATTCTATAATTTAATTTTAGTTGAATTACCAACTGATTAGATGCCTGTAAGAAATGGATATCAGAATACAATTTCAGGGGATTTCACTCCTGTGTTGGAACATGTAGTGTGTCAGCCTAGAAGGGAGACAAACAAGCCCTTGCGGACCACACTTCAGGAGACTTTACTGCCTGTGGGAGAGTCGTGTTATTGGAGTTTTCCTCTCTCAATAGAGTCCCAGTCGTGTGGCTTTCATGTGATATTTTGTTTACTTACCACTCAGTTTTCTGTTCCTTGAGCTTTTCACTTGTATGTAGACTCATTAGAGCCTCTGCTCGTGGATCAGGTCTGAGCCACTTCACAGCAAGTGACCAGGAATTATCTTCTATTTGGCACCTCATGTTTTTAACTCTCTTTTTTCTGCCCCTCTTTGCATGTCACAGTGCAGTGAGGAAAATAACTTTTGGAAAAGTTTCTACCAGTTAATAAACATTTGTGTTTGCTTTCTAGGTCGAATTCACCAAGCTATGGTAACATCCCTAAGTGAAGATAATGAAAGTGTAACGGTTGAATGGATTGAAAATGGAGATACTAAAGGCAAAGAGGTAAACAGTTATTTTAGAACTTTTCTATTTTAAAAATGTGCAATCTACATGAATATTACTTTGGAATTTGCACTGGAAACAAAGAGAAAATAAAAATCTTGATTTACTTGATGATTCATCGGTTACAGACTGCTTTGCATGGAGGTTGTTGGGCACATGCTAGTTTCTGTTGTATTAAATTTGACTTCCTGAGCTCTGTGTCATAGCTTTTAAATAGTTCTTTTCATCTATTGATTTTGAACCAGATTACAAAGGCTGACCTTGTTATCCTCTTTTTACAAGTAGAAAAATCAAATTTTTGAGTGGAAGAATGACTTACAGTTCAGACAGGAAACTAGTGGGAGAGTTAGATTAGAAATCTTTTTGTGTTTGTATTATTGAGGAATTGAACTGCTAGTTTGTTTACTTATTTATTTTTTTTTGGCGATAATTTTCCAGCCTTACTTTCCTTAAGAAACTGTGTCTTTGTGTGTAATGATTTGTTGTCCACTCTTTCCTTTAAATTTTGGACCGTGTTAGCCAGTTTCAGCTGAGATTTGGAGAAGGATCTCAGAAATAATTAGGCTTTACGGTTTTGTGAAAACACAGGAAAAAGAAAAAAATAAAAGTGAGACAGTCCTGTTGATCTCATCAGCTGAGCTTATTCTTCTGGACACACAGAATCCATACAGAAGGGAGGTCTTTGAAAGGTCCGGTCAGGGGAAGTGGCAGTCTTTGGAGACCAAAGCTGTATAAGATTTTTAGGAAACCAAGTTTCAATACATCTGAAGCCAGCTATTTTTAAGATCCAGCCCCTTCCCCCTTACAGTTTACAGCATTTTGAATGAGGAACACTTACAAGAAAAAAAAATAACCATGATAAATTTAACATGGTTTCAACTGTGCTTTTATTTTTTGGGTGGTTGAAATTAATCTGTTTCTTTTGCACTGTTTAGGGACTTTCATATAATTGAGATATCTTGCTTTTTACGTTACGCAATGTCTTTCATATTTTGCAATAATTGTCAAATTACCACAGCAGTATTACCTACTTTACAAAATTATGAATATCTATTGGTCATCTTTAATTCATCCATTTTCTGAAGGGTGTGTTTTCAGCTAATACAAAGACCAAAGCTTATACTTGTTTTGGTGAACGCGAGGTGATTTGGGTTTTAGAATTAAAAAATTGTGGGGTAAAAGCACTAAATATATTTACTGTTTATTCTCAAACATAACAGGAGAAACAGAGAGGGTGAATATTCTTTTAAAACTCATAAATGCATTTTATATTCTTTTACACAGATTGACTTGGAGAGCATATTTTCACTTAATCCAGATCTTGCACCTGATGAAGATATTGAACCTAATCCAGAGACACAACCACCACCTATTCAATTAGCCAAAGTAAACAAAATTGTGAAGGTTGGTAATGTCTCTACAACATGTTCATGTTAAACTTTCACTACTCCTATACATGTTGTTATGCTTGAATTTTTAACTAACTTTTGTCTCTGTGGAGCTACTTGATAACTGTGTTCCTTTCTTTTTCCTATGGTGAATAAGGGTTTCTAAAAGTTCTCTAAGAAGTTCTTTGCCAGAGAGGGAGTTAGGAACTAATACTTCTATAAATAACTAAATTTATCTCAAGGAAAAATACAGAAGAGATTTTGGAGATTGTTTTGAAACAGGGTGCATAGCTCAAGCAGTTCTCAGCTTAGGCTCTTCAGGAAGGGATTTGGCAGCAATCACCTCTCTGTACTGCCGATGTGGTATTTTCACTCACTGGAAAGAAGCGGAGATGGGGCTGCAGTTTACGTTTTCAGTAATATGATGATTGAGTAATAGGGATTTCTTTCTTTACAGATTCGACGAACTATTCTACCGACTAAGAATGACACCTCTGCTAGAGATAACAGAGGTAAATGTGATCTTTTTCCATTTCAAGGAAGTAAAAAATATGGGAACATTTTAACATTCTGCTCATCTAACATTCCTTAATAGTTCTGCATTTCTCATTTGCTATGTATGCATGTGACATGTAGAAGACATGGTACATCATTCCTAGACTTATGTATATTTAGGAATTCATACTGTACAAAGAGTATTTATATGCAAGTTTAAGCACTGTAGCATTAGGAAGATTAAGTTGAATGAATTGAAGGAGAAAAATTTACATTTAATCAATTATGCTACGTTAAGTCATATGTGGACGTTTTCAAGTCACAGCATCCTCAATTTGCTTCAGCTTAAAAGAATATTTCAATATATACTAAGTAGTGCACTTAAAATTCTTATTTTTTCATTTTTAGCTTGATTTTGTAACAATCTGCCTGTAAACATTCATTCAAAGAATACTTAAGCCCTGTGGGTTATTTTTTACTCTACAGTTAATAGCAAAAAATCTACAAAAAAAGCTGGAGTACCACAGGAGGATGGGTGAAAAGTATGTATTGGATGAATACAGATGTAATGCATCTATAACATAAGAAAAAATAGCTACTGATTACTGTTTTCATTTTCACTTCTACATTAAACTTAACTCACTTGTATGATGATGATGATTCCTCTTCCAAACATTAATCTACTGTCTTAAATTCAGACTAGATTCCAGTCGGTCTGTTTAAACTTGAAAAATAAGTGGTCGTGCATATCTATGCAGGTGTTCAGGCTCTTCTGGTGGATGATTAGGATCACTTTCATCCTTCTGTCATTTGCCTCTGGGGGTGTTAAATAAATCAAAAATCTCATGAGGAGGGGATTTTTTTTTTAAAACTAATATGGTTTAAATTTGAGATGTCTTATTGATGGGCTTTTCTCACATACGTCTGTTTGGTATGTAACTTGTATTTTGATAGGTCCTATGCGTCTTACTATTCACAGTTGGCCTAAGTATTTGTTCTTTTTTGGCCTTGTAATTAAAATGAAATGGTGTGCTGAGAGCAGCTTAGGTAGTCAATGTGTGCTATAAAATAGATGTCCTATCATGTTTGGAATGATCTAGGCATTTGTCCTGTCTGTTCCGTGCAATACCTGTTTCCATAGTTGTCTGCGTGTTGCACAGTGAGCTGGTCTTCGTTTGGAGTGTCATCTCTGGCTGCTACTCAGAGCTCATACCTTCACGTTTGTACTCTTCTGGCAAACTCTGTTAGGAGCACATGCAGAAAATGGGCCAACTGAAGCAGATCTGCTTGAAGCAGCTCTTAGAAAAACAACTTAAAAGATTCAGCTCTACCAAAGAGGCTTACATGCTCACCACTCCCACTACACTGACTGGGAACAGACATCTCTGCATCTTCAGAAATTGGCATCCTTAGCACATGTAGAATCAATGCATAAGTTTAGACATATTGATTGAACCTTTATTCCTTCCCCTATAGTGTCAGAAAGGTTTGTTTCTTCCATTCACAGACTGAGCGGCGCTTTGCTGCCTTTTATTGGTATCCCTTTGCTCCTCCAGGGATCGGTGGCTCAATGGGGTGGGACCATTTTGTAATGTCTAGAGAATGAGAATCAGCAGAGCTGCTTTTTTTTGGTGTTGTTGTATAATCACAATATAAATAAAAGTTCAGCACTGTAAGTTTCAGAACTCCGTATCTCCGAGTGTATGCTTTGTTCTTATGCACTTAATAAGTTGTACTAATTCTGCAGTAGAGTATGTAAAAATGCGCACATGCAGCATTGGTAGTTAATAATTACGTTGTGTTGGAGTATAACACTAGGATAAAAAAGGCTGCATACCAAATGTGTTTATTAATAGCCTTCTTACATGTATGGTTCCCCCCCACCCCCAATAAATTGTGGGTCTGGAAAGGGACCTCATTTTACCCTGTCATAACAAAACATTTCAGAATTGGGTGTAAATGTTACTCTTCCATGTCCAGGTGAGCTTTGTGCTTTTCCTTTGCAGTGGTTGGTTCTGCACGTGCGCGACCTACTCAGCTTCCTGAGCAGACTTCCTCCTCTCAACAGAATGGTAGTGTTTCAGATATATCTCCAGTTCAAGCTGCAAAAAAGGAATTTGGACCCCCTTGTATGTAAACCGTGTATCAAGGATTCATTCATTCTGGGCATTACATGTACATTCTCTTGGATTATGTTGTTGTCCATAAAGGACAAAGAGTCTACATGTGCAGTTATCTGTGGGCTTCCTCAGGGAGGTTTTTCAGAGCTGTGGCTAAACAAATGTTCACTTTTCTCACAGTTGTGCTAGTATTTGGAATTTGTTTTTCCTTTATGTTTTTTCAATCATCGCCGTGGTGGTTCTTTTTTTTTTTTGGTGGTGATGTTGTTTTTTTTTTTAATTTACCTGGGCTTTCTTTTAATTCAACCAAGAGATCACATGTATCTGTCCAAATTTTTTTTTTGAGGGTCACTGTCCTTATATTTTTGGTCATGTAATTATTGTCCCATTCCCATGACTTTTTTCTAATTAATTTATGAATTTTAGAAATTTAATTGCCCAAATTGTTCTGTACTAATACTGATTTGCTTGAAAAGATACTTGATATAAATGCATTTTCATTACTGATAAATTAATGTAATTGAAATGTTACAGTGTAAATGCTAAATTCATGCAACACTAAAATATTTTAAAATTATATCATTTTCTTTAAGCACGTAGAAAATCTAATTGTGTGAAAGAGGTTGAAAAATTGCAAGAGAAGCGTGAAAAAAGAAGGTTACAGCAGCAGGAACTTAGAGAAAAAAGAGCTCAGGTTAGTATTTTTACCTTGGATGGAAAATGTATGTCAACAAGAGAAGTAGTTTGCAAAGTCATTGTGCTTTTTCAGTCTTTAATAAGTTTTATGAACTGTAAGAATCTTGAAATTAGATGTTTTTGTCTTAAGTACAAATTTGATAAATGTTTTGGTGCTTGGTTACATATTGCTCTCATAAGTATTACTTTGGAGAGTTTTCCCTTTCTTTTAGTTCCTACAGAAATAATTGATTATTTCCGTTGCTTTCTTGTCATATGTTCTTTGAAGATCCAGTGCTGCTGATAACTATTTCTTACGGAGAATATGTTGTTGAAAGTAATCAAACCTTTGGCTTTTAGGTAGGGCTGTTATTGTACAGAAGGTATGACAACATTATAAAAGATTGCTCTTTAAGCGTCTTTGATGCTTCGTAGGAGATCTCTTTGAGGCTCAGGTTTGAACAGTGACTTTTAAACTTTTTTCCTTTAAACCGGTCTGTGTATTTATAACTTAGCTTTCCATCATGCAAGCAGCTTGGCAGCAAGTTGTTAGCAACTTGTGTGAAAGAAATGAAGTTGCTAATCCTGTGAAAAAAATCTCTTAATAGTAAATGACTTTCTGTCACAGTGGTGTAAAGGGTTTAGCAAAACCAGTAGCGTAATCTTGTTGGCAGCCCTGTGTGTATGTGCTAGTCTCTGAAGAGATACTACCAATCCGCTACTGACATGAGAAGTACCACCACCAAGTAAATAATTCAGGCCATTTACTTCATGTTTTGATGATGTTTGTAAGTTGACCTAAAATCACCTGTGTTGAATTCATGTTCTCTAATTTCCATCCATTTACATGAATGCAAAACATGACTGTGTTTTTGTGTGAGGAACAAATATTTGTTCGCTTTATATATTCAAATTCTTTGACATGGTACTATACTTAAAATTTTATCTCTCCTGTGAAGACTCCCTTTGCATCTAAGTCTTAAACTTCTGTGTGAAGAATCTCTGTCTTGATGACTGTCATGGTTTTGCCCCAGCCGGCAGCTGGGCACCAAGCAGACGCTCGCTCAGTCCCCCTCATCGGAAAGGGGGAGAGAATCAGAAGAGTGAAAGTGAGAAATCTCGTGGGTTCAGACACAAGAGTTTAATAAGTGAAGCAAAAGCCGCGTGCACAAGCAAAGCACCACAAGAAATTCATTCCCCACTGCCCACGGCAGGCAGGGGTTCAGCCATCCCCAGGGCAGCAGGGCTCCGTCACGCGTAATGGTTACTTGGGAAGACAAACGCCATCACTCCCAACGCCGCTGCCCCCCCTTCCTCTTCCCCCCAGCCCCTTATAAACCGAGCATGACGTCATATGGTATGGAATGTCCCTTTGGTCAGTTGGGGTCAGCTGCCCTGTCTGTCCCCTCCCAACTCCCCGCGCACCCCCAGCCATCCCGCCGGCGGGGCGGTGCGAGAAGCAGCAAAGGCCTTGGCTCTGTGTGAGCATCGCTCAGCAACAGCAAAAACATCTCTGCACTATCAGCGCTGCTTCCAGCACAAACCCAAACACAGCCCCGTACTGGCTGCTATGAACAAAATTAACTCTCCCAGCTGAAACCAGGACAGTGACCTGCATGTACCTGTGCTTCGTGTTGCTTTGTGTATTCTGCTGCTGGTCTTGTGAAATGCGTTGTGGTTTAACCCCAGCCATAACTGAGCACCACACTGCCACTTGTTTCCCCCTCCCCCCCACCAAGGGGATGGAGAGGAGAATGGACAAAAAGCAGACTTGTGGGTTGAGGTAAAGCGAGTTTAATACAATATGAATAACAACAACAATAATAATAACCAAGTGATGCACAAATGCAATTGCTCACCACACACGGAAGGAAAATAAAACAATCCAATGCCCAGGCTGTTCTTGAGCAGCGATCCAGCCTCCCGTCTCACTCCCCCAGTTATATACGGAGCACAATGTTCTCTAGTAGGGAATGTCCCTCTGGCCAGCCGGGGCCAGCTGTCCTGGCTGGGCTCTCCCAGCTTCTTAGGTACCTGGCAAGGCACGAGAAGCCAAAAAGCCCTTGACATAGTGTAGGCACTACAACTGCCCAGCAACACCTAAAACCATCAGTGTGTTACCAACACTGTTCTCATGCTAAATCCAAAACACAGCACTATACCGGCTACTAGAAAGAAAATTAACTCAGCTGAAATCAGGACAAAATGGAGGAATAATTAGCCAAGCATTGTCTTCTAGTGAGCAAGACCTTTAAACAAGGTTTGAAGAATATTAGGCAAACGCTTTTTCCGTAATAAGCAATGCTCCTTTCTGAATGTTAGAAGGAAACCTTTCAGCAGGAATACATTTTGTGCGTACCTACTGTCAGCAGTTTTTAGTTCACTGTAGTCAAGTTGAACAACATCAAGATAACAGTCAGCTTCTGATGACCAGGACACAGGTTTATCTGAGGTGAGGGTCGGCTGTATGGCAGGTGCAGAGACCTGAGCTGACTCCCTTTCAGCTTGTTAACCCCAATGCAGTGCTTCCTGAGAGCGCCTGCGCTGTTTCCACGTATGATCCAGAAGGAGTTTTATATCATTTTGGGGGACCCACGCAAAACTTTAATAATGTCTGAGCTCCAGAGCTGGCTATGTATGGCATCAGAAGCACATCTGAAATGGTGTAAAAACTGACAGTTGTGGGGAGAAGTGACCAGGAAGGAGATTTGATTGATTCCGCAGAGAACCAGCTCAGGTCACAGTAGGCTCAGGCTTAGCAAGGCTTTTGAGGGCCTCCCTGCATGGCTTCTTACGTGTCTATTCACTCTGGTACCTGGTTTAGGGACAGGAGCTCTTCTGAGCCTGGATGTAGCCTGCAGCATATCCCTGGTCTCGCTTCTGCCTTTTGGAGTGTGTAGGAGTGTTAGGAGAGTTTCCAGTGTATCCAAGTGACAGTAGGAGTTAAGTCGGGACTGGTAGGTAGTAGGATCAAGCTCCTTTACCCGACTTGGATCTGGGTTCAGAGCGGCTGGGGTGCCTGCACTGTCCTCTGCGGGGTGTGGTACTTGTGTAATGGAGTGTATCGATTCATCCGTCGGACCGCCTTGTCTCGGGTTAGGAAGCATTGACTGTATATGCTGTCTGGTGGTGTGCAGTCGTTCCGAGGTGTTCCTTTAGTGTGAAGGTTCTGGCAAGGCAGGATTCTCTTTCTTGAGTAGCCTGTTATTGAGTCCTCAGTTAAAAAGTATTTTCTATTACATGCCATTCAAAAACATAACATAGAAAGGACGTAATTGTTTTGCTTTATGATCAGTAAATTAGCTACATCATAAGAGAAAAAGGCATTAACCTTGCATTTGAGACATTTCTGGTGTTGTGGAGAAGTAAGATTTCAGTTAATGTGTATTTTTCTTATAAACAAATACAGAATATACTGAAGTTTGTATATTTCAGGGAAAAAAGTACACTGAAAATTTTGTTACTTACATCTCTAGGATGTTGATGCTACAAACCCAAATTATGAAATTATGTGTATGATAAGAGATTTCAGGGCAAGTTTGGATTATAGACCACTGACAACTGCAGATCCTGTAAGTACTCCAGCAACATGGAAATTTTTTATCCCTCTGTAGCTTTGCTGTGTGCTTTCAAATGTTTGATGTATACTTCTGTATGCTAACATGAAAAATCAGTAGTTTAATATATGTTAGTATTCGTTATAACATGGATTTATTTTTTTCAGTAATTTTATGATACTGAAATTAGTTGGTATTGAAAGTCTTAGGTTACTAATTATTGTTAATTATGTTATGTCATTTAAATATACTTTTACTGTAAAATAATACCAATATGTGCTAAGTAGCCACTCAGCCTCTGTGTTGTAAATTTTCCTGGGATGCTAGGGGATCTGCCCACAAAACCATTAAGCTTCTTGGAAAAACCCTGTTGAGTATTTAATCTTTGAAGGTAATGAGGGCCTTTGCTTTGCAGAGAAGTCAGAGGACCAGAAGCCTTAAGTGATGAAGATTATCAGATCTCTGTGGAAATCAGAGACAGTGACAATGTCTACCATTAGCATATCTGCCATGTTAGAGCTGGATTTGCTTGCAGTGTTCTGAGATATACTTGGTACTCCACAGGATTAGATCATTGTCTGGAGGGAGTTTTTTTAATGCATGGTTCTCCCTTTTGGGTTCTTGGCTATTGGACAGACAGAAGGTGCTTTTACATGTTCGGGTGACCCACAGGGAAATTTCTCTTTGTTTAAATGATTGGTTAATTAATTCAATAACAGAAGTAAAATAAAATAAAATATAATGTAACTGGAATTGGGGAATATAGTTCACCGAAAGATTGTTTTCCTTTGCAGATTGATGAACACAGGATATGTGTTTGTGTACGAAAACGACCACTCAATAAAAAAGGTATGGCCATTGAAGATTTTGCTGGATTTTTTCTCTGAAAAGCTGCTAGGCAGTAGTAAAAGATAGTGACGTTACTTGTGTTAAAGAGGTCTAGAAATACTTACTGATCAAAGGTGGGACTGTTTTTCTAGGCAGTATGTGTGATGGTCCCAGAAATTTAACAGACTCATCATAACTTGGATAAAAGTGGGGAGAAAAATAGTTCAACTCTTACTATTTTATGGATTGGGAACTGAGGCGCAAAGAGACTGCAATTTTTGTTCAAGGTCATTGAAGGTGTATTTAGTTGATCTGGGAATTCTAGTGTAATTTATTCAGTACGGTTACGTTGCATTAGGATCACCATTCTTTTAAACTATCCTTCAGGTGATGTCCTGGGCAGAGAGCTACGCAGTGAAAACTTTCATGCACCTTTTTTTGTATGTGTGTTTTTATACTTCCAAGTGGTCTTGAATCAGACAGCAAGGGAGTGATTCAGGTGCCTGAATGCTGATATCTTATGACTAGTTAGGTGCCCAAATGTGTCCAAGACATCCTCGGAGGACTAGTGGATTAGAGACAGACTGGAGACTTGTATCCCCTGAAATTGCTGCTCAGGGATGGGCAAGATGCTCTAGGGGCATATTAAATGCCACTAAAAAACTATTAGGTATTGGAATAAATCCCTAGGCACTTTTTTATATATGATTGGCATAAGAACTGTTTTTCTTACTGCCTGCTCATCAGACTGGAGTTTGTATTTCAAAAAAAACCCGTTCAGGTTTTCAACTCCAGTTAAATCTCAGTCTTTCCATGAAGTTCTTTACTTCCAGCAGGAATTTGAGAATGCAAATGCTTCTGGATTGCAGGCTGTCTGAATCCAGTGCTTAAATAAGCTGACCTTTGTTTTCAAAGATGTTTCTTCCCTTCTTTTTCTATTATATTTTGTTTAGCTAAAGGACTCAAAGAGCATCACTCTGGTTCTGAAACAACATGGGATGCATCTGTTATATTTGTACTATCAGAACTACACGTTGAGGATTATCTGGAGCATTTCCACAGGAAAATGGGAGAATTGTATGGGAAAGGGAAAACATGATACCAGTATATAGTTAGTTCTAGCCTTATTTTTTCCCCTCTGCATTGCTGCTTCCCCGACTTCATTTTTTTCTCTGTTTTCACTAGTACTATTTTCTTGTCCCTGTATTTTTTCTTTTATTGATCTGAAAGGAATGCACAATCTCAAATACTGGTTAATTGAAACTGTTTTGCACAACTTATTTAATAAGGGCATTCAACATACAAATCTGGGAGCAGTTATATTTCTGTTTCCGCATTGGAGGTTGTTTTTAATAAAATATGACTTAGAAATCCGATATGTTTGGAGGAAAGACTCTTTTTACCTGTACTTAAGGTGGACAAAGTGAATTTACAGTAAATAAGAGCAGGTTGTCATGGGGCATGAGTTAGGATTCGAAGTAGGATTTGATTTTGTGAAAGTTGCGTATCTTGGGTATTAGTGGTTTGGAGATACTTAAAAAAAAATCAGAGGGGTTTGTGGGAAGATGAGTGTTTTAAGTAAAAATGAGGTTGGCCCTAAAGTAAGTTTTGCATTTAAGGAGTAAGCCATAGAAAAAAGGTGTAAATGAAATAATCAATGTAGGGAATTAGCCATAAAGGTGATCTGGTAGCCACGTGATGCATTTCTTCTGAAAACACACACTTCATAAGAAGCAGTATTTCTCAGGCCACTTTCTAGAAATGTGGAGTATAAAAGAATCAAAAGATTCTAGTGTGTAACCCCTCAAGAGGGAAAAATAGAATTCGTTTGTTTTGTCAGAAATTTTACATAGAAATGCAAGTAGGACACACTAGTGATCCTGACTGTAGACATAAAGGATCTTTATTTTTGTGCATATCATGGATCACTGGGTTCTCTGTTTTGCTGACTCATATCTCATACAACAATTAGCTGTAAATTGTAATGCTGTGTAGTAATTATAGCCTGGGAACTCGCTATTGAAATCGCATCTAGATGGCTTTTGTTCATTCCCAGTGTTAGGAAGGATCATTAGTGTTTTCAACTTTTTCTACTTAAAAGGTAACTTTAGAAAGGATTTTACTTTACAGAAATTCTATATTAAAGATGTATATTTTAGGTTCTAGGTGGGATACACAAATGAAAATATCTGTGTAGAATGAAAGCAGATTTTTTCTTTTTGAAAGCTGTGAACATATGACTGTAGCATTAAGGATTTAGGGAAAGTAAAAAAGATAAAAACACAAAGAAATGAATACCCTTATGATAATCTGATTTATTGTACAATTTTAAGTTTGACAGTCCAAGCAGTATGGGACTTAAACATCTAGTTTCTCCAGTAGGAAAGTTATTTATAAAACTGAAAGGATATGGCAGTATTCTGTAAAACAGTATAGAGGCCCTGAGGAAAAAGAACTCATATTTATGGAAGTGGTGTTATAGAATACGTAACAAGTTACAATGGTAGTGCTATAATTAATGATCTTAGTTTTTCTAATCAACTTGGTACAACCTCTCTTTAATTTCTAGCAGTTCATAGGATAGGATGACTAGACTTCCAAGATGAAATCTCTTACGTAGCAGATTGCTGTGTAGGCATCAAAAGCCCAAATCCATTGCAGTGTTGTTACTTGGAGGAGCTGTGTTATCTGAGATGTTATAAGAATGAAAAAATGTAAAGAATAATGATGTGTTGTTAGTTAAATATATATTTCACTTATTTTATAGAAACTTTAATGAAAGACCTTGATGTAATAACAATTCCTAGTAAAGATGTTGTGATGGTACATGAACCAAAACAAAAAGTGGATTTAACAAGGTACTTAGAAAACCAAACTTTTCGTTTTGATTATGCCTTTGATGACACGGCTGCTAATGAAATGGTTTACAGGTATGTGTATATGCTTTTTTGCTTTTTTTTTTTCCCCCCCGTGAATCTTTTTTCTCATGTATCTCCCATGTCAATAACTGTGGGCTTACCTGAGTCATGGACTTTACTCTTATTCTCTGTGTTACCAGATATGTATATTGCTACCTCCATTCATTTGCCTATTTACTTTTGTTTTGACTCTTTATCCTGAATTCTTCACCTGTCATATCATTTCCACCTCAGTTTACCTCAGTCCTGCTCTCAGTCCTCCTCTAAGACCTGCTGGTTTCCAGTCTCTCGTGTGTGTTGCCTGCCTCCTCAGCTACTGCACATTTGAACAACTTCAGGAGCTCTCCACTTGCCTCCTTTGGGTTATTGTCTTACTGATTGGTGTGTGTGCAGCACCTGAGGAACTTGTGTCGTGGCTTTTGGTCTTCAGGAAACTTGGAAGAAAAGGACAGCCTCTGCCCCAAAGAGCATGCAGTTTGAATATAAGATAGTTAGGAGATGGAGACAAACCAGAAGAGAGTGGGGAAAGAGTACACAGAAAGAGAGAGAGGTTGCATTGCTGAGATAGATGAGATGGCCTGGCTTCTGGAAGCAGTCTGGCTGATGTGACACAGAGGTGCATGGAGCTAAATTACCTTGCTCAAAATCCTGCATCTTTCTGATTTAACAAAGACACTCATCCACTTTCAGCCCTAAGGTATTCGGATCGCCATTTTCTCCTCTATTCTTTGTTTCACTTCAACAACTGACACAGGATAATGCACACAGTGCTTTTAAAAATGTTTCTAGAAGTAGCTGTTTACCTTGCACAGGTTACTAAATGGAGTAGATACAGTAGGAGGCAAGGCTAGGCACCATGACAGGTCATAATTTTGGTACACGACTTATAAATACTGCGAAGCTTTTTGCAGGGAGTATTTATATTAGAAAGGAATTTAATGAAGATAATTTTCCTTATGCTTGGAAAGTGCTTCCCATAGCCTTAAGGAGCAGTGACAGAGAGATATCTTAATCCTTGCTTTTAATCCAGCAACTAGGAAGTGAAAATTAGCATCCTGTACTATTTGGTGTTGGACGCTAACATCCTGTTGGTGGTAACAGAAAATTCATAGTAAAAGAATTATTAAAAGGCCTTGAAAATTAAAACTTCTGTGTCATATAATCAGGAAAAGAAGGATGGTGAAAGGAAAATCTGAATCGTGTGTTAGTTTACATTAACAAAAGACTTGTAAACAGCAGAGCTCTGCCCTTGGAGACCTCTCTAATTGTCATCTACTGGGACCATCTTTCCTTTCTCAGTACGGCAGAGCTGCGGGAGGCCAATCCAGCTGGTGATGTGTGCCTCTTGCAATCGTTTTCCTCCCACTTAACAAGCAGTTCTTCTCATCTCCCTCCTTCCTGCTATTCATCTTTGTGATCGTAGTGGTTAAATGTGAGGGGTATTTCTGGCATACAGCGTTGTTGAATTTTTGTATTGAGTTTCCTCTGGACAATTTTTATTAGTTATATAACGCATTAATGGTAATACAGGAAAATATTGACATAGTTGTATTCATACTGAAACAGTAGCTCTCTAGACTGTGTAGCAGTACAGCCTTTCTCCTTCACCCTCCTATGGCACAATAATGACTATTACTTGAAGGGCGATCTGCTTGAAGGATGTCTGTAATAACAGAAGTAAGAGCAAGACAGGTATTGTCATCTGCTCTCGCCAGAACTTCGGGGTCACAGTGGGGGAAAAAACAGTTTGGGAGATCACTCCTGTTGTCTCCAGTACGCTAAAATTACTCACTCTATTTCTGTACTGAAGTTTCTTCAGTTTGAGGGGGAAAAGGCAAAGTGGTGCTCTTTTTGATTGCTGTTTTGCTTAAGCTGTATTTTAAGTATTTTTGAATCCATGAGCCACAACACTGACGTGCAAGTTTTCATTAATATTAAAAAGCACGCATTGGTTTGAATAGGTACACCTTCTGAATTTTAAAGGAGAACCAGAGTTTACATTTCTGAAAGATAAGATTACAAATCAAGGTTCTAGTAAAAGTAAAGTTGGACCGTTTTGGCATGGTACTATTTGGACCTGTAAAATGCTTTATGGAAACTTTTGTAGATACATTTGTATTTTGCCATACTTCAAAATAGATATCATTGAGTCCCTTTTTTACAGATCAGCAAAATAAGTTGTTTCAAATTCAGTTAAGCGGAGATGGTGGAGTGTGCTCCTTAGGTGGATAGGCTTTGTGGAATTTTGTATTTTATATATAAAAAGAACAAACATCAAAATATGGAAATATCCTCTTGAGGACAAAAGAAATACATGTTTAGAAGAAGCATAAAAGAAAGACAGGCTGCTGAGGCATCATCTGGTATATTTTTGATGAAAATTCATGATTCAGTTACACTCAGATTTTTTGCTGAGTGGCTCGGCTTTGCCCATATTATTTTTTGTAAGTGATCTTGTGTTTGTTCCAAAGTGAAGTGAAAGGAGCTTGTAACGTCTAGATGTTTCTGTAAAGAATTGTTCCTGTTTCTGTCGCTTAAAGATATTTTATGTGTAAACACCTGGAAAAAAGTTAGAAAGAGAGACTTTTGCAGAGAGACTCTGACCGCCACTGGCAACCCTCCATTAGGTTACCCTTTGCTTTTGGAGTTTTTCGTTAAATAATGGTGATAAGCAGCTGAAGTAGGAACAGTAACTCTATGGTTTTTTAAAGTAAAAGTAAATTCTATAACATAGAATAATGATAATTTGGATAATACTTTTTGACACATCAGATAGTACTTCAGGGATAACTAGATTTTTCCATTCTGAAGAGCTTGGATATCCATTTTCTTGAGCCCTTTCTTGGTGTATGTATGTTCTCAAAATATTAAAGTGTGCAATGTTGTTTTGGCCACTTGTCTTCTAAATTTAGTTTTGGAAGCTGACTTAGGGAGGAAAAAAACCCGAAAACCAAAAGCAAAACTGTAGCAGAATTTTAGTATTGGCAAAACCAAAGTATTTATCTGCTCCACTGTCCTATTTTGATGTCTTCTGTCTTATTTTGGGAGCTCCAAACTCTATGTAGTAAGCTGTGCTGTTGTTGTAAAATAAATGAGAAAGACCTTGTAACTTTTATTTGACCTGGGTTTTGGTTTTGGTTTTTTTTTTTTTTAATATTTCAGTGCCTTAGAGCTGATAGTTTCTTTAGTTCAGGAATTAATTTAGAGATGTCATTTGGCCTCTCAAAATACAGGACCGGTTTTGTCACTTCTGGCCTTAAAATTTATAGCATCTTTGTGGTAGTGACATCTTAAAGTAATTCGGTTTCTCAAGTACTGTTGTTTTTTGCATTTAAGGTTTACAGCTCGACCATTAGTGGAGACCATATTTGAAAGGGGAATGGCCACTTGTTTTGCCTATGGGCAAACAGGTAGTGGAAAAACCCATGTAAGTATTTCTTCTACATGTCAGCGATAGACTTTTATCAAATTCTAATTAGTAATAAATACCTAAGTTACAGTTTTGTGACCTTTATAGTGTATGTTTGATCTTTTTATTTATTCATTTTATTTAGACTATGGGCGGTGACTTTTCAGGAAAGAACCAAGATTGTTCTAATGGAATATATGCACTTGCAGGTACGACTTGGTCTGTTGGCTTTTTGCAAATTAGTTGAGATGAATAAATTTTCTTCTCCCTGTTGTACTAACATAAGGGTGTACGTATTTTGCATTACAGTGAAGCTTTTGTAACATGCAAAGTATTTGCTAGATGTTTAGTTTTCGCATAGTAAATGTATATATAGATTACTTTAAAAAATGTGATCAATGTAACAGTTAATTAAGCTTACAATTTTGGGGTCTTCTGGATATTCTGATGTAAAAACTGCAATGTTTTAGACTTGGTTAACTGACCCTATCTGTTAATACTTGCAAAACAGAGATGCTGTAAATTACTGTTAAGCATTAAGGACTCTTCACTAAACGAAAATACATAATTAGATTTCATTTTATCCTGGAAATGTATTCACAGCTCGAGATGTCTTTTTAATGCTAAAGAAACCAAACTATAAGAAGTTAGATCTTCAAGTCTATTCAACGTATTTTGAGATCTACAGTGGTAAGGTAAGTAGCTGATACTTCTCTGGGGAAGGTGGAACTTCTCTTTCACAAAGATTTTGTCACATAAAAGATTTTTTTCCTCTTTGTACTAAATGCTTTTTAAAAAATTCTTTACACTTGCAATCGTGTTTTTCCATGGAATGCTTTGCATGTTTGATTTGAAACAAAAGTGTCTTTTAAAGCTCCTTTTTAACTGTTCTGTTTCCCCTCCCCAACTAAGGTTTTTGACTTGTTGAACAGGAAGACAAAATTAAGAGTGTTAGAAGATGGTAAACAGCAAGTCCAGGTGGTGGGATTACATGAACGGGAAGTCAAATGTGTTGAAGATGTTCTTAAGCTTATTGAAATAGGCAACAGCTGCAGGTATCTCCCATAGCTTCCACCAGTTTTTCATTGCACATTAAAGAATCAGAACATGATTTTTTTGGGGGTCCCTTCACAGTCGTGGCTTTTTAACGTGTTTTTTGATGATGTTGGCTGCAAGTAAGGAATCTGCTTACATTTTATACATTTAGAATTTCTCTGTCTCCAAGAGAGAAATAAGAACTGATTTTTCTACAGGATATGAACTGTATGCATTATGTAACCAGCTTACTGACTTAAATTCACATCATTTATAATCTGAAATACTGCCAGGTTCTTCAGCTCTAGAAGGCCTTGATATGTAGTGACAGAGGTTAAGTGTAGAATTTTTATTTTTTTTTAAGAATCCAGCTTCATGGTTTTTAAAATTAGCCTTCTGCATAATCTGCTGTCTGATCAGATAAAAATGCCATCAACTCTGATAATCTGAAAACTTTGAAGACCTGGTTATTCTTGCTTTTAAAAGGGAGGTAAAATGTTACTCATCTTCCATTTCTATTTGAAGAGATTATTATTGTACTATGTACCTCCAATTATTAGGGTTGTATATCTGTTGTCCACAAGAACTGTAGATGTGCTGTCAACACGTGTAAGAAAATACAGGGCTCTGCCTGAAAAAAATAGCATTCTGAGGTTAGTGTGTTTAACATGTATGGTCCTCTGCCTCTTCATACGTCCTTCCCTTCTCTCCTTTTGTTTAAAGGACATCTGGCCAGACATCTGCAAATGCACACTCATCTCGAAGCCATGCAGTGTTTCAGATTATTCTCAGAAGGAAAGGGAAATTGCATGGTAAATTTTCTCTGATCGATTTGGCTGGCAACGAAAGAGGAGCAGATACTTCCAGTGCAGATAGGCAGACACGACTGGAAGGTGCGGAAATTAACAAGAGCCTTTTAGCACTCAAGGTAACTGAAATATTACCATTGCCTTTGAGTAGGTGGAAACTTCTACATATAATAGCAATGACTATTAAAAGGAGTGTTGTTGCAGGCTTTGCTTGTCTACATAGTCTGGTGATGTGACAGGTAAAATAATGTATTGATTTTTCCTTTAAGTGCCTGAAGGAACACTTGGTAATTACCAACTAGAAACATTGCAGAAACACTGCACTATCAATTAAAAAAAAACACAAAAAACACCAAAAACCCCAACCCTTAAAAAAAAATTCCCAGTCATTGAATTTGAAGTCTTTTCTGATATGTATCTAAAATGGGAGGACAGATGACCTACTTTGGTACTCAAGGTCTGAAATACTAACTGGAAATACTCTTTACTGATTCCAGTATTTCTTTTTTTTTTAATTTTATAAAAAATAAAGTTACCTTTACAACATATTTATTTACTGCTGTTACTTAATTCACTAAAGCAACACAACAGCAGCGTATCCAGAAAGAACTAAGAAATAGTAACCTTTGAAAGTTACAATCCATTTTTGACTGCTCTTCTTTACAGCAAATTGCCTGCTACAGTCATTCTACAGATTTTCCATACATTAATCCAGAGCACATCAAGAGAGCTAACAGATATTACTTAAATATTCATATGCCTTTTTTGGTTTGTTTTATAATGCTCAAAAGAGGTCCAGTCTAAATAGGGAAAGTGTTTTTTTGGTCTCAACTGGGGAAACAGTAGTTTTGAATGTCTCAGAACTTATCTCTGTTGTTGGTTAGTTTTGCTTAGGTTTTCTGCTCTCAGCATCAGGCTTGGGAGGAGACTTGTATCTGACCCTTAGCAGATCTCACAGAACAACGCAAAATGTAATGTGTAATATGTGATTACAAAATTACATGGTATGTCAAAAGATTGGAAGCAACAGTTCCAAAACTGTGGCCTGTTTTGATTTAGCATCAGAGTAAATAATGTGAGCAACATTGTGTTGACATTATCACTTGTTTCCAAATGTAACTGCATAAAGCTGGTTTTGTTTTGTTTTGTTTTTTCTCCTTTTTTTTTTTTTTTCCGTTTACTTACTGATTTTCTACTGGCTAGTGCCTTCAGTGCCATACCCATGGAACATACTTAGTTCATTTTTATACAACTTGTCTTTCTAATTACAATGAAAGGTTCTGCTGTTGCTGTACTAGTGGTTGTGATCTAAATTAATTGGGGAGGGAGAAATAAAAGTAAGGTGAGGTCTTGCAGGCATCTACACAGTGGTACAAGACGGTGTAAGTTTGTCAATGATATGTTAGTTTTCCGTTTTCCATCTGTACCCCTACAAACATTACACAGTTTTTTCCATTTGTATTCAAGACCCTTGGATTTATTGACAAGTTCAAATTAAACTAGTATGTTCTGAGGAGTGGTCTTTGGTGCTAATCCAAGATCTCCTATTTGCATCTGGATATCACTCCTGTCTTAACCTGTTTGGATTTTTGGTACAGGAAATTATTTCTGTAACATCTCTACATGGAAGTAGTGTTTTCATTTTGTTACCTGTTTTTTTGAGCTGTGATGAAAAGCGAAAGTAGTTAAAAACTCATTTAATTTAGAAGCTGGGAGTGTCCTCCTATAATCCTTTTACTAATAAGGAGATAATCAAATTCTAATTTTTCAGGAGTAAGCAAACTAAAAATCATTGTAGGAAATTAAAATATCTTAATGAAACTTGCTGGTTGCCATATCAGTAATTCAACATAGGCATTTCTTACTGGTTTTACTTTGTAATGTCACTTGTTGAATCTCTGTTGCTCCTCTTCCTGTCTAATCTGCTTTTCTCTGTATGTAAGTATAGTATTAATGTACGAATTCAAAAACTTCAAGGAATGCAGTGCCTTGCTCACTTATAAGTACTGAGTCCTTTTTAGCATTTGCATGTGAAATTCACATTCAACAAGCTTCAGTCTTTTTGTTTATCTGAGCTGTGCCCATTCTATAAAATTCAGCTGGTGAGTTTTTTTTAAATAATCACTTTAGTGAAAGCCAGCTTGCCCTTGTGTTTGTTCTGTTCTATACCATGACAGTTTTATTCTGAGCCTGTTTTTAGTTCTGTTTTATGCTATTTCACAGTTGCAGTGCTTTCTTGGATTATCATCCCACAGTTTCTAGCCTGGCTTTTGGAAGAAGCTGTTCCTAGGAAATCTCCAAAGGCCACAAGGATGTGGCTGCAGCTAGAGGATTAGCTGAACTACTGTAGAACTATTCATGTAACACAGAAGCTATTCCATCTGTTAGTGCTGCTAAAAGCAAATCTCTGATTTGAAAAGCTTCTGAAGTATGGTTGGTTGGAGAAGTTCTGTGTGTAGATGTATTAAAACTGTACCAAGGAGGCCACAAGAAACTGTACTTGTGAAGAGTTGCTTGTAAACAAAGTACTAAAGTGAGGGCAGAAACTGAAATTAATAATCAAAATATGACAACAACAACACAGAAATTTAAATTTAAACTGTGTAAGAAGTAATTTATTAGCTGGTGTTAGACCTCTGAGTGGGCAGAAGTGATGTTTAGATTAGTGCGATCTTGTTTTGCACTGTTGTACTTGGTTGCTGCTGTAACTTCTATAGTAATTTCATAATATTTACATCTCTGCAGTATTTCTCACCGGAACCAATTGCAAACATGAGTTTAGCCCCATAGCCTTGTGAGTGAAAGAGGAGACCTTATTCCTGGTTTTTTCACATGGAGAATATTTTAAAATGGGGAATGCCTTACATTTTCCAGTGTCTTCCAATAATAAGTACGTCATTAGAGAGCTATGCTTACTAGGTTTGTGACCTGTGGGAGCTTTCAGAAGGTTTGTTTTCTTCCGAGCTGTAAAGAAAGTCAGTGGTATAACCAGAATCAGAGCTACTGCTTTTAATTGATAGAGTTAACAGGTGTTGCTGTCCACATTGCTTCTGCTGGCAGAGGTTGTAGATGATTCAGGCTTTTGCAGCTGATAATCAGAAATAATTGTTAGTCTGGACATTTAACGCCATCACTGATTTTTTTTCTTGTTGTTGGGTACAATAGATATAAACATTTTGGATGAAACTCGGAAAGTTTTTAGGCTCCTAAGTTCTTTTTAATTTCCTACCTGTCTACTGAACTTAATGAGAGGTAAAAGGCTAACACTTCTTGCATCTTAAGCTTTAACGGTAAATTTGAGTATTTTAGGGTACAGCAACATAATTAAGGCATGTATTTTGTGATTTTGAACTGCATTTTTATCATATTTATTCAACCCACGTTAAAGAAAAATGCATAAACCTGTTTGTTCTTTCAGGAATGCATTAGAGCCTTAGGCCGAAATAAACCTCATACACCCTTCAGAGCAAGTAAACTTACTCAGGTGCTAAGAGATTCATTCATAGGAGAAAACTCCCGTACCTGTATGGTAAGTTGGTTGGTTAACTGTTTGTTCTAACAATTAAAAGGAGAAAAGACATTGGGAATTCAGGATTTTATGTTTAAAATTGTTCACTTGCCACTGGCAATATGCTGGACTTAAGTTTATCCACTAACAGACGCTAGATGTGAAGTGAGACTTTCAGCAGAGACATTTCAGGTGACTTGCTCCCTTCTCACTTTATATTGGCCTTTCCTACTCCTTGTTCTAGTTTCGGAGCTAGACACCTAGCTAGAAACACTTCTAGCTTGAGAAGTTTTTTTGTTTGTTTGCTTATTTTTAATAATATCTTAATTATACGAGAGTATTGTTTATTGATTCAGACTTTTTCCAATAGCAGTGTAGACTGGAAGTACAGTGGTGAGTTACAGTCTTTAAATGACAAAGACAAATTTAAAATTGGTATCAAAAGCATCAGAATATGCTCTAGGCTGTTGAGGGGGCAGTAGTTGGAATAGATGGGATAAAAAGTTGTGTATTGTATAAATTTGCATTTGCATCAGACTGAAAAACAGAAATTTTCTGTCAGGTGGTGGAAAGGACAGATAAAAGCATTGATGTCCACTTGTTTTATTTGTGCATCCTTAATATTTCTCCTTATGGAAATGCAAACTCTCAGCAGTGGAGACTGATTGCTAGGCTGGTTTGTGTTGGTTACTTTTCACTCCTTGGAATTAATTAGCCTAGACACCAGAGAAATCTGCAGACCACAGCATGAAAACCATGATGTTAGGGCAGCTTGCTCTTCCCTTTAGGTTCTCATTTGCAAAAGGTGGTAAAAGAGCATTTTTTATTAATCTTTTTTTCTCCTTCAGTTTTCTGATGAAAAGACAGGACTGTTTCCACTGAGTTGTAACTTCATAAAACGTATTCAGGATCAGAAAGCTAAATTGTGCATCTCAATAGCTAGTGTATCCACACTACTAGAGATCTGGAAAGTTGTCCTGGTAGAAATTACTCTGTGTTCTTAGAATAATTAACATTTGTGAATATTGCATGAAGTTCTTACCGTCCCCCTTACCTCCTCAAAGTGCTCACAAGCTGTCTTTGTTTTGGTGAAGCTTTTTTAATTGTTACTCTTGTCATGGAGTTGTCATAACATTTTTTACCATTGGAATGTGTGAGAATGCCGTCGAGGATAATGTATATTCTGTGGGTGTTCGATTTCTGATAAAGCTTGCATTCCTTTATTTTATAGTCAATATAGTTCAAAATTAAGGAGAAAAATCCCCTCTGAAAGTGAGTGGAAATATGCTTGAATTATTTTTTCTTTTTTGCATTCACATAACTAAAATCACTTTACAATTAAGAATAAGCAAGCCCTTTCATGATGAGATACTGCTTTCAGACTCGTTTTTATGTTACTTTTCCATGTAGTTTCCCGGTACTGGAACCCCTTGTGACGTTCTGGTTTTAGTGTTTGTTTACGTGTAATTTTTATCAAGAATTTCATCAGCAAAGTTCTTTCTTAAGATACTGGTGTGGGAAGAACAACACTTGGGTAGCTGTGGCTTACTCTTGATTTATAGCTGAAAGGAAGCAGGGAAAGAAAAGAAACCTACACTGTGTCTTTATGTTTGTTTGAACTGAGCTCTCGCATTTGCAGCAGTTGTTCCTGCGATAACTAGATGGGCGCAGAATAAAGCTGCCTGTCTAGAGATACGACAGGTTTCTGAACAGCGTATATTGATTTGCGTGAGGTGTAGGAGATACCTTAGCCTGGTGTTCCCTTCAGTTCCCTGGAAAAAGGAGAGGAGATTTGCACTCCAGGGGCCAGGTGGTATGAATAGGGGATATCGATCAGCAGCTTCACCCTTCTTCCTGGTCTTCCTTTGCCTCTTTTATCAAGATGATTTATTCAGCTTTCCATTGTGGTATTTAGAGCTGGCTCCTTGGCAGGGTGTGCCTGGTTTGTAAGCACATTCACATCTTAAGTTTTATGTCATACACTGGCAAAATTTTCCTCATGAAATTTGCAGGGAAAGAAAAAGGCAAGTCATTATGGTTTATGATAGCTAAAGTTGAACAATAGTTTATTAAAGAATTCTTACCCTGTGAGTGGATAAGACTGACTGCTAGTTTGCAGCAGAGCCACGTAATTAACTGTGGTGTTTCAAACTTCTGAAAATGATTGCAAAAATAGTTAATAATGAGTAGTTTACTTTCATGTTTCTATAGCTGACTGTATAGATAGTTGCTGTATTCCCTAGAAGTGTCTACTTTATGTAAAGTAAATTAAAGTGTAGACCCTTTTAGTTATAACTGTTATAACTGTCACAAGGTAACATGTAGATGATGGTAGTATTTCCTCCAAGAAATTTTAGCCTGTTACTGGCAAAATAATGAGTTTGCAACAGAGAAATATTATTCAATTTGAAAATACTCAAATTTGAACACGAAGACCTCTTTTAAGATGCTGGTTTTGCTTGTCAGTGAATACATATTTATTGTAAATGGATTCCTCAACAAGACAAAGACTTGGTCCAGTGTTCTCAAGTGTTGTTAGTAAGACTTTACACAAATATTTGGCGCTTTTCAATATGGAATGCGTGTAAAATGATGTAATAAAAACTTGTGATTTTAACTTTCTAAGAGATTCTTGAAATGTCCTGGTATGAAATACCTGCTGGGCCACTTGGTTTCTGACATACTAATCTGTTAATGGGATATTTGTGTCAAATTTATTTGGTAATTTCTACACTTCATTTTTATTTGGCTTTTCATCGTTTGTGGACTTACTGATACAATTTTAAAAGTTACATCTTTAGGGATGGAGCATTCTCTTTTGTACAGAAGATTAAACTATGATTTGGAACGTTTTTTTTTCACCTTCAAATTTAAAACAAATATTTTGAAAATAACTTCATAATGTGGACAGTTATGACTACGATCTGCTTCATTCTAAAGAAATCCAGAAACACAGTCAGCATTAATAGGTTGTTTTGGACTTCATTAGTTATTGCAGTTTTACTGAATTCCTTGTCCTTAAATAGTTTCAAAAACCATTTAAATTTGTTTTTGAAGAGTTACATAGTAGGATAATGTAGCATCATAATTTGAAATTTGCAGGGTAGCTACATAGAATAGTCTCATTTTCTGCCCTTCCACCCTTGATGTGCTGCAGTTATAGCTGAATTGCTAGACCACTCAGCCCTCTGGGATGGGAGAAGGAACCTCAGACTTCAGTGTACCGAAAGGGCCATTGCTCCCACTGTGGTAGATTACAAGCAATACATAGAATCATAGAATCTTTAAGGTTGGAACAGACCTCTAGGATCATCTAGTCCAACAGTCAGCCCAACACCACCGTGTCTACTTGAGCATGTCCCGAAGTTCCACGTCTACACGCTTCTTGAACACCTCCAGGAACGGTGACTCCACCACCTGCAGACACATTTGATATATGAAGAATGGCAATTATGGATTTTAAAGATATTTCTGTCCATAAATAGTGCAGTTTTTTTCCATCCTCATTGGGAATTAAGAATGAGGAAGCGAATGACAGAGAGGTCAGAGCTCTCTTGTCCTGCCTAGACTGCGCTTGTTGAGGCGTGAGGACACATGACGTAGTAGTTTGTGCTCAACAGACTGGGTCTTGTGTGTGGGCTCCTGTGCCCTGAACAGGGTATCCGCATGGCTACGGCGGCAGTTCCCTATAGGAGCTGTACCTTACACGCTTCAGAAGGCTGAGCAGTCAGTCCCCTGGGGTTAGGGCAGTTGCCCTGTGTGGTGTGCTCTAACACTGAACTGGTGGAAGAGATGCATGCAGCTCTCATGTTAAATGAGTGGAAGGATGTTGGGAACTTGTAGTTTTTTGTTAATTACCACTGAGAACACTTCATGTGTAAAGAGACATGCAATCATATGATATATATTTTTTTTAAATCTACACTTGCTTTCGTTAGTAACTGATGTGTACCCGTATTAGAAGTTTAAACTTAAGTCTATATGGTAGCAGGCTCTTTAGACTTTCTAACTCCCTCCCACCACATATTTTTCCTTTTTCCCTAGTAGGAGAAATTCCTCTCAGGATGACTGCCCGTGATTTTGTACAGTAATGGCAGCAGCAGGATGAGAGAGAAGACCAGGATTATCTAATCTTCATCAGTTTCAGTCTCCTGATACTGAGCTGCCACAAAAAATGTTAGTGTGTAGGATCATAGAGGTGTTTCTCCTGGGTGGTGCCTTTACGGCTTTCCTGAAAGGAGCACAGATGAAAAAATTGGACTACTGAGAGAAGCTAGGACAAATAATGGTGCCACTGTTGCCTGATCACAGTTGTTATTTTTGCTGAGTGCTGGAAAGAAGGTAAGATTTTCAGGGTATTTTATTTATCTGGAAAAGGAAAGACCTGTAGATTCCAGATACGTTTTGTAGTAAGTTAGCTATCAAGTAATGTTTACAGGTAACTTCTAACTGAGAAAAAGAAATCATTACTTAGGAAAAATTATAAACACATGCTTATCATTAGTAAAGTTTTGTACATTAAGCACAGTTTTGGACTGTGGCCAAAATAGATCTTTCAAATCAGTATAGAGTCTGCTTGAATGGAGAACACCCCACAAAGATACAAAAAAATTATAAATCTGCTAATTGCTGGCAGGATGTATTAGATTTACTTTTGACTGAGTTGCTTATTCCCGTTTTTGAGGAGTCTTTATTTTTTCAGTTAGAGTTTTGCATTTGGATATTACATTACCAAGACAGTGAGATGGGGGACATTAACTGAAATGTCTATGAATTCTTAATGTTCCAGGTATGGTCAAAAAAAATAAACTGAAGTTTTGACTTGACATCTGTCTCCTTGACCTGTCATTGTATAAGGACAACTGTATGTAGTAGGCTGTTTTTGTAGAAGATCTCAAATGAAACTGGAGATTAAAAAAATACAGTTAATTTGAATTCATCTACCATTTCATCTGTACAAAGCAATTTATTAACATGTGGCTTGTTTTCTCCAGATTGCTACAATTTCTCCGGGGATGGCATCATGTGAAAACACTCTGAATACATTGAGATACGCAAACAGGTATGGAAAATGTTATTGCATATAGCTATACTGGCTATAAGCTGGTCAGTGTTGATCACTGACATTTGGAATACTCTTGTTCCATGATGTAGAATTATTTTAGCTACTTGAATAATTCCATCATAATTGCATTTCATAATAAGATGAAAACCAAATTATTGATCCAGGCTCACATTTAATTTAAATTGTCACTTTTTACAACTATTACAATTAATCGGTAGGAACTGCATTTAAGCCATTATCCAGAGATGTGGATTGCAAGGAATGTGGGAGTTGCCCCTGTTAGTTTTACTCCTGCTCTGAAGGCACCATCTTGTGCATTAGAGGTTACTTGGTATTCATGATAAATCCCTGGGGTGTTAGCTGAAACAGCTTTCTGCAGTGCAGGTTTGTGGGTTTTTTCATCCCCTTGGTGGAATTGCATGCAGTTGCCAGCCTGT
The DNA here is from genome assembly GCA_013399095.1 of Psophia crepitans. NCBI lineage: Eukaryota > Metazoa > Chordata > Aves > Gruiformes > Psophiidae > Psophia > Psophia crepitans. The sequence continues at coordinate 114,390 of VWZZ01000804.1, read as the reverse complement.
TCCATATATATACATGAAATTTTATACTTCCCAACTTCAGGGAAATACCTGAGACCCCTCAGTAAGGAGCCAGTTAATCCAACAGTGAGCTTATAATCAGCGTAGAGAAATTCACACCTTCAGAGGCTGTTGCAGCATCTCTGAGAACTGTACTGCTCTGAAAGCGTTCATCTCTCTTCAGTGAGTGTGAAAGGACTCCCTCCCCTGCTGCATTGCTCCTTCATTAATCATCAGTGGAGGCGAGGTGATAAGGTCCTGCATGTCTGTGCAGTCAGACCTGCAACCCAGAGACCCTCCTGTGCTTTGCTGCAAAGAACCAAGGAGGCAAAACAGCCTCTGGGCCATCAGCAGCCCTGGTTTGGCCAGAAGAGGCTGCCATATAGTGGCCTGCTTGCCCCAGTGAGAGGGCACAACCACGTCTGCTCCTGCTTGCCCAGGCACCCCTGGCCAGCCGCTAACTGGGCACAAAAGGGCTGCTAGGAAATCTTACCACCCACTCCTTTCAGTATCTGAGTGTCTGTCTCTGTGTCTGGATCAAGGGAACTAGTAGTAAATCTGCCTGGCTCGCACCAGCCTGCATGATTTCCTCTCTGGTGAGAAGGAGGCATCTACTCCCCCACTTACAGTCACATAACAAAGGACCCGGCACATGAATCAAGACTTGCTGGATATTTTACCCCTTACAGAATATCCATTGCTGAAATGACTCCAGAAAGACACTGCAAAACTAATTAAACACCTACTTCTAGTGAATAGTTGTGCTGAAACAGTTTCTTCCCCTTGGTGTTAAATTTGTATGTTGTTGTGGAGTAAATTTCCATCGCTGTAAGGTTGCTTCATGTGTTTTCTGCAGTATTTTAATGTTTTCTGGCAATATATCCTTTTCATAGTACAATTAGTTTTCAGGTGCTGTAAACCAGCGTGTGTGCAGTTTAAGACAGGGGACAGAAAAGAATTTAAAGTTTTGTAGCTGTAGGGGTTTGATATTTTAAAAGCAGTCATTTAGTGTAATACTGAACGTAGAGAAAATTCTATCAACTGCAGGACTGAAATCTGGAATTATGCTTCTGCAAACACTGCTGTTATAGTTCCCCTGCAAATGAGCATTGTTCCTTTTGTTAGTGATCTGTAACTCTGTTTGCAGAAGATTTAAATATGTTGGCACACTTGTGTTTTAATACAAAAATAATTTTATAGTTCAACTATTAAAGAAGTATGCTAAACAAAGAGTTGTCGTTTTAACTGTGTTTATGAGAACATTTTCTTTTAATTTGCTGCTGTATTTTGCTGCTGCAGAGTAAAGGAATTTGGAATTAGTCCTTCGGACATTCCCTTCTCACAGGGTAGTGGCAGTCGCTCTGATCTCTCTCCTTCCTATGAGTATGACGACTTTTCTCCTTCAGTCACCAGGTCTACTTCATTCTATACATGGAATCTTTATTTTTAAGTTTTCTTTTTGGCTATGTAATGTTACAGAGCAACCTTTCATTAGTCCCCTTGCCTTGAGTCACACATACTTTGTTTTTATTTTGTTTGGCAGGTGATGGTTCTGCATGATCTGCAATCATCTTCCCAGTATTTTGTTCACCCTCCTTAAACATCCACACTATGTATCCAGGCTTGCTAGTTTCCTTCATACTTTTTTTTTAGAAATGGTGATGTCACCTTCGTACATTTAGTGGGCCAAATCTGACAGGTCTGTGTTTAGGGTAGTTTGAATATCTCTAATTAAAAGAGAAAACAATTTTCATCCATATGTATTTTTAAAATTGATCACTCTGAAGATGAATGCAAAACAATTTTCATGGTAGTAAGTTTGTTCTACTTGAAAAAATGTTTTTCTCCTCAAAAAAATGAAGAATATGTTCTAAAACTTGCTATACTTGCAGACTTTGATGTGCCTGTTTCATCAACTTGTTTTTCAGTAGTCTTTTTTTGACAGAATCATTATCAATCTTCTAAACTATTTTCATGCTGCAAGTGTCTAATATTTTAATAAGGTATTTGCATCTGTGAAATTAATTTAATTAAAGAATCTGTGCATTCTCTGAGATACATGGTTGCAAATTATTTTCTTCAGAATTCTTGATGGATTTGTTCATGACAGCTAGTGGGGTATGGATTTTTTTATTGAGGGTTTGGAGATTTTTGTGCTCTCAACTGTTAATGTGTAGTAAGATTTCAATCGGAAAATGCCTCTTGCTAGAAGACGAACTGTAATCCATGTGCAAGTAGACCAAATTCAGTGACTCGCACTTTTTAGGAGTTGGACTAACATGTTTTTGTCACTGAACATACATTAAATGTATGAAGCTGACATCATCATCCGTATTAAATTAATTAATTGTGCATAAACCCATAGAATTTTATTTTTGGTTGTGACTCTTTTGCTCAGAAAGTTACTGATTTACAAATGAAACATTTTCTGCTCATAGGGTGAAGGAGCTGACGGTGGATCCTAGCATTGCAGGCGATATCCGTCCCATTATACACCATCCTCCCAGTCAGATCGACGACTTGGAGACACAGTGGGGTGTGGGGAGCTCTCCTCAGAGAGATGATCTCAAACTGCTTTGTGAACAAAACGTGAGTGGCTTACAGCACTACCTGGGAAGAGGTGGTGATAAATGCAATGCCAGAGCAAATCCAGAGTAATGTGCATTTTTAATTTATTGCTCGCTTTCCGCTTATTTCTGGAGATTTTCTTGTTAGAGAGATTAAATTCTATTTTTGACAGGTTCTGCCTTCTGCATATTTCTTTTCATGTTCTGCGATGAGATGGATCACATTCAATGTATTTCCTGTAGCCACCATTCATTCCAGACTAACAAGCCTAACTATTGTTTTTAGGAAGAGGAAGTTTCTCCACAGTTGTTTACTTTCCATGAAGCTGTGTCACAGATGGTAGAAATGGAAGAGCAAGTAGTTGAAGACCACAGGGCTGTCTTCCAGGTAAAAGATGGAGTTCTTCTTTGTTTTATCCTAATCCAGTAATTCCAGTTTTCCCAATGAAAGAGCGTACTCTTGAAGAGGCAGGATATCATCTGGTCATTCTGCTGCTGGCAGAGATTTCTAAGTGGATATATTTTGCTAAGCCTGTTGTAGCAAACAAACAGGGACAGATCCCATAACTGCTAATCTTTGTCCTCATGATGAAAGAGAAGCACATTTCCATATCATCCCAGAAATTTAGTAAAATTTTCATTTTCTTCTCAACAAACATTCCTAAGTAAACTGTATTCATCGCAAGAAAAGTAGCTGTTTTCTTTTTACTATTTTTGCTATTCACTTTATTTTCTGTTGTTGTCCTTTTCCAGCATCAGTGACTGTGGTTTGCTTCTAGTTGCAGGGACTTTATTCAGACTGGTCTTGAAATGTTCAATTTTCAATTGCACTGTCTAGTCTATGCCAATATTCCTGTGCCAGAGGTAGCAGTTAACAGTAATGCCTCTATCATCGCCATTTCTGTGTGGTCATCTCCCTCCAGGATACTGCCATACTCCCTCCAGCTATCTCATTTGAGCATGCTTTTGTGTCATCTCTCTCTGAGATACTGAGATGCAGAAGAGACACGTACGTTTCTAACTACCTGATTGCCTCCTTTTTATGGATCCATAAAGGTTTTCACTTGCTATTAGTCAGGGGCTTTGGAAGGAGTACTGCCCACGCAGTGTAACGCTGCTCAGCACCGCGAAGCCTTTTACATTCACAAAATAAAATAAACTTACTACTACAATTATGAGTTACTAGTTTTCAGAAGGAAATGTGAGTTGCCTCTCTTCATAACCTTAGAGTCTTCCGGCAGGCTGTCCGTTTGTCACGCCTGCTGCAAGAGAACAGCAGCTCGTTAAACCTGTAGGGCATACACACACCTCCCCAGTTTAGGTATCTAACTTGGTGGAACATCCATGTGTGTTCACAATGCAGCAGGATGCTAAATAGCACATTTTACAACAGACGTAGAGATGTTGTTATTACAAAACATTAGCCCTGAAGTAAAACATGCAGAAGTGTGAAAGCCATGTGCCATATGCCCTAGCTGTGTGCTAGTGCTTGTGGCTTCTGGAGAGGCAAGCTGCCTTAGTTTAAGATGTTACGGCCTCTGTGTGTCCATCTGGCCTTCTCCTGGAGAACACTGTGCCTCCCAGCAGTCACTGGAAGTAAATGGGTCCAAGTCTCAGCTCCCTTCGTCGGCAGCATAGCTTGTTTGTGCCATGGGTGGAAGGGAGCTGTACCAATACAAAATCTACCAGCCGAACTTGCCAGAAGTTGTCTTCTGTCAGCTTTCTCCTGGAAGCTGCTGATACAAAACATCCTTCCCTAACAAAAATGTCTAGAACAGATCAACAGAATGAATCGTGCTCTCGAGGTGTTGGTTTGCCTTTGTGTCTGGGATGTACAAGTTTACGTTACATGAGATTAATTCTGTCCCAGTGTGAGTCCATCTGTCGTGAAAGCCAAAACACGTACGGGGGTTTGAACTATGTTTTCAGTGTTACTTGGGGCTACTGAGCAGAGAGGGAAAGACTTAATTTTAGTATTTCAGGCTCAACATGCCTTAAACTGCCAGCTGCTTTCCTTCTTGAAATCGAATGGGATCAGTTCCTCTGAGCTGTGGTGCAAGACATTTTCCCTTTTTTTTTGTAATATGCAGAGTGCAAAGATTCCTAAGAGCTGCTTTAACCAACCGTTACAGTACTTCTATCTATCTGGGGAGTTAGTTCATGCAATAGTGAGCTTAAAATAGCTCCTGTTTTATACAGCTTCTCTCAAAACTGGTTTTGATTCTGGGCAGAATTATCTTGGCTCCTTCACTGTGGTAATAACACTACAATTACAGACAGTGGGAACCAGCCCATACTTCAGATTGACACCTGACTTTGGAGTTTGACACCTGCCTACGGGGACATAACCGTGACATAAAGTTCCATTCTCTGAGTTTCTTAGCTTTACAACCACCTAATGTTCTGAATTTGAAGACAACTGGGGTAGCTGGGTTTTATCTGTTACTGGTATGACCAGTGGAATTAAGAAACAATGTAGAAAAAGTGCAATTTTGCTGAATTAGGAGTAAGGTTTTGATTTTGCCGAACTGGGAATAAGATTTCATTTTAGGATTGAAATCTGTAACATTGAGGTGACTAGACATGAAAAATGAAATCATCTTGAGAAAAGATTCAATTCAGCTCTTTGTCCTGAAACTTGTCTTGAAACTTTGCAAATGTATTTAGTTTGGGGTTTTATTTTAACTTTTTTATAGGAATCTATTAGATGGCTGGAAGATGAAAAAGCTCTTCTTGAGATGACAGAAGAAGTAGACTATGATGTGGATTCTTACGCTACTCAACTGGAAGCAATTCTAGAGCAAAAAATTGATATTCTGACCGAACTTAGAGGTAGATTCTTCTAACCACTTTTGTGTGCGTTATTAGCAGTGTGTTTTTGTATGCCATGGAGACTTGCAGTAATAATGAGGAGAAATGTCGTGGTTTGGCCCTAGCTGGCAGCTGAGCCCCTCGCAGTCACTCGCTCACACACCCCGCCCCCGCCGTTGGCAATACAGGGGGAGGAATGAGAACAGCAAAGGCCAAACGTCCTTGAGTTGAGACAACGAATGGGCCAGCAAAGGGAGAGGGAAACAACAACGGAGCAGCAACGGAGCACTTTACCGATCCATTGACCCAACAGCCCAGGTGCTCAGCCCCCAGCCAGCCTGTTCCAGAGCAGCCCAGACCCACCCCTCCCTGGCCAGCTCCCTTTTATAGGGGTATGATGGCACAGGGTATGGAATAGCCCTGGCCAGCTCGGCTCACCTGGCCTCCCTCCTGAAAATTAACCCTATCCTGGCCAAAGCCAGTGTGGTTATGTTTAGGATCTTTTTTCCCCTTATGCTGCCATGCAGTGTCCTGGGGAAGCTAGATTTATTCTTCAGCCAAAGAGCAAGTTCAGATATGTGCTCAGTTCATTCTAGTTTAAAGCAAAAATCTCTGCTTTATAAACTCAATCCTGCAACATTCTTTTTCTTTTCCTTTGTTCCAAAACAATAAAGGAAGGAAAAAGAAAATCCAAATTAACTGTACAAAAAAAGGAGATAATGCAATGAGGGAAAAAGTGGTGAGAACTCCCAGTTCCTGCTCTGTTGCATTCTGTAGTGTTTCAGGGAGCCTGCAGTCACGTTTAAGACTGTGCTTAAGAGTGTCATCAAGCCCCGAGCAGCATCACTGTCAGCTTACTTTTTTCTTCAGCAGCTTTTCAGTCTGAATTTTGTCAGCCTCTCTTCATGCCCAAAATTGACTCTTCCCCTTGCCTGTTAAAATCAGCTTATCAGCTTGGTACGTCATGGAGATGATTGTTTCATTTTAGTTTCTGTAACTATTTGGACTACAGGAGACATGCTATACTGGTTCAAGGTTGGGGCTGAGGCGTAGGGGTGTGAGTTTTTTTTCTTTTATTCTCATGTGGTGGGCTAACCCAGGCTGGAGGCCGGGTGCTCCCCAAAGCCGCTCTGTCACTGCCCTCCTCAGCTGCACCGGGGAGAGAAAATACAACGGAAGGCTCGTGGGTGGAGATAAGGGCAGGGAGAGGTCACTCACCAGGTACCGTCACAGGCAGAACAGACTCAACCTGTGAAAATTAATTTAATTTATTGCCAATCAAATCAGAGTAATGAGAGATAAAACCAAATCTTGGAACTTCTCCCCCCACCCCTCCCTTCTTCCCAGGGTTAAATTTATTCCCAGTTTTCTCTCCCTCCTCCCCTGGGCAGTGCAGGGGGATGAGGATGGGGGCTAGGGTCAGTTGAACACATGTTTCTGCCACTCCTTCCTCCACAGGGGGAGGACTCCTCACACTCTGCCCCTGCTCCAGTGTGGGGTCCCTCTCGTGGGAGTGTCGTGGTTTTACTCCAGCCGTTGGCTGGGCACCACACAAAC